>CM035155.1:55869354-56469354 GCA_020205615.1 Panax quinquefolius
ATGTCTACACAAAAAGCTTAACAAATCTAAAATGTTGAGGCACAATTTTCTCAATATTGACATACAGACAGAAGATAATCCCTCCACCTGTGTATTAACACTATAACCTTTCGTCTGCATGTCAACACTTGTTAACCACTCCCCTCGGTTGTATTTCCAGCAATTATGAATAACCAACATAAGCTTTAAACTCAATCAACGAAAACAGTATTAATTAGCAGTAAATATATTTCCCACATAAGCTTAACTTAAATATATCAATATTTTGAATAACGTCTCATAACTGATCCACAAAATCACCTTCGCCAACCATATTACACAATAAAACATAACCATGAACAAATATGTAGTAGCCTTCTTTGCCCACCATATTAAGTAATAAAAACATAACCACAAACAAACATGCTATACTGCAAGGTAGAAGGATGATATAGAACTAATATCCGTAATAGGTTCTTCTCATCATTCTCATGAACTCTTCAAAATTCACTTCCCCATCACCTGACATTGCAAGACAATTAAATTAGTATAACTGAATAAGAAGCAGCCAAGCATAGCGAAAAACTATCTGAAGTCAAAACTACATCGAAGCTTGATATTAATAAATGTGAGATGTCCACACCTGATTAAAACCAATGGCATATTCGTTTTAAACTTGCTAACAAAAAGGGTAAGGGTGAGGGTGAGGGTGAGGGGGTTGGGGTTGGGGGGGTAACAACGATGCAGCTCATGTAAGAAATACCGAGCTTTAGTACCCATTTTAACAACTTGTTCTCATCAGATGACAATTTAGGGCGAAAAAACAATTTAAATAACCAAAATTTAAGCTTTAATATATAATAGAAGGGAAAAAAACTAAATAAAGGTATGTTTGAACTTTGCAACAAATATCAGGTAGACCAAAATATTTATGTTGAACAAATGCAAAGGTGAATTTTAACACAAAGCATATCAAATGGAAGAAGGTAAGACGAATGTGCAATAAATAATAGAAAGAGGAAAACTCACGATCACGGTCTGCTTCCTCAACCATATCCTGAATTTTACTAGCAGTAAAACTCTCGCCTAACTCCTTGGAAATATGCTTAATATCTGCAACAGAGATCTTTCCCTGAATCTAGACAAGATTAGAAGAAAAAAAATAGTTGACATTAAGAAACTATGCAGGATAAGAATAAATGTAGGTTCATAAACATTACAGTGGGATTTGTATAATTAATCACATATATGAAGAAAATTAGTTATTCGCAGTAGAGTGAAAATGAGTATACATACATAGCTCTCAGTGTCATTCGATTTTCAAGTAAAAAAGATTCTTCCATCAGAAAAAACCTAAAATTATACAGAATAAATGCACATGTCAAGTTGTATGGTTAAAATTTCTAATTTAAATAAATGAAAAAGGCAGAAATTTTACACTAATAACGATCATTATATCCAAATAATTTCAAGAGATGTAATAATAAAATAATCAGTGTTTACACTAATAATGGGCAACAAAAATATAATAGGTAGAAGATGTCAAACCTTTCTACATTAAATTGTGAAAAACTTCCTTAAAAACTACATTCTTTGTAGTATTGTATATTTTTCCATCCTTGTCACAAATTAATATTTTCAATCCACTCTTGCTTGTAACTCGTGATACTGCTACATACAATTGGCAATGGCTAAAAAGCTGGGCGTGTGTGAATCTGATCCAACATGCGAGAGAGATTGCCCCCGACTCTTATTAATTGTCATAGAAAAGCAAATAACCAAAGGAAATTGTTTCGTTGGAATTTAAAAGGTAATCTAATGTCTGAAGGTGTTAAGACCAATCGAGGTATGAAAACCCTGTGCCCAAAATTGCCGACTAAAATTACTCTTGCTTCTATCAAATGTTTTCCCAATATTAAAAATTAAATAATAATGGATACACAGGTTTGAAGATTCCGAATTCATTTCGACTCAAAATCATAATTAGTTTAACGGAAAATGAACGGATCGCACAAACACCACAACTAATCCAAATTTGCTAGCACGAGATATAGAAATTCAAATACAAACATTTCAACAAACCAAAGAAAATATTTGTGTTACAATGTGTGACCACTATACTTACTGATAATACATGCATGTAAGATACCCCCATAATCTCATTTTTTGTAGTCTCTAACATTATTTAAATTACAACATTAGACATCTAAATGATTAAAATGAGGTAAGAAAAGAAAAAATAGATCCCCTACATATATTATCTTAAGCATTTAAGAACACGATAAATTCAACTTCAGTAAATTAGAGTGAATCCAAGCCTTAATTTCACCCTTCATTAAATTCAACATAGGTACGTGCAACAATTCTCCAACCATACAATACAATCATTGTATATCCAAACACAGAAGTATAATTACTTTCACAAATTTCTTGAGTAAATTAACAGGACATATAAATAAAAGCCTGGTCCACATACAATTTCGTTGACTACCATGTACAACTCAAATGTTGATAATAATTGCATATATTAAGCAAGTTCCATAAAGAATATTCATCAAGGAAATCAATGCTCAATCCGTCTAGAACTGATGCAAATAAGTCAAAATAAATTTTGGATTGAAAGTTTCTACAAACAATACATTATATAATATATGTAATACTAACCCATGAGAACAACTACTTGATTAGGACAGGAATATGATTTCAATTGTTAAAATACTTGTACAATGTGTGATTACTTGATTTTATCGATCCTTCTGTTCATTGTCTATGCTCAAATATAGTGAGTTTCATTTTCTCGCTTCATTAAACTTCGTCTTTTCTTTAATTTGGCTCTAAATCATTTAAAGATATTAAGATGCATTGTTATTTTGACTATGTTGTTCCTACTTAATTTGTAGCACTGTAACACGACGGGAATGTGTAAATTTGGTGCTTCCTGTAAGTATAACCATCCAAGACAGGGAGGTGGACTTACAAGCTCAGTAGTGACACTAAATTTATATGGATACCTACTACGCCTGGTCTGGTCTTTGTTCATTTTTGTCTCTCAGATTTATTTATTTTTACCTTTTGCATAGAGTTAACTTGTAATTGTAATTCTTGTGACGGGGTGAAAAAAAGTGCTCCTATTATGTAAAAACAGAGCACTGCAAGTTTGGAACAAGCTGCAAATTTCACCATCCACAACCGTGTCAAGGTCTGCTCTTCTTCCAGGTTCATATATGCCAGGGACATGGTTCAGTACTGCTTGCCCAGGGGTTGGTTCCCTTATTTGGTTGGAATCCTTACCAGGTATATCCTATAAAGCTTCCTCTTTTTGTCCATGAATTTATTTAGGTGAGTACCTTTTCTATCAATTTGTTAACTGACCCATATGAGAAAGAGGCAAATAAGCATCAAATAAAACAGTAAAAAAAACGGTAGCAATATACTCCCAAAATCAAATAGAAAGAGTCTCTTCCCCCCATTGAACAAAGACCAGACCAGGATTTTTGTACTTTTGTTGGCGAACTTGTAGAATCAAAACTAATCTCATACATATTTGTTTAAATTACAACATTAGAAACACAATGAAACACTTAACACCTAAATGAGAAACACAATGAAACCCAGAAACAGATAACACATACTTAAAAAAAGAATCTCTCTCCCCCTTTGAAAGTTCCAATCTTTTTGAAAAAATTGGCTTGTTGACGTTAAAATGATAATGCTTGAATATAGTTAAGATGAACACATGAATTTAACTATGGCCACATATATACACCATAGATTTGATTGAAGCCAGCACTATACACTAACCTGTTGCTGCTGTTACTTGAGATTTAATGAAGTGTCCTTTGTTTTTAAACCACTCGGCAACAAATGGCACGACCAAATAGATCGCCTTCTTCCCAAGTTCTTTAGCTGACTGTCTTGCATATACATAGCTAATTGTATTCAACATATCAACACCATACACTGTGGAAAGTGGGAAAGATCTTAATTAGAAAGACTAATAAAGCATTTTTTGCTTTACAGCAATATAGACGACAAAGTAGAACATAATAATCAAGGGTTCAAATTCATTCTTGGAAGCACTTTACTTTTGAATTTACCAAGATATTTCTGAACTATGATCAATGTCAGTCTTAATATCGCTTAATGAATGCAAAAAATATAAAGGGAAAAAAACTTTCCTCCAAGAACAATTATTATCATAATTAAGAAGTGTGGATTGCCCGTACGACATCAATTAGCAGTGGGAAAGATACTATGTGAAGTAATTCAAAGAGAGTTCAGCAAGAAGTTCGCTGAATTTTGTATACAGTTTTGATTTTAATTAGGAGAAAGAGAGAATATTGAAAAGTTACCGAGAATCATTGATCCGAACTGATACGGGCAAGTCTGTACTGAATCATCGATAGGCAGTTCCTACTGTTCTGCGGATTCCGTCGGTGGAGAAACAACTATCGCCGGTGAAGCGCAGTACGGCAAGGATGCAGTTGCTACCGTGGAATTATTCGATCCCAGCTCTGTTCGAAAATGGTTCAGAATTACATGACAGTTCCGATGACGAATTTGATAAATCTAGTGGTTTTGATGAGTCGACGAAATCAGCAAAATGTGGAATGAATTTAGCAACACGAAATGAATTTTTTTTATGAGCTTTGCCAATCATCTCAACCTCCAAGCTGAATACATGAAAAAAGGAAAGAAACATCAATTCATTTAAAGGAGCAATATCTATAAGATTTGATTAAAATTATGGGTAGTTTTCAAGAATTACTTATATCCCATTCCATTTTCTTCCAGAATTTGTCTAAAATTACAATCAAAGAGCCCAACAGTTGGTTAATTTTGTACTCCAGAGAACCCAATGGACTCTAACTGCCTTAGGAAGTAATCCATTCTGCATAATGGATCAGTTCCACATACTCCAACAAGAACTGTTACTTCTTTCACCACCTATACAAATAATTGAACAGGAACATGTTCAAGCAAGTCTTGATTATTTAATTTATAATTTGAATAAATAAGGACAAGCAGCAGCTTGTATGAAAACCAATGGCTGCTGGCGTACGTACTTGTTGATTATTAGAGCCATTTTATACATCACAGGAGAAAATGTTATCGACTGAGAAGGGTGTATGACGGCAAATCCTCAAGCCTTGTTATGTCTTCTTGCAGAAGCTCCTCTTCCAGTTGTCGCCGAGTTGATTTCATCACTGCCTGTAGAACAAATGAGATAACATAAGCAAAAATACTTTAAAAAGTAGTATATGTAGGTTGAGGACTAAAGGAAAAAAGTTTGCAGATCTGCAAGTGCGAAAGCTTTGGTTATATTAGTATATGCCATTTTCTAAAGCAACTGATATGCTATCACTAGTGCAAAAGATACTCCTGTCCAAAAAATGAGGTTCCCATTTGACGTGCTGCCCCTTTTCTTTTTCCCTGTTCAATCTTTAAAATTTAGTATTGATTACAACCCATGAAAATAAATTATTTCTTTGTATGTCTTGAAGACTTTAACAAACCTTAATATGGCTAAATAATTAGAGGTAATGAATTTAATAAAATAAGTCAAATTAGGACTCATCTTTGGATGGAGCCAGAATATTGTAAGCTACCGTCAGAAAGGTCACTTTCTCTCTACCACCACATCCCCCCCCAAACCCCACAAAAAAAAAACCACCCAGCCCACTGCAACTCACCCCACCCCACCCTCAGCCAGGGAGACAGGGAGGTTATCCTTACTGCACTTTTTTCATTATTGCCTTGTTTTCCAGATAGTTTGGCTTCTACTAAATAAGGATGCCCACAAGGGTAATACTGTGCATAAACTTAGTATTATAAGTTATTTGCACAAAGTAGCTACCTCACATAGCATCTACTTGCCATTCAAGCCAACTACATAATCACAGATCACATGATAAGTCCTCCAATTTCAGTTAAACCCATCAAATTACATCAATGTTATTTAAAAAAAATATTAACTTTGAAATTACATCATGAGTAGAGAAGGAGCTTTTGGGTGGTCTTGTTGGGATCCATATTACATTCATTGAGCATTATATATATCTCCTCACCATTGTGGCTGCCCGCGAACTCCTTTATGTTCTGGATTTTTTTCTTCATAATGCCTGGAATTTAGTATATATAAAACATAGTAAAAGAGTGTAACATACTTGTAGCCTACCTGTTATTATCGTTAATTAGTGCATTGAATATGAACACACAAATACACCATTGGATATTAGCACATAAACTGCACAGCTAGGAATCAGACGTACAATCTCTACTCCATCCATAATACTTCCCTGCTCCATCAATAATACTTCCAACATCACAATATGAAAGATTAATTACTACTTTTTTTTGTCATTTTACAGATATAAATCAATCATCGAAACTCAATCTAGCTCTATTTTGAGTTGAATGTGCCTGAAACTAAATCTCATTCTTGCATTTCAGTTAATAAAAAAGGGAAAAAGTGATATACAATTCTAGCTCAGCATAACTAACTGAAATAAAGCAAATATACAGATAAAAAACATAAGTAAATAGATGAAGGTAAACTGTCTTGGAAAAAGAAATACGGAAGATACATGAATCTACATCAGCAATCATGTTGTCAATAAAAAAAAACTAAACGTATTTAAACATTGTACAGAAAATTTAAAAAAATGTAAAAATGGGACTGATGTGGTTACACAGCCACATTACCTTTAAGAAAACTAAGAGTATTGCTTTACAAATTAATAATAAACCACTTTTTGGAGAGGATATAAGAGATTAAAAGAAAGGTAGAAAACACATCAAATTTATATGAAATCAGTTATTTAGGTGGTTTGGTAATATTTTGTTAGCTCTGAAGATGATTCATACATTGCAGTCTTATATTTTTAGTTTCCAGTCCGACCTCTTTATTGTTATAGTCATTGTTGTTAAAGGTGCACAATGCCCAGTGAGGTGCAGATTTGGGGCGTTCGCCATACATTTTGGCAGAATCTTAAGAACTCAAATAATTACAGACAGAAGCTTAAGAACTCAAAAAATTAAATCAATTGAAGGTGATAATTTCAAATCGTTTTAAACTTATTGACAAAATGCAGTGTCATGTCAAGGAATGTAAAGCATTAAGAGACATCCAAACTGAAAGGCAATAGGATTTGCATTTGAAGGAGCCATGTTTGTATTATTGAATAGACAGTCGCAAAAATGGTGGCTGAAAAATGAGGATATATGAGAGAGTGGAAATTTACCTTACCATGCTACCTATTAAAGCAACAGCTTTCTCATTTAAATCTTTTACATCCTTTTATATGTTTATATTGTTTTGAGTTGTATGTCTCCTGTAACATCAACAAACTTGAGATGGATAGACAATTGATGTACATTACAATAACATCCTTGGTCATGACTACGTCAGTCACTACTTCTGAATCCAACCTCAGTAAAACACATGCCATAATAATTTCACCGCAAAGTAAAATAGAAAGCACAAAATCACCTGGATATGTTTGTCAATTCTTGCTTCAAGTTCTTGTTGCAGTAAAATTTTGACAGAGACTGTAACTCATTCACTTTCTCATGGATCCAAGACATGCCAAAATTTAAACGTCATAAGAATGACTTTGCGTCAGCAATTTAATACACATTGCATTGGCATTAAGCGTAAGCTACACTAATAAAAAAGAAAACTGCTTGAACAATGTTGAAGCAACTAATAGGGAAAAAATGTTGAGAAACATAGCAATTAACATAAGACAGAGCTATAGGATAATAAAATATTGGAAATAGACAAATCCTAGAATACTGGAACCTATAATACGATAAAAATAACTACATCTGCTGTTTAATGCTTAATCCATAAATTATCCTTTAGCCCCGAGATACAAATGAAGATAAGCCAAGTTGTGGTCAAAGTAGAATTATGAAGCGTTTACTTGAGACAAAATAGTATAGAATTGAATAGAATTTGCCTCCAAGTCCAAATTAATGAATCATTTTTCTAAAATCATAGTTTGGTTCCTCTTGCATGAAAAGAATCCTTTTTCCTCCTCTACTTCTGTGTATTAAAATCGTTGGTTCAGGATCTAAATAAGTAACCAAGTTCTGAACAAAGACTTTACATAGTGATTGGAAAGAGCCACTCAAAACAGTCAAATTATAATGAATTCTACAATAAGCATCTAAATAAGCAACAATTAGCATGATCAGCTTGATACATAACAAACCTTGTAATTCCTTTCTTGTAATTAATTCAGTGCTATAAATATGAAGACACTTCAAAAATGCCTAGTAATCATCTGTGTTTCGCAGTCTCTCTTTCACTATTTCACATAAAGCGAACTCTTGCTTATACACAACTGGATTGATTGAGCAAAGCATGTTAGCACAAATATAAAATTGTTGATGACATAAGAAGTAATACTGAGTTTACGACTTCAAGAGACTATTTATAAGATCTTTCATGCTATTGACAATCTCAGATATATATATATATATATATATATAGAAAATTGAAGAATTAATTACTTACGTTACACCTGGAGGAATGATGTTGAGCTTTTTTAAATCGGCCCATTCATCAAGGTTGGCAGGTCAGGAGCTGATGAAACTTTGGTCGATATTGTGGTACTAAGATAAGTGGAGTACCTCCTCAATGCAGCTTCTCCTTTCGATTTCTTGCTTGTAGCAATTGCTTATTCTGAAGCATCCAACATGAAGTTATAGAAGTCCTGCAATATTTCCATTATAATATTTCCATTATAATTTTTATGAGCTTTTTGTTAATTAGCAACCTAAATCAAATTTATAAATATGTTCTCATGAATTATCTTAATTAGTATTAGTACGTAAATGGTTAACGTCCAAGTACATATAGTAATTACTATTAAAGTGTCTCTATAAAATCACATCTTTAAAATTTATTATCTTCCATATATTTCCAACCAAAAATAAAAGAGTAGAAAACTTAAATCAAGATAAAAGGAAAAAGAAATTAATTAATCCTATTTTGGAAAAATAGTTTAGAAAAATAAATTGAATTCTAAAAATTTATCAGAGCTTTCTATAGAATCTCCACTATCAATTACACTACATTATTTTAACAATATACTATTAGTGAATAATGAGTGAGAATAATTCACCAAGTTTTTTAAAATAAACTTCAAATCAATACTAATAGTAAGCTAAAAGAGCAAAATTGAACAACAAATGAATTATTCTCTATCAATATGGCAAATCAATTCATAAATTTAAAGGAAAGAAAGAAAAACATGTAACCCAACAGAGCTCCGATTGTTTCACAGAAAACCTTTGTGAAAAAATGGTTTCTGATGAAATTATTTTTAATGAAAATACATTGTTTCCCTTATTTGGTTGCTAAACTGAAAATAAGATGAAAAAGAATGTCATTTTCTCGACTTGAATAATATTTTTTAAAAAGATAGTTTTTTTTATCTTTCTTTCTTGATACATGTAGCATTATATTTAAATAAATATTACATATTTAATTTCTTTTGAAGAGAAAAACACAGACAAAATTGGAAGTTAAGTTGAGAAATATTATTAAATTTGAGAGCATAAAGATGAATAAGTGATATATACGGAAAAAATAATTGAATTAATTGAGTTACAAAAATGAACTAATTTGCTAAAGTTCGATGAAAAAAAGTAAAGAGAATAAAAAGTAATCTGTAAAACATTTGCATCTGTTCATCCGTTTTTAAGGCTGTGAATATTTTTTAAATTTTTATTTTGTAGAAAAACAGAGAAAATAAAGATTCACATGCCCATCTGACTTCTTCTAGATCTCAAATCAAGAATATAAAGAAAATAAAATTCAAGCATTAAAATCATAAAATAAATCAATTTCAGACATAGGTAAATCAAAATTAAACTCCTTTATTCTTTCCAATTCAACAATGTGTTTACATCCAACATAATAAATGCACAAAAATCACCAAAATGCGCTATACCCAAAAATGAAATCAAAAATGATGAAATTGAATGAACGCCCACTAACCTTCGACAAAAAGCAGAGGAGGAGAGATCGTCATTGAATTAAAAGGGCAGTAAAATCAATCTTTCTCCAGCCGCATTCACCAAATCTAGCACAACATAATTAACTGATTACTTCATCAGACAAAAGCATGAAATACAGCAGATCTACAACAGTAACGAACCAATAATTTCACAAAAAACATTATTAAATAGATTAAGGAAAACTGTATTGAAAAATGAAATACAGCAGATCTACAACAGTAACGAACTAATAATTTCACAAAAAACATTATTAAATAAATGAAGGAAAACTGTCATAAAAACATTATTAAATAAATGAAGGAAAAAAGAAATACACCAGATCTACAGTAGTAACAAACCAATAAGTAAACAGATGAAGGAAATGTTGACTGAATTATTGCACTTTCTCGCCCATCCTTATCCTAGTCGGAGCTCTCTTCCTCTCTCTCTATGTCACTATAGTTTTGCAATGGCTAACTATGTTGGGGGGGTGGAGAGCTAGTCCTATATGGTTGAGCTCCCTCCCCTTGCAGTCAGCCCCATGGATCCTAAATGACCCCTAGTATGACCCATATCAGCCCCCATTGCTATACATAGCAGACATGTGACTTAAGAGTGACAAACGTTAAAGTGGGTGTTGGAAGAGCATTTTATATTAAATGTGAAGGATTATTTACTTGCTATCAAAGTTGGTTTTGTCCATTTTTTCTGAATTCATCTACGTGACTACGTTATATGAAGGGAAAAGTATTTTGTTTTTGTTTTATTCTTTCCAGTTGTCCAATTGCTAGTCTTAAAACTATGTATCCTTGTAAATGAGTTGTTAATATTTAGCCAGTCTCTACTGGGCTAATTATTTGGTGGTACTATTATGCCATTTCCAAAGATGCAATCAGTGAAAAGGGGAATTTTGTTGCCGTCTGTTATGAAAACCATCGTGATATTACTCAGATATACAGCCCCAGATATGTTGCACTTTGGAAATTAAACCATCGTGATATTGCTACACAAACAAAAATCATGTCGAATATTTTATATAGAATTATCGAAAAAATTTCCATACTGATATTCTCTAAAATATTGCAAGCAATATTTTCCAAAACACAGAAATCAACCAAACAGAGTTCACATGAAATCGTTCATCTTTTAGTAATCCGTAATAAATTACTGCTTGCTCCAAAGTACAGTTATGTGTTAGGATCTAGTGTAGCAAGCTTAGTGCCAGTTCATAATATTTTTATAACCTGATATTGCATTTTTATAACTTTTGAGTATTTTATCAGGCTGTATATGAGCACCACCCACGTCCAAAGCAATAATAAGATGATACCACAATTTTAATTCCCATTAAAATGCAACAACAATCAAAAGCAATAAAGATTTGAGATACTGATAGCAGACAGACAACTCCCCTCTATATTGTTTTTTTTTTGGGCGGGGAGGGGGGGCTGAGATGAAAAATGTGGTGGAAACTGGAAAGGTCTCATGCTCAAAGCAAAGAATAATCTGTTTTGAATTTGTTTTCCATTAAGTCATGTCTGACACAAGATATGCATTTGTGAAACAATTACTATATGTCCAAAAAATAAAATGCTAGATTTGATATAGGTAAATCGCATAGAAGGTCACAAAGAGTAAGGCACAAGAAAATCAAAGGAGGGTGTGATATCTTCTGTTAGAAACTGAACAACTCTTTACCTATAACCATATACTCAGGAGCTGCATACCCATATCCTTGTAGACACATGGTACCATCTACTGGACCGTTTTTCACCAACCCAAAATTAGATAGCTTTGCATTGTATTTCTGTAAAATTAGAAAGTTTGTAAGACAACCAAACAACTTTAGTTGAACACTCCTGAAAGACATCAAATTTTACAATCAAACTGTTACACATACAGAATCAATCAAGATATATCACGATATATCACTTTTGCTTCTGGACTGTGAAGGTATTCAAGCCCCTTTGTTGCAGAGCAACCCTCATACAGAGGTTCCAAGAAAGCAGTTGACAGTAAGAACTCCCTGTTTCAATGATAAATAGTATCAGGTAGCAAAATCACAAAACAAATTAACGCTATTGCTACACAAACAGAAATCATGTCGAATATTTTATATAGAATTATCGAAAAAAATTCCATAGTGATATTCTCTAAAATATTGCAAGCAATATTTTCTAAAACACAGAAATCAACCAAACAGAGTTCACCAAAACCTAAAAATCCATGTAAAGGAGCATGTGAAATTATCCAGTGCCAAGTCTTACCGATCGAATGCTCTAATTGAAGTGTGCTGGGCTGGAGAGAGGGGTTGAGAACTCATCGATCGGCTGAAACTCCTCAAACTTTGTAAGTGACCAAGACTCGATAGACTGTCCACCGGAGATTACACCTCAACGTGGCCATTCTTCGTTCGCCTCGACTTTCTCCTAGGCGGTTCCTTCAAATCTTCTCCGGCGGCCGTCGTAACTTATGTAAGGGATTGTATTTAGGAATTTTACAACGTCAGCTGTAATTTTAGATTCAGAGGTTTGTAAGGGTATTTTTGTTAAGGGCTGAAAGGAGCATTAAATAAGATGGACAAATAAGATGGACAGGTGTAGAATTTATAGAATGACAGATGTTAAATAATTGTGTCATATACTATGATTTAGTATATATAATAGATATATGTATCATGTATTTCTATTCTTTGTGAATTTAATTTTCTGGAATTGTTGTTATACAACTGATTTCTTGTGTTTGTATGTAATTATGATGTTAGAGTTGGTATTCAGACAAGAATTAGTATGCTAATTACGTTTAGAAAGGTAAAAAAGTATTTACAGTACATGTTTATACATATAGCTTGTGAAAGTATAAAAGTTGGTGTTAATTTGTAAGCTAATCTGTAAATTGAGCCTTGAATATGTTAATTCAGTAAGAAATGAAGAGAACGTATTTTGAATGAGTTAATTTTGACAAGAAGCGTGATCACAGTGATGATTTTTGTGAAGGATGTCAAAATTGGAGTTTTTGTACAAAAACATGAAATTTAAGGATTTAAATTAGTTAAAGTTGTTGTTTAATTGTTCTAAGTTGGTGAATATGTGAGGAATCATGTTTGTGTTAGTCCTATACCAATTGCATATGTTAAATTTACTGTTTTCTGGTTGAAATTTGTGTTAGTTGAGCTAAATAGAGCACTTATTAAAGGCTGCGTAGTTTTACGTGCTTGTACCTAGCAAGTATCTTTGATGTCGTAAACAAAGGTCAAGCAGACTCCGATCCCAAGTTTATGTATGGGCGCAATTGCCCATACCTACGATCGAGGCGATAAGGCACATATCAAGCAGACTTTGAACACCTAATGTAACATAGTCTAATGGCATGTTAAGGTTGAAAGTAGTATGCACACAAGCCAATCATGTTTGATGATAAAGCATATACTTTGTAACAATCTTATTCATTTATTAATAAAAAGTATTAATTTATTAAAGGCTTTTAATTATCTACATGATGTTGTTTTATAATATGTGATAAACCCATAGTTTTAAGCAATGCTTTTAGAATAATGATGATGATCATTCTAATGAGATCTAAATTCTTAGAAAGCTTAAAACTAAAATAGTTCCCAATCGTTGGATTACTAAATTGGGGATTAGTGAATCCGGATAGATTGGTACATACGTTCTTGCTTTCGTTGGATGAGGATGATTGATCTCATGATTATTTGTGTGGAGACACTAAAACAAGTATGTATGTAGTGCTTATTGGAGAATAAGTTCCTTTGAGCATTGGCTCATTAAGGAATACCTAATGGAGTTTTACTTGCCTCTCGATAGGAATTTCTGTAGTGATAGTAAGACAAGTAATCCTTGGACTTGAGATCATCATAGTATCTTGTGTATGATGAGTTATACTTTGACTTATTCCTTAAGACCCTTAGGGTATATCAAAGGTATGCTTGGGTATAATAAGTTATACATGGAGATAATGTATGATCGATAAAGAATCTACCACTCTAATAAAAGAAGAGAAATGTCGTATGTGATTTGATAAATGACAACCCAAGTAGTCCTTGGCAAAGCGAGAATGAAATTAGAAAGGAGTTTCTAATTTGCATTATTTGGAGTTATGCATTTAAGAGTCGAAATACATATAATTAAATAAAATAAGACTTGATGATATTTCCGTATCTTATATTTAATTGGGACATTGTATGGTGGAAGGATTGAATTATACGGTAACTATTTACTCAAAGGTTCTTTAATGATTAATGTTGAAATCTATATTATACGGAAAGTCGTTGATCATTGGGGAGGCTTATCCCTATTGTAGAATAAATATTATTTATTTAAATAAATTAATTGTTTAATTTATTTATTTAAATAAGATTAGAATTGTTTAATTGATTTATTCACAATAGGTTTAATATGGAGAACACAAAAGGGTCACACCATAAAAGGAAGAATAATTATTTAAGAAGTTAATGGCATAATCGTAATAATATGTTAAGTATATTTAATTTAATCTATGGTGATAGAATAAATTAAATAGCTTAATATTATTATTTAATATTTTAGAAATATTAAATATAAATTAATAAGAGAGTCTTATTAATATTATTACAATTATTATTATTTTAATTTCTAAAAGAGTTTAGGAATTAATTTAATATAAGTACTCTCATTTATTCTAATAAGATTAGTAGGAAAATTAATTAAAGGAGTTTAATTAATTATCCCTAATAAGATTAGGGAGCCCATTTAATTAAAAGAGTTTTAATTAAATAATATCTTATTTTGAATAGGGTTACTTGATATGTTTATAAGAGGGTCTTATATCGGATATCAAAATGATGACATAATTCCGATTTGTTGGAAATCGCCTTTTTCTATCTGAGATAGAAAAACTAGGGTTCGATCAATACCCTTCTTCTTGAATTCTTTTTCTTCCTTGGTGGATCACCTCTAGAGGCCAAACACTTGGGTGGCTAACGCGTTGATCGAAAGGAAGGAACCAAACCGGTGAATTCAAGTTGAAGCGAAAGGATTTGGAGGTGAACTTGTACGAGGAAGCTCGATCTTGAGGTATGATTTTATTCTTTATCTTTTCGTTTAATTAATAATTGTGCATAAAGGGTGATCCGGGTATATGGTTTGTAAAATTTTAAACTCGATTTTCCACGTTTAGCATTATTTTTGTAATTTGATTGCGTTCTTGAATAATATTACAAACCTAATGGTGGCATCGAGCCAAACCTTTATGCAAATTATTAATTGTTTTAATTTAATATGTATATTGATATGTGTTTAGAACAATTTAATTGGGCATAATTTTATTGTATAAAATTTAATTATATAAAAAAAAAATCGCGAATTCGCTGCATATATGATCCTGTTTTCAAAAGATCTTTATATTAACCATTAAAATTAAGTAGCATGATGATTTTTTTTTTTTTTTAATAAAGTTGCCCTTTTTTTTTTTAGAATTCAAGAAGTATTCACTTTACATTCAAGGGATACACGTGAAAGATATCTAAGAGTCACGCGAGATTTATGAAGGAGCTTTCGTATGCCGCGGAAATCAAGGATATCATATGAGCTTATATATATATTTTTTTTGCAGCAACGGAGAAATCGTAAAATATTATATATATAATATATATATTATATTACCGTAATATTATATATATATATATAATATTTTAATAATTTATAATTAAAATAAAAGTTTATTTTAATCTAAAATAAAAGTTTATTTTAATTTTAAAATTAAATTTCATGCTAACTAATTAGAGTTGGAATTGGATTTTGAGATAACTAATTAGAGTTGAAATTGGATTCTATTTTCCTTAAATAAAGGAGTTTATTTTGATATGAAATTAGATTTCATATTATTCAAAAATAAAAAAGGTTTATTTGTGAATAGGAAAAAGAATCGATCTTTCCTTAAATAAAGGAGTTTATTTAGATATGAAATAAGATTTCATATTATTCAAAATAAAGGAGTTTATTTATGAATAGGAAAGATAATCCGTGTTTCCTTTAATAATTTTTATTATTACATGGAATTGGATTCCATAATTAATTAAAATAAAGGAGTTTATTTTGATTAAAGATTTTGATTAAAATAAAATAGTTTATTTTGATTTAAATTTGGATTAAAATAAAGGAGTTTATTTTGATTGAAAAATAGATTTTATACTAACTAAATTTGCCCATTAAATGATATCGATATATATATTAAATGTTTATTATTCATAAGATGAATGTTATTTATTGATCGTATGGTGATGTGTATGATAATAAATGGGATTGATTATGGACTATTGACCGATATGATTGGATTTTATTTTAGTTGGATGCATGAATGTATGGGTTTTATTAATGGGGATTCTGCGTGCCTCGTCTTCTCTAATTTTTTCTTAATGTAAATTCTATCTCCTTCCTATGTACTTCCCTTGACTGGCGATCGAGGTTTCTATTTATTTTAAATAGTTTTGTAATAGGAATAGTTAGAATTAATTTTGAAAAATTGGAGATCAAGGAGCGAAGGAGGCGCTTGAAGACCAGCTTTTGTAATGGAGCACGGGTTTAAATGTAATAGTTATATTTAAATATTATTTCTTGCACCCCAAGGGTTTGACCTTTTGGGTTCACTTGGTGGCTCTAGTGAACCAAACTAGAATAAAAGTCCATAATCAATCGAGGGTAGAATATAGTATTCTATATGTGCATGCTTATACTATATATATTATATATTATGCAAACATGCTTCGCATGTTTATTAATATAATAGCGTATTTTATATATATATAATAAATGCAGCTTAAACAAAAGATGAGACAAATTAATAACAAAACCCTCAATTTTTTTTTATATTAAGTCCTAAGCGTTCAAAGATATTTGGAATATCGAGCGTCGCTTATTAGCATGATAAAATTAATAGAGTATTAAATATTTAATATGAGTTTGTTGTGTCACCACAAGGCAAGTATTAAGTATTTAAGATGTTAATTTATCACATTTGATGCTTATAAAGAAAATTGAACAATATTGTTTTGTTGTGTCACCACAAGGATGATATTTTTCCTTTTTGAATATATGGAGTGCTAGGTCGGACTTAACTTGGATAATTTTGATTTGGATGTGCCACCACTTGATCAAAATAATCTAAGAGGCAAAATACAAGGAGTTGCATAGTTGATGTAATTGACAAAAGTTGTCTACCTATTTATTTATATATAGTTTGTTGTGTCACCACAAGGCTATATACATTTGAAATGGGATCCTTATTCTCACTAGCAAATCTTTAATTAGATTTTTCTTAGAACTATATAAGTGAGGTAATATAGTTTGAAGAAAATAGTGGGAGATACCAATTTAAAACAAGACCTAATTTATTTTGGTAATTAATAAAAGAATGTATGTTAAAATGTTGTTAATTACAAATTCATTTATAGAATTTTACAATGTCTAAAATTACTATCACTGCGAAGCATATTAGATGCTAAATTAACCAAACCATATTAAACGGATTGGTTAAGGAATTTGAGAATAGTTCTCATGGCTGAAAAGTTATCTTATGTCCTTAATCGCCTATCCCCGCAATGGTTGCGAGACAATGCCTCTGAGGAAGAGATTGCTACTTTTAGAAAGTGGCAAGATGATGCTGTGATTAGCTCGATGCATCATGCTCGCATCCATGAGTAACTTGAGCTTGACGTCGACATGAAACTATGGATGCTCCTACTATATTCATGCACATCAAGTAGTTGATGGTGAAGAAAGTAGGGACCGATAGATATCGAGATATCTAAGGAGCTCTTCCGATCTAGAATGTGGATGACACTCTGAAGTCTGAGATAAAGTCCTTAACATTATCAATTTGATTGATCAATTAGGACAACGAGTTTTGTCGAGGATGGAGAGTTGAGCCAAGATTTGATCTTGCACTCACTCCGGACTCCTTTCACAATTGTTATGAATTTTTCATATGAACAAGTTAGATATCGCCTTTGATTGATTTGCTTAACATGTTGAAAAATGATGATAGTCACTTTCAACCAAGAAAGACCATGTCTTCTTGGTAGGGGCCAAAGGATCTTACGAAAGAAGAAGCGATTCAAAGAAGGTATATAGAAAGGCAAAAACAAAGGATAATAAGAACAAAAAGCGTCACGGATAAGAAAGGAGTTTGCTTCCTTATGATAAGCACGGACTTTGGAAAGAAAGCTGCGAGAAGCATCTTGCAGAGGCTAACCAAAGAAGCTTAGTGAAGTTTCGGTTACAATCTGATTTTTGTTCATGATTGAAATAAATTTTCTTTAAGTCGAGGTTCTACTTGGGTATTGGATCTGAGCTTTGGTTATCATAAATATAGATTTATGAAGGGACCAAGCAAAAGTAGAAAGCTAAACAAATATAAGTAATCTATGTGTGGAAAATGAAGCAAAGGTTCTTTGTATTAGCCATAGAAACTTATAGTTTAGCAATGCTACGAGCAAATCTATTAAGTCGATAAGTTGTTATTGTATTCCAATTCTTGTTAGAAACATTATTTCCATTTTATTGTTGAATGATAAAATTTTTGGTATTATATTTAAGAACAATTGTTGTTCTATTTATAATAATAATGTTTTGTATAGAGCTGGAATATTACTTAATAAATTTTGTATACTTGACTTACATGAAAATAATTTTGCATATTGAACAAATTAGTATAAAAAAGGAGATGATCATTCAAAGAGTTGAATGTATGTATTTGTTGAAATACAAGTGTGAATTATTTGAAAGGTTCAAAGAATTCAGAAATGAAACAAATTGACAAAGTATTAAGATTTTTTGATTAGATTAAGGAATAAATACTTGTGCAATAAGTTTCTAGATCATCTCAAATGGTTTTCTCATAATGGACACCTCCTGATACATAATAATTGATTGATATATCTGAAAGGAAAAATCATACCTTGTTGGACATGTGTCGGTCCATAATGATTTTATCGACATTCCGGTATCCCCTACAGGATAATGTCCTAGAAATGGTGCATATCTACGAAAAGGTAACCTCAAAATCCAGCCCCAAGACTCCATAAAAGTTATGGACAGGGAGGATTCCTAATCTTAAGTATATTAAGATAAGGGGTTGTCAACTTATGTGAAAAGGTTTGAAGGATAAGCTTGGGACAAGATTTGACATGTCTGATTTGTGGGACATCTAAAGTAAGTTTAGGGTATATGTTCTATAATTCTACTTAGCAAAAAAGGTGTTTGTTACGAAAAACAGCGCCTACAAGATAAAGGTGTTTATCATTAAAAGGGGCTCTTGGGAGGATAATAGATCTTGAAGAGTTCAAGAACCACAAAATACTATAAGTCGAATAAGAGGAACACGTAGATAGACCTATTATACCCTGTTAGAATCGTAAATACGGAATAGTCATCAGAAGATACACGGAAGGTATGGATTCATCATAGATGATGATGATGAGGTACACATCATAGAAGATGATGTTCCGATTACATCTGATGAGGTAAGTGTTATGAACACTTTCGGAGAAATTGATTGAAGCAAGTTTCTCAAATATGGAACATTCGTTTTGATGAGGCAATCAAAAGAGTTTGATTTTATCAAAAATAAGAATGAACCTAGTGTGTGTCTAAAAGGGTCGGTGGGAGCATCGTGACATTCCTAGTACTATATGTTGATATACTACGGATAAGGAATGACATACCAATGCTACAATCGGTAAAGATAAAGTTGTCTAAACATTCCTCCATGAATGATTTGGAAGAGTATCTTTATTGGGGATATAAATCTATATAGATAGATTTAAGAGGATGCTCGACTTAACCCGAGGGCGTATATTCATTTGATGCTAAAGTCGTTTAGCATGGCAAACTCAAGAGATGTCTCATGTTGATGAGTATGGAGTGTATCTCTCTTTATAGTCCCACAGACTCACGAAAGAGAGATCGCATGAGTGACTATCATGTATGCAATGAAATATACGAGACCTGATGTTGATCAGTCATATTCTGGAGAAGTTCACTGTGAGTCAGTGAAAAACATCTTAAAGTTCTTAACCAGCACTAAGGATGTGATCATACATGGTGGGTCTGAATTAAAACTAGAGGGCTTAACAGACTCAAGTTTTTCAGACAGACCAAGATGACAGAAAAATCCACTTTAAGGTAAAGTGTTACCTTGAACGGTGGTGCAGTGAATTGGAAAGGTTCCAAACAGCAAAGAGTTGTTGGTTTAGTGATAAAGACAATGTATATACCTATAAATGAAGCTACAAGTTGATTGTTTGGATGAAAAGTTCATTATAGAACTAGGAATAGTTCCTAAGTCTCATCTTGGATCTAAACATGTGTTGTGGCACTTTCATTTGATTATTAGAATCATTGAAAGATGGGAAATCACTATAGAGATAGTGGACTCTCATGAACAACATTACATATCCATTAACTAAAGCTTATCCAGGCGACGGGATAATCGTCACTTAGAGAAGAAGAGTATAAGATACCATGACGATTGGCTTTAGTGCAAGTGGGAGATTGAAAGTAGTATGCACACAAGCCAATCATGTTTGATGATAAAGCATATACTTTGTAACAATCTTATTCATTTATTAATAAAAAGTATTAATTTATTAAAGGCTTTTAATTATCTACATGATCTTTGTTTATAATATGTGATAAACCCATAGTTTTAAGCAATGCTTTTAGAATAATGATGATGATCATTCTAATGAGATCTAAATTCTTAGAAAGCTTAAAACTAAAATAGTTCCCAATCATTGGATTACTAAATTGGGGATTAGTGAATCCGGATAGATTGGTACATACGTTGCTTGCTCATTGGATGAGGATGATTGATCTCGTGATCATTTGTGTGGAGACACTAAAGCAAGTATGTAGGTGCTTATTGGAGAATAAGTTCCTTTGAGCATTGGCTCTCTAAGGAATACCTAATGGAGTTTTACTTGCGTGTCGATAGGAATTCTTGTAGTGATAGTAGTACAAGTAATCCTTGGACTTGAGATCATCATAGTATCTTGTGTATGATGAGTTATACTTTGACTTATTCCTTAAGACCCTTAGGGTATATCAAAGGGTATGCTTGGGTATAATAAGTTGTACATGAAGATAATGTATGATCGATAAAGAATCTACCACAATAATAAAAGAAGAAATGTCGTATGTGATTCGATAAATGACAACCCGGTGAGTCCTTGGCAAAAGCGAGAATGAAATTAGAAAGGAGTTTCTAATTTGCATTATTTGGAGTTGTGCATTTAAGAGTGAAATACATATAATTAAATAAAATAAGACTTGACGGTATTTCCATGTCTTATATTTAATTGGGACATTGTATGGTGGAAGGATTGAATTATGCGGTAACTATTTACTCAAAGGTTCTTTAATGATTAATGTTGAAATCTATATTATACGGAAAGTCGTTGATATTAGGGAGGCTTATCCTATTATAGAATAAATATTATTTATTTAAATAAATTAATTGTTTAATTTATTTATTTAAATAAGATTAGAATTATTCTAATTGATTTATTCACAATAGGTTTAATATGGAGAACCTAAAGGTCACACCATAAAAGGAAGAATAATTATTTAAGAAGTTAATGGCATAATCGTAATAATATGTTAAGTATATTTAATTTAATCTATGGTGATAGAATAAATTAAATAGCTTAATATTTATTATTTAATATTTTAGAAATATTAAATATAAATTAATAAGAGGAGTCTTATTAATATTATTACAATTATTATTATTTTAATTTCTAATAGAGTTTAGGAATTAATTTAATATAAGTACTCTCATTTATTCCTAATAGGATTAGGAGGAAAATTAATTAAAGGAGTTTAATTAATTATCCCTAATAAGATTAGGAGCCCATTTAATTAAAAATTTTTTTAATTAAATAATATCTTATTTTGAATAGGGTTACTTGATATCTTTATAAGAGAGTCTTATATCGGATATCAAAATGACGATTATAATTCCAATTTGTTGAGAGTGCGCCCTTTTCTATCTGAGATAGGAAAAACTAGGGTTCGAGCTAATACCCTTCTTCTTGAATTCTTTTTCTTCCTTGGTGGATCACCTCAGAGGCCAAACACTTGGGTGGCTAACGTTGATCAAAGGAAGGAACCAAACCCGGTGGATTCAAGTTGAGCGAAAGGATTTGGAGGTGAACTTGTACGAGAAGCTCGATCTTCAAGGGTATGATTTTATTCTTTATCTTTTCGTTTAATTAATAATTGTGCATAAAGGGTGATCCGGGTATATGGTTTGTAAAATTTTTAAACTCTGATTTTCCACGTTTTCGCATTATTTTTGCAATTTGATTGCGTTCTTGAATATTACAAACCTAACAAAGGTGACAAACATGTAATGAAGAGGTCAAAACAGAATCGTACCGTGTCATTAGTAATGTCAACGTTGTAAAAATTTAGCAAGTTAGGAAAGTTATATGCTATGATTTAAGACACATAATGAATAGTGAATAAGTGTTGTGAAGTTAACACTTATAATTTCTGAAATGTATATGGTAAAGTAAGACTTGTACTAAAATAACAAGTTTAACTAGAAGTGAGTGTTATTTTGGAAAGTGGATGTTAGTATATCTAATAGATATTGTGATTCTAATACTACGTGTAGGTGAATGTGAGTTATAAATTTATAGCTTTCGCACGAGGCAAGTTCCTTACTCTAAAATTTTATTAAGCAAGTTCTTTGTTCCTAAATTTTATTTGAGCAAGCTATAACCCTAACTTTATTCGAACAAGTTTTGAATTCTAATCATTGTTGATTTATTCTAACTTATTTATAGTTAAGCAAGTTTCTTTTGTTCCACTCTTGTATAGTGAATGCAATTTCTTAAATTCAAATTCCTATTGTTGAACTTTCTTATTTCAATTACTTTGCACCAGTTATTATCATGTTGAGCAAGTTTTGTTTTCAGCTTACTATTAGTTAGTACATGTTCAGTAATTCCATTTCTTATTTAATAAGATTATAAACTTAGCTTAATATTGTTCTAGCAAGGTTTATTATTTTATTCAATGCTTATGCTTTTGGTTATTTCCAAGCATGCTTACAATTCATAAAAATTTTACCTTAAACTGTAATGACCCGGAAATTTGGATTTTCCAGAATTTAAGTTTAAAGAATTAGTTATTAATAAAATGAATTTTTATTAATAATATTATGTGCTATGTGTTTATTAATCATTCTAGAACCTAGGATGATTATAAGTCGGGAGGATTCTAGCTACAAGCTAGACTAAGCGATTAAGAATTTTCAAGATGAAAATGAAAATTTTTCAGGAACAAAATATTTTTGGGGAAAAAGACGAAATAGGCACTATTCACCCGACGAAATCTAAGTGTTAGGGTTTGAATAACCTAAGCCATTCTGAGAGTTCGGTATGTCGAAATGACATTAAAATCGAAAGATTTGATGATAATATATCGTGAAAAGTTAAAAAAGCCGATAAAAGTTTTTCTCGAAAAGCGATATAAAAATCGGAAAAAATTAAAATGGCGAAAAAATCTTCTTTGTGTACTTTTCATTCATTTAACTACATTAGGGTAAAAGCGTGAAGGAAAAGCGCTTAACGCCAAAAAGTGTTTTTCAATTTTTGAGAATCCGAAGAATACGTAAAAGTTAATCGGTAAAGGAAAGGCGAAATATCCAAAAATATTTGGATTCGAGAATCATAGAGTTTTAAAGCGTCGGACGAAAAACGAAAAAGCGAACCACATAACTTAAAGGCTAAGTAGACTTAAGGGCTAAGTTAACTTATCACTTAAGTAATGAATAGTATGGAGGTGTGAATAGTAAGGAGGCTAGGGGTGAAATGATTATTTTGCCCTAGCTTTGGAAAATCTATAAATAGGAAGCTAGATTTCATTTAAATGAGATTTTGAAAAATCCTACACTAGAGAGAGAGAGAGAGAGGGAATTCGAATGGAGAGGGAGAAGGAAGAGCATGAGCATGAATGTTCGGATTAAAAATGTTCATGAAATGGAAAAGCTAGCAAATCGCCGGTTTTTGTCTAGCAGAAGAAAAATAAAGAGGAAAGGTATTAAAACCTAACTTCTATGTTAGATTTTCTTTGAAGTTTTATATGTTTAAAACATAACTTAATGAAGATAAGAAGTAGATGATGTTAGGAATGATTTCATATGGTTGAAAATAATGAGAAATAATGAAAATAAGAATTTAAAGTTTAGTAAATAAATTTCTTAAGAAAGTATAAGATTAAGTAATGAATTAGAACGATCCAAAGTGGATTATATCAATAAGTAGGTGTAATAAGTAAAGAATGATGATCTATAACATCAAATTCAATAAAAAGTGAAATCGTAATCCAAAATATCGATTAAAATGAAACGAGCGAAGAAACGAAGAACAAGCGAAGAACGAAGAACACGAAGAAACAAGCGAAGAACACGAGAAGCGTTGTTGATGGACAAATTTAAAACCATCGTAGGATATTTGTTGTTGATGGACAAGTTTAAAACCATCGCGTATAAGTTAGATGCATATTGCTTGGTTAGGAACGGTAGAAGCGTTCATGAAGAACGGATTAAAACTTAGCTTTAACGATGTTATGGCAAAAATTTCGTAAAAGACAAACGAGTATTAGAAAGTTAGTAAATGAACCTGAACGTGTAGGGTTTCATAAGAATGTAAGAGAATATAGAAAACGTGAGTTATGGACTCAAGAACGATTGAATTTCGAGTTCGGATGACCGAATTACGGACGAACAAACAAAGAGCGTTAAACACGTAAAATAAACAAAGGGTGAAGATTAAGCCAATCGAATGGCACGTTAATGGATTCAGAACAAAGTTCTGTCCAGGGGTACTGAAGTACATAAGATAAGGAAGAGAATGGCTTTGGAATGACATCGTTCTGAGTTATAACAAAGGAGTTGTGAGATCGGGAAGTAGAGTCTCAAAATGAAGTTAACACTTAGAAGAAATTATCAAAATTTAGGGCTTGGGGCATGGTGCCTTGACCATGCCTTATAAGGTGGTGGCGGCATGGCTGACGGAAGAGAAAGCAGTACACTGCAAACTAGCACTCGCGGCATGAGAATATAGAAGGAGAGTGGCGCCATGGCGGTGTGAGGAAAAAAGCAGAGAGAAGAGCTTTTAAGCGCTTTCGACTCTTGGGGAAAGCGTATGGGAAGATAAAGAACATAAGATTCGTCAAATGTAACACTTAATTTAGTGAATTAAACCTTTAATGAAGGTTGAACAAAAAGATTATATGAGAGTAAAAGAGAAAGAATGTAAAGCGGATTACATAACCAATATCCAGGGGACCGTAATTTACGATAAATGAGCGTGGAGGATTGCTATGGTTGTGATTCCTTAAGCGTTGAAGTGGCGAGGGTAATGAATAACATTTTGATGTTATGTCATGATAGTGAGAGATAAGTGTAAAGCGTATAGGCATTTGCAAAAAATGCAACGTTATTGTGATAAATGAGCGGTCTTAGCATACAACGAGCGGTATGGCTTGGACATTAAGAAATGACTAATGAACATGGGGTTCAAGTAATGGATAACGAAAGTAATAAGTAAGATATGAATGGTATTAAGAAAGCCGTAATGAATGGTAAAAAGATTAATGAAAGCCAAGAATATGAGTCGGATGAGAAGCGTTAGAATAAAATGTAGCGTTGAACACTTTAAGCAAGCGTGAAGGTTGAGGAATGCATAAATATTAAATGGATAGAACCTACACACCCGTGTATGGTTTGGCCAAGTAAGATGATGAAGATCGATGATTAAGCCGTGAATGGTGAAGAAGTTGAATTAAAGATAATAACGTTTAACGTAATGAAAAACCGAGTTAAGGATTAAAGGGAATGATCGCTTCGAGTATACAAAAGGCGTATGACTTAGGCGATAAAGAATGAATCTTGAGGTGTGGCATTTAGTTGCCAGGAAGCCATAAGGAATGAGAAATTAACTTAACGAAGATTATAGTTTAATAAGTTCGGATAAGTTACGATAAGTTTAAGTTGTAGTACAATCGTAACCTTTGATGGTTGACATATGAGATTTGGGCTAAACAATCCTTGAAGAAGCGAAGGTATATACAAAGCGGCAACCGATCTAACTTCATTTGTTATGGGCGGTGTGTGAGCGAGGCAGGAACTTGTTTGTTGGTTGTTTGTGGGAAACCACTCGAGAGTACCATATGGACTACTAGTAGAGAAGCGATGTGTCTTTGAGTCTTAGAAGTAATAAGAAGAAGATAAGATGAAAAACATCAAAGATGATGAGCGTATAAGTAAGACATCTCCAGTATAATAAATGAAGTAGTAGAACGGTAGTGAAAGTGGTCGCGTAAACTTAGGTTGCAAGAACGCGAACCCTAAGAAGTAAAGTTAAGTAAACTAATGCATAAGTCAAATATACATGACTAATTAATGTATATGTTTTTTTTTTCTTATGTGTTACATAGGAATTGAAATGAGCAGTTCGGCGTGGTACATGGTAGGCGTAAAAAGCAAGTTTCTAACTTCATTCATATTTCAAATGA
The DNA here is from genome assembly GCA_020205615.1 of Panax quinquefolius. Lineage (NCBI taxonomy): Eukaryota > Viridiplantae > Streptophyta > Magnoliopsida > Apiales > Araliaceae > Panax > Panax quinquefolius. The sequence continues at coordinate 55,895,928 of CM035155.1, forward strand.
ATGCTAGTTTCTTAAACTTCTCGGATGTTGAACTTGAGAAGTTACGTACACATGTGCTAATGTGCGATATTTGTGCAAGGTGGTAGAACATATGAGGCCTTGAGCCACAATGTGAACACTTGGTGTTTTTATGAAATGAAGCATTACGTGATTTAAGCTATTGATAAGAGAATGCTATGTTTATACATGATCCGTTATTGTTAAGTCTGTGCTAATGATTCTAGCCAGAAAGAATGTGTATGAAAAAGGCAGAAGAATGAAAGTATTTTAAAATAAAAGTGAATATTATTTTAAAATGATAGGAATCAGGATTAATCCTATTATTCAAGCTGCTTCATAACCTTTGTTCGGTTATTGAAGTCTTAAAAAGAATGTTTGAATTCTTGAAGATGTTTATTCAACTGTGATGACTTGCTGGGCAATTGAATGCTCACACTTGCTTTAAATGAAAAACATTTTATTGAACGATGTTAGAAGAACTTAAGGATCCCGTAAAGATCAAGGTAGCGGTATCCGGATGAAGTGCCATTCGAGAATGTGGATGAAGAGAAGAGATGAAGTGAAGACTTATAATATAGAAATATGAAATTGAACTATAGACTAGTTTAAGAAATTGTTATGTATCCTTGGTGGCGGATAAAAGTCACTCTTGTAAGATGAAATGAATAATGTATTTATCATTATTTGTAATGAAAAAAGGTTATAAGGTTTTTAGAACACAGGATTTGAGAGTGTATGTTGTTATATTTAGGTATATAATGATGTATGTATTTGGAAGAAGATGGGATCGTGACGCATACTGAATTCAAGGGTGTGAAGATAGGCCCGGATTTTGGGGCATTCTGATTGGTATTAGAGGCGATAGGTTATAAATCTTAGGTAAGAGTATCTAAGACTATAATCGTAGAGAGAGGATAAGAAGATCACTGCGTGATCATAGTGAATGAATCGTAGTAAGATGAGATGAGATGTTAAGCGATGAATGATTTATAGTACTACAAAGTATCGGGAAGAAGAACTTCAGATTGAGTTGTGAAGGATAGTATATGAATTAAAGAAAATTCAGTATTAAGTTAAGAGAGATTTAGGAGTTGTAAAATTTCAATTGAGGACTCGTGTGATATTTGAGTTGTATGAACCTTTGTATGGCGGAGGTTTGTGCTTGGTGTAACAATTTGCTTAGCTTATTACAAAGTGATAATCATTGGAATTGGTCGTATTTATCAAGATGTATATATGACGAGAAGGTGAATCTTTTTCTCATGTATATACTTGATAGGTAGAAAACGATAAGGTAGGTATGAGTTCTTGAAACTCATACTTATGGTACATTCGTGACTCATAATGATATGGTATGTTTTTGAACTTCTCGTGAATGGACGCTTATGGTAGTGCATGCAGGATGGTTCTTAAACTCATATTATTGTGGAAAGTTCTAAACTCATAATGTGTGGTAAGTTGATGGATTTGTACTACTAAGGTAGAGGATGTTTAGGCCGAAAACAAGTTGTTTTTCGATGAAGCTTAGTATTGAAGGTGCTAGAGAAGATTAAGTACTATCGTAGTAAGACAATGAAGGAAGAAGGAGGATAGGATATTCCAAGTCATCTAGCTATGCTAGATTTCGAAGTTTATTGAACTCGTCTTTGATAAGTACATTTTGAAAAGGAAAGAATTGGTTCAACTTTTGGAACCAATAGATTTTTAAAAGAGCTATTCTTGGTATGTTTATGCTAATTATTTTTGGCTAGGCGAAATTGATTTGAAATATCAAAATGAATTTTATATCATCGGTGCATTTGATGCGAGGATGGTAAAAGGATGGAGTTATTAATGCAATTGAACACGGTGTTGGATGTGATCTTAGGATCAACAACCCGCTATGGTATGATGTATAATGGCGAAGTCCTGGTGACGAAGTCCTCAATGTCTTGTGAAAATGCGGTATCATGGCGTCATAAAACGTTTTGATGTATTGCGAAAAGATTTTTAAAGAAGTAGTCGATGTCAATTGAGTTGACTAGACGAATGTTTCACGTTGATATCCAATTTATTGGTATGGTCTAAGCTACTTGATTTGGCTAGACAAATGGTATGTCATGTTTAAAAGAAAATCAAGCTTTTCTTGAGAAGTTGTGCCAATCCAAATTGTTTTGGTGCGGAATCTAATGATTAAGTCTGAGGTGAACACACCCCGAAATGGGGTTATCTGATGGGTGGTATTTGCTTTCTTTGTGGAAGATGTGGAAGTACCTTCTTGGTGATTGTAAAACGCTAGTAAGAGTTCATGGTCAATTTGACCCCTCAGGAAAAGTATAAAATATTTTAAGGGGATTCTTATATTCCTCGTTGTTCATTCTACTTCATAATTCTTGATAAGTTATGAAGGTGAGAGAATGTTTGAAAGATTGGAACTTCTTTGAAGAGAAGTTGAGAAGATGGGTAGACTAAAATTTCGAGGACGAAATTCTGTGAAGAAAGGGTGAATGTGATGACCCGGGTATGGATGTGGTTTTAAGAAATTTCGAGGACGAAATTTTTATAAGAGGGGAAGAGTGTAACGACCCGGAAATTCGGATTTTCCAGAATTTAAGTTTAAAGAATTAGTTATTAATAAAATGAATTTTTATTAATAATATTATGTCTTATGTGTTTATTAATTGTTCTAGAACCTAGGATGATTATAAGTCGGGAGGATTACGGCTCTGAGCTAGACTAAGCGATTAAGAATTTTCAAGGCGAAAATAAAAATTTTTGGGAACAAAAAAATATTTACGGGAAAAAAGGCGAAATAGGCACTATTCACTGAAGCCGAAACCTAAGGGTTAGGGTTTGAATAACCTAAGCCGATTACGAGAGTTCGGTATGTCGAAATGACATTCCATCGAAAGATTTGACGATAATATATCTTGAAAAGTTAAGTAAGCAGCCGATAAAGTTTTTCTCGAAAAAGCGTGCGAAATCGGACAAAATAAAAAGCGATAAAAAAAATCTTTGTTGTGTACTTTTCATTCATTTAACTACGTTAGGGTAAAAGCGTGAAGGAAAAGCGCTCAATGCCAAAAAAGTGTTTTTTAGTTTTTCGAGAATCAGAAGAATACGTAAAAGTTAATCGGTAAAGGAAAGATGAAATATCCAAAAATATTTGGATTAGAGAATCGCATGATTTTTAAAACTGTCGGACGAAAACCCGAAAGACGGAACCACGTAACATAAAGGCTAAGTAGACTTAAGAGCTAAGTTAACTTAACACTTAAGTAATGAATAATATGGAGGTGTGAATAGTAAGGAGGTTAGGGGTGAAATGACTATTTTGCTCTAGCTTTGGAAAATCTATAAATAGGAAGCTAGATTTCATTTAAATGAGATTTTGAAAAATCCTACACTAGAGAGAGAGAGAGAGAGAGAGAGAGAGAGAATTCGGATGGAGAGGGAGAAGGAAGAGAATGAGCATGAATGTTCGGATTGAAAATGTTCATGAAATGGAAAAGCTAGCAAATCGCCGGTTTTTGTCTAGCGGAAGAAAAATAAAGAGGAAAGGTATTAAAACCTAACTTCTATGTTAGATTTTCTTTAAAGTTTTATATGTTTAAAACATAAATTAATGAAGATAAGAAGTAGATGATGTTAGGAATGATTTCATATGGTTGAAATCATGAGAAATAATGAAAATAAGAATTTGAAGTTTAGTAAATAAATTTCTTAAGGAAGTATAAGATTAAGTAATGAATTAGAACGATCCGAGTGGATTATATCAATAAGTAGGTGTAATAAGTAAGGAATGATGATCTATAACATCAAATTCAATAAAAAGTGAAATCGTAATCAAAATATCGATTAAAATGAAGAGCGAGCGAAGAACACGAAGAAACACACGAAGAACACGAAGAAGCGTTGTTGATGGACAAATTTAAAACCATCGTAGGATATTTGTTGTTGATGGACAAGTTTAAAACCATCGCGTATAAGTTAGATGCATATTGCTTGGTTAGGAACGGTAGAAACGTTCATGAAGAACGGATTAAAACTTAGCTATAACGAAGTTATGGCAAAAATTTCGTAAAAGACAAACGAGAATTAGAAAGTTAGTAAATGAACCCGAACGTGTAGGGTTTCATAAGAATGTAAGAGAATATAGAAAACATGAGTCGTGGACTCAAGAACGAATGAATTCCGAGTTCGGATGACCGAATTACGTACGAACAAACAAAGAGCGTTAAAAATGTAAAATAAACGAAGGGTGAAGATTAAACCAATCGAATGGCATGTTAACGGATTCAGAACAAAGTTCTATTCAGGGGTATTGAAGTACGTAAGATAAAGAAGAGAATGGCTTTGGAATGACATCGTTCCAAGTTATAACGAAGGAGTTGTGTGATCGAGAAGTAGCGTCTCAAAATGAAGTTAACACTTAGAAGAAATTATCAAGAATTAGGGCTTGGTGCTTGTGGTGACAACCATGACTTAGATATGGTGGTGGCTTTGTGATTGCGGACCGTAGAAGTCTGCACTACTACAAACTCACGCTGGCATGGTGCAAGAGATAGAAGGAGAGAGGTAGGCGCAGCTCGGTGTAGGAAAAAAGCAGAGAAGAGCTTTTAAAGCGCTCAACTCTTGGGGAAGCGTATGGGAAGATAAAGAACATAAGATTAAATCAAATGTAACACTTAATTTAGTGAATTAAACCTTTAATGAAGGTCGAACGAAAAGGTTATATGAGAGTAAAAGAGAAAGAATGTAAGCGCGGATTATGGAACCAATATCAAGGGGATAGTAGTTACGATAAGCGAAGCGTGGAGGATTTCTATGGTTGTGATTCCTTAAGCGTTGAAGCGACGAGGGTAATGAATAACATTTTGATGTTATGTCATGATAATGAGAGATAAGTGTAAAGCGTATAGACGCTGCAAATGCCACGTTATTGCGATAAATGAGCGGTCTTAACATACAACGAACGGTATGGCTTGGACATTAAGAATGACTACTGAACATGGGGTTCAAGTAATGGATAACGAAAGTAATAAGTAAGATATGAATGGTATTAAGAAAGCCATAATGAATGGTAATAAAATTAATGAAAGCCGAATATGAGTCGGATGAGAACGTTAGAATAAAATGTATGCGTTGAAGACTTTAACAAGCGTGAAGGTTGAGGTACGCAAATATTAAGCGGATAGAACCTACACCCCGTGTATGGTTTGGCCAAGTAAGATGATGAAGATCAATGATTAAAGTGAAGTGAATGGTGAAGAAGTTGAATTAAAGATAATAACGTTTAACGTAACCAAACCGAGTTAAGGATTAAAGGGAATGATCGCTCTGAGTATACAAAAGACTGTATGACTTAGACGATAAAGAATGAATACTGAGGTGTGCCATTTAGTTTCCAGGAAGCCATAAGGAATGAGAAATTAACTTAACGAAGATTATAGTTTAATAAGTTCGGATAAGTTACGATAAGTTTAAGTTGTAGTACAATCGTAACCTTTGATGGTTGACATATGGGAGCTGGGCTAAACAATCCCTTGAGAGAGAGAAGGTATATATAAAAGCGGCAACCGATCTAACTCCTTTGTTATTATGGGCGGTGTAGATGAGAGAGGAACTTGTTTGTTGGTTGTTTGTGGGAAACCACTCGAGAGTACCATATGGACTACTAGTAGAGAGAAGCGATGTGTCTTTGAGTCTTAGAGAAGTAATAAGAAGAAGATAAGATGAAAAAAACATCAAAGATGATGAGCGTATAAGTAAGACATCTCTCAGTATGTCATGAAGCGAAGTAGAAAGCAGTAGTGAAAGTGGTCAGCGTAAACTTAGGTTGCAAAACGTGAACCCTAAGAAGTAAAGTTAAGTAAACTAATGCATAAGTCGAAAATATACATGACTAATTAGTGTATATGTTGTTTTTTTTCTTATGTGCTATATAGGAATTGAATTATCGAGTTCGGCGTAAAAAAATTTGTAGGTAGGCGTAAAGGCAAGTTCCTAACTTCATTCATATTTCAAATGAATGCTAGTTTCTTAAACTTCTCGGATGTTGAACTTGAGAAGTTACATACATGTCTTAATGTGCGATATTTTGTACAAGGTGGTAGAACGTATGAGGCCTTGAGCCCAATGTGAACACTTTGGTGTTTCTATGAAATGAACTATTACGTGATTTAAGCATTCGATAAGAGAATGCTACGTTTATACATGATCCGATTATTGTTAAGTCTGTGCTAATGATTCTAGCAGGATAGAATATGAATATGAAAAAAAGGTAGAAGAATGAAAGTATTTTAAAATGAAAGTGAATATTGTTTTAAAATGATAGGAATCGAGATTATTCCTATTATTCAAAGTTGCTTCATAACCTTTGTTCGGTTATTGAAGTCTTAAAAGAATGTTTGAATTCTTGAAGATGTTTGTTCAACTGTGATGACTTCTTTGGTAATTGAATGCTCACACTTGCTTTAAATGAAAAACATTTTTTAATGACGATGTTAGAAGAACTTAAGGATCCGTAAAGATCAAGGATGAAGTGCCATTAGAATGTGGGATGAAGTGCCATTGTAAGAATGAAATGGATGAGCGATAGAAGATCAGTGAAGACTTGTAATATAGAAAGATGAAATTGAACTATAGATTAGTTTAATGAAAAGCTGTTATATGTATCCTTGAGAGTGGCGGATAAAAGTCACTCTTGTAAGAAGAAATGAATAATGTATTTATCATTATTTGTAATGAAAAAAAGGTTATAAGGTTTTGATTAGAAGTGCTATTAATTTGAGAGTCAATTATGTTGTTATATTTAGGTATATAATGATGTATGTTTATGGAAGAAGATGGGATGGTGAGGACTTGTACTCGAAAAATTGAAAAGAACAACCCCGGGTGTGATCTAGAGCATAGTTCATGGTCTTGTGTCCCTCAGTTACATTTTGTATGTTGATATCAGTTTTTGATTATCATTGACAGAGTATTATTCAACTCTGATGAGCTTATTCATTAGCAATTATTATGCTATTGTTATTCATTGATATTCCAAGTGGGCATTTGTTTTGCTCACTCTTACATATATATACTCATTGCAGCTAAGGTTGAGAAGGTTGATGAACCTACCACTTGCAAGGGAAAAAGGAAAATAAACAAGTGATAAAGACTTGAAATTTATTTATTTTCATGATGATAGACTTTATAGTTAATGATGTGATGTAATTATTTTATTTCCGCACTTGATTGATGTAAAGGTTAGATATTCTGGGAGACTTTTTGATTAATTATGTAACCCTAATTATGGGAGGATTTATGATTTAATTTTATTATATTTGGGTAGTTAGATATAAATGAATGAAAAGTGAACACCAAATCTTGTGGGAATGAAGTACCCAGATTTGGGGGTGTCACATGTGCACTAGTCAAAGCATCCATTTTCTTCGATAAGGCTGAAATCTGTGCCGCCAAAGCTGTTATTCCATCTACCTCTAATACCCCAGCTACCTTAGGTTGTGTCAATCTTGCTGTAGGCCACTGGTAGTTATTAGCTACCATAGTTTCTATCAACTCATATGCTTCCTCATAACTTTTGGCCATGGACGCTCCACCCGAAGCTGCATCTATACCTGTCCTGAGATTCCCACTCAACCCGTTGTAAAACGTATTCATTTGCAACCATTTTGGTAGTCCGTGATGAGGGCACTTCCTGAGTAGTTCCTTATACCGTTCACATGCCTCATATAAGGACTCCCCATGTTGTTGTTCAAACATGGTGATCTCATTCCTCATCTTTGAAGTTTTGGTTGGTGGAAAGAATTTAGCCAAAATTTTTTGAGCAAGATCATCCCATGTAATGATCGATCCCGGCGGTAGAGAATGTAACCAACTCTTCGCCTTATCCCGCAGGGTAAATGGGAACAAGCGAAGTCTGACTGCATCATAGGACAACCCATTATATTTGAAAGTGTCACATATCTCCAAAAAGCTGACTAGGTGTTCATTCGGATCATCATTTGCAAGTCCCCCAAACTGAACTGAGTTTTGGATCATCTGAATAGTCCCAAGCTTAATTTCAAACGTATTTGCAGCAATCATCAGCTTCCTGATACTTGACCGAAGCTTAGTCACCTTAGGTCTAGCAAAATCTCTCAACGCTTTCTGGTCTTCGGCAGTCATTATTTCTACTTTTTCAGAATTCTCAAAGTTTTCCATTGTGTCTTTAATCCACTTACTTAGCCTTTGAAACTATTTCTCAATATCGTCCTCAAAAGGAAGCAAGTCTGGGTTTTTGGATCGAGTTTACATAAACCAACTTCAAGAACCTGAAATAGAAAGAACAAACAAAAGAAAAAGTGTTTAAGTAAAACTGGACTAATTAAACTGATATTGAAAAATATTAAAATCTATACTAAGTTTCCGACAACGGCGCCAAAAACTTGTTGGGTAAAATCTAGTTACGCTCACACGCAAGTGCATGTGGTCAACAAGTAATATAATGATAAGTCGAGTATCGTTCCCACAAAGATTTAGTAAGATATTAACCCTCACAATTACTAGCCTTATATTAATCCAAATTTTATTAAACTATCCAATTTAAGAATTATAACTATAAAAACTAAAAATATTAAAAATACTAAGAATACCAAACAATCAACAAACTTAAAAACTATAATTTCAAACAAATATTGGGGAATTAGGCTTACAACTTCACTCTAAGTATCACTTCGATTATTACACCTTAATCCAATTTAATGCAATATCCCAGTTTATTAATCAAGAACACTCAAGTAGAACTAGCCATCTCTCGATGCACTAATACCATATTAACTTAAATCCATAAATTAGATAGAATTAAGCTAAACACCTTAATTAACTAATTTACTATATCTCTATGTGAATTACAATCAAAGAAGGTTTAGGTTCAAGTTCTCTATCTGATTACATGCGATGCTAGGCATATTTCTACCCTAACATTCATCAAGATTCTATTCAAGCATAGAATTCAAGAACACATGCTATATTGACTAAGTCTAAACTCATATTTCCTCTCTCGAATCCATACAAGTCCACATAGAATTGGTGATCAAGCAATTCATAAATTCGAACACAAATCAATATAGAAAAACTAAAAGATAGATTATTAACTAAAATTCAAAGCTACATAATCATCGTTCAACCCAAAGATCCGTCATAAGCCTAATAAGTAAATTAGTTCATCATCGATGAAATAAAAACTAAAATAATCAAAGTAAACATCATCCCAATTATAATTATTGAACTAAAAAAAAAGAATGAATCCAGAACCACCCTTCTCTCTAGTTTCAATATGCAATTATCGTGAATTCTCCTTCAAATTCTTCCTCCAATGCTCTTGCTTAAATTAGGGCTCCAAAGAATGTTAATTGATTGAATGATGCTTCTCCCTTGTTGTCTCTTGTTAATTATATGCCTAAGACACGTATTCTGACTTAATTTGATGTCAAACACAGTTCCAGACCAAGTTAACCTCTCCCCTTCACGCTTCTGCAATAGTTCAAAAGAAACAGAGTCCTGAGCTTTCATTCCTCCCTGCGTGGGTTTTACTCTCTAAATGCTCATTTCAAATGGGTTTTGTATGTAATAAGTCCACCCCAGTGGGCATCCATTCTGATTTTGTTCAAGTTTAGCTCCTGATCTTGCCAAGTTTTGCCATGAATCCACATTTTTAAGTCCAAATGCCACGCCACCACACCTAAACACAAAACAACATTAAACAAGTAAAACGAAACATAAAAATAAAGAATTAACACGGTTTAAGCTCGAATTAGAGGCCGATTCGTAGGTATAAAACCCACTCATCAGTAAGTTACCATTGTTTCCACCTGCATTTTGAACAATAGTCTCTCTCGTTTGGTTTTGCATGAATTCTAGAAAGTTCCTAAACATACCATCGTTCGTCATTTGGTCGGTGTTGTTGTTTACAGGAGGATTATTGCCTTCCTGATGCACATTATCCTGGTTATTGATCAATGGTGACTCAACGGTCTCATATGCTCCATTGCTTATCTCAACATTTTCAAATGCCATTTTGTTAGGAATAAGCATGTAAATGATATTCCTATTTATATATGATTTGATTATGATATAAATAAATGAATATGCAAGTATGCTTGCATTGAGAAAAGTTATAAAGTCCTTTGATAGATAATAGGAACATTTGTACAAAGACTTAGAATGAATTGATCAAATATGTTAGGTTGATCCTACATAAGCAAAACAACTTTGTAAAGTCCTTAAAAAGAAATAATGTACAAGGACTATAAATATAGAAAGATCAAGCTTGTTAGGTTGATCTTATATTGTAATAGATAGGCATGTCTGATCATCGAGAACTACATCAAAAATCGTAGTCTGTCGGGAGAGTCAAGGAATGCTCGAGAACTATCAAGGCGGAGTCATAGTCTGCAAGATAGTAGATCTCGGAGTTCATATACTTCCAGGTGAGACGAGGATGGATCGTAGTTTGTCGAGAAGAACTTCCTCAAAGCCATAGTCTATTGAGGAAGTCATATTCAAAATCGTAGAGACAGCCTGTCTAAGAGCCGAACGAGCATCTGCCAAAGCCAAGTCAAGAATCATAGACCACACTCGGAGCCGTAGAGTCTGCTGATCATATCAGAGGCAGAAATCGTAGTCCAAGCTAGATCAGACGCCAACAAGTTTAAAGACAGAAATCGTAGAGTGTCAAGATCTGATCTCAGAGATGTAGTGTCTGCAGAACCCAAGCTAAATCGTAGAGTGCAGAACTAAGACTTCAATAGAAGTGCAAACAACGCTAAGGCAGAATCGTAGAGTAAACACGATTCTCAATAAATGAGCACTCCCTGAATATCCAAAGGATGAAGCCTTTGGTCTGAGCTGCAAAGTTACACTCCACTTAAAGAAAAACAGAGAGCACTCAACGAATGGCATGCAAGCTAATAGAAGATCTAAGCACCAACCCAAACAGCATCTAGATTGAGTTATAAAGTCATTCAAGATGAAGTCTTCTACAAGTAGATCAAAAGAAGACTTTAGTAAAAGTGAATGACTAAGGAAAGTCAACAAGTGCAGTAGTTGTCAAATGAACAGAAGACTACGATCTTGAGATCAACCATGATCATAGTGTTTACTAAACAAAGCAGGAACTGATGTAGTCTAAATAGATATATTGGCCAACTTCTAAAGAACAAGGCCAAAGTGATTAAGCATGGGTCAGTCCATTGATGATAAGTGAACGGGAGATCACAAGGAGAAAGTGAGCTGGGCAGACCATAAATCTGAGGTGTCTTGCTATTCAGAAGAGACAAGAACAAGGAGTCAAACTATTAGTTCTTAAGATAAGTCAAAGGCAAACAGAAGTGTTGAAACACTACACAAATGAAGGAAGAAGTGTTCTACCTTGAAAGTAGTGTTGTCTCAATTAAGTCAATGAGCAACATTTAACAAGACACACTACGATCATGTCCAAGAACTTATGCATCAGAATCGTAGAGTTCGATCATCTGAAGATTGAAGGATTGACAACGGTTCAATCTAAAGACTGGTATTTGAACATTGCTGGTTGAGAGCATCGATGTGAAAAGATAACTCTTGATGTTCTGATCGAGGAATTAGAAAGGAGAAATAAAGTTGATTACCTGCCCGAGGCACCAAAGTGACATCTCTGACGGGGTAGGTGAAATAGTAGACTGTAGTGTCAGAAATCTGCAAAAAGGGGATGTCATGTCACATCTGCAGTCTACATCAAATAACTTGAGATCTGCGAAGTAATTCAAATATAGCTTTCAACGAATATATTCCAACGGGAAAATTAGGAAGGAGTATATATCAGCCAAAGCTTCAAAGATCAAGAGTTGCTGAGTTAAAGGATCGTTGAGTTGTTGGAATGCTATACTGTTGACTCTACGAGTTCCACCAAAACTGAACAGAACAAGTCTCAGTGGCAGTGAGACTATGAAGGTGGAAGTGAAGCAGATCTGAAGAAGGACTTAAAAAGACTAAAGCTTCACTCAACAAGGATGAGAATTCCACTGAAGATGGAAGCTAAGGTAAGAGCTGAGAAGGCCAAAAAGATAGCATTCAGAAAAGTGGCAGAGCAAAAAGAAAATCCATAGAGCCACTCTACAAATCACCAGGAACCAAAAGCTGAAACAGAACAGATGCAGAACTATGTCTGCAAATCATTTAAGAAGGGTTAAGGGATTGCTAAGTGTCAGACGAAGTCTACCAAAAGCTCAAAAACTTAGCAAACCTAAATGGTGATGGTGCACAGCTGATATCGGATGATGACAAGCAGAACAGAATGAAGATCAGCTGCACCAAAGAAGAAGTGGTCCAGACTCTACGCAGAATATAAAGAGGACCACGCCAAGCTGCTAAGTACAGAAGATGTTCAAGCTTAAAGACATCTTAGCAGCAAGGCACCAACGACAACAACTACACCAACAAGTAGCCAGGGCCTGAGGGGTCCTTGTCCAGAGGGACTAAATGAAGTTCCAAGCCTGCTGGGCTTAAAGAGTTCCTAGGGAACTAGAGGAGTTCCAAGCTTGTTGGACTTGAAGAATTTTTAGTGAACTAAAGTTCTAAGGTTGTTGGCCTTGAAGGAATCTTAGTGATTCAGGGTGCTACCTTTCCTTAGTGGAATTCCTACTAGTTAAAACAGAAGAGTGTATTAGGAGCTTGAGTCTCTGAACCACTTAAAATCCGTTGTGTCTTTTACATTCAGTCATTTACTTTCTATCATTTACATCATGTACCTAATTGTTATAAATGCTATGTATGAACTGATTGCTTACAACTAAACTAACTCTACGAACAATGTATGTGTGTTCATTAATATATCAATGGAGGGAATCTTTTTACTTATTTCGTTGTGCTAGAAAAGATTCTTATGTTTGTCATATGCTAAGTTATTAGCAATCCAAATTAAACAGGAAAAGTATTTAAAAATTAAAAAGGATCTATTCAACCCCCCCACCTTCTAGATCTATTGTGTGCCTACTGGGAACTAACAATTGGTATCAGTATCAGAGCAGGTTCTCATGATATATTCAAAAGCTAATCACTTTGAGTCTGATCCTAGTCACAAACATTGTTTTAAAATTAGCTTAGTGGTAAGTCACTTGTAAATGCAGATGTGCTCACTTGTTGGAAATATTATGTGCAGGCAAATATGTATATACTTCTGAAGTTGCTCAGATTAGTCCACGTTCTTAAATTCCATAGCAACGAGACCAATGCGTGTCTGTCAATCTTGTAGTCTAAAGACCAGAAATGAAAGGTCAAGAGGCATCAACCACAAAAAGTTAAACATCCACCAGTCTGAAAGACGAGAGGCAATACATACTCATCCAAAGGAGAAAGAAGAAATTCTCAAATATGTATTTAGCTAACCAACAGCTGAATGTGACCTTTGAGGGTCAAGGTCGTCAAGGATCTAAGGGTGCCAAGATTTTCTTAGCTTACATCTTCAAGACTATGACTGATTGATCGAAGGAAAACTGGAGCAACAAGCTGTCAGAAATGAATGTAAAAATATGCACATCAATGTCTCACCTCATTATATCAAGATAAATGACTGTCAAGAAATTGACAGTGGAAAGGTACGATTCCTCGTTAAACATAAATATGTACATCATGTTGCATCATCCTATGTACTATAACAGTATTCTATCAAGAAGACCATACTCTACCTAAAAAGGGGAAGAGAGAAAGTACACTAAGGCTGGAAACTCAAATGCTAACAAACTTTCTCTCCATCCAAGTTTTAGGTTGAAGATAACATCTTGAAAAAGTCTGAAATAGGTCATAAGCATATCAAGATTTAATTAATCTTAAGTGGAGTAATCCTTGCTGACAAGTTAGTATGTACGTACAAACCTTTGTTCTGGGTTTTTGATAATACATAGAGTATGATCAGTTCTACAAGAGTATCTTGAAGATTCATAGAATCTAATCACCTCCATGAATCAACCAGATACAAGTTAGTGATAGAACTAATTCTCACTCTGTGAACATTTAAAATTCGTGAACATAACCAAGTAAATGATGAAACCATCAAAATAAAATTGTGTTGTATTAAAATGGTTAATCTTACACACACTCATCATCATGCGTCTTAAAATGTCATACCTAAATTGAATACATGCATAAACATGATTGTTGATCAAAGTGATGAAAATTCAAATATATGAGGAACATGTTCTTTTGGAAACTAACCTAGCAGGACCCGTTTAACCATGGGTACCAAACATAGAAATTTATCTAACCTGTAGGTACTTGGTCTAACTAACCACACTAAGGAATACTGAAGCAAATGACTTCAGTCAAGAAGATTCAACCAGCTGAAGGCTTAAGACATTTCAAATTTTTTTTTGTCAAAATCATTCTTTGTCAAGGGCTATCCTTGAAGACTTGTTGTGCTAACATGAATAAAGCTCACCTGGTTGCTGATCTCTATAAGAGAGCAAACCATTCATGCTAAGAGAAAAAGGGTCTTATATGCTCAATCATCCAAAGCATATCATCTGAGAAGAACCCTCGAGAAACTCATTATAGCAGCAGAACTCCAAAAGTACAAATTATCAAAGAAGACTACTCAGAAAGAGATATGCAAGGCTGCCTTCTGATGCACATGAAGAAGAAGATCTCACACTCCTTTGAGAAAATAGTATCAACTATGAGGGAGTAGTGATCTGTTAAGGAAAAGCAGCACTGAAAGTATCAGAAATACACTATGAAACAATGTACCCGTTACAAAGTCCTAAAACTTTGTGGCTGATGAACCAAATAAAAATCCATAGCCAGTAGAAACGTCTCAAAACGTACTACTAACAACCTTGTCAACCACCCAACTCAAAATAGTGGAGTGCCTACGATCAAACATCTGATCATAGTGTAAGAGCAAGAGGATGCCACAATTACAGCCAATGCAGATGTCTAAAGTTGGTAGATGAACTTTCCAGTAGAAAAGGTCAAATGAGATATCAGTGATAATCAACTTCTAATGTTTTTTATCTGGAAAGCGTCTTAGGGAGAAACCTGACCCTTAGTTCACTCTAAGAGGTTGGCCCTTCCTGAGTTACCTTAACCCAAAGGGAATGCTTAGTTAAGTTCATCTCAAGGACCAAGACAGATAACAATCGTAGAGTAGGATCGATGATCGCAGTCTTTCCAAAGAATTCACTAGCTCAAGAGAAGCTCAACAGAACCTGGGATACATCAAACTATTCAGATCATGTGGATCAAAGCTACAAATAAAGTTTAGAAAAGATGTCTTGCAAATTCACGTCAGGATTTCAGTGCCCTAACTCAATTGGGGCGCATCAGTGGTTAAGCCATGAAAAATGAAGATCAATGTCAAAACGCTCACTGAGGCATCTCTCAGGAGACAATCGTTGAGTTATCAAAGAAAATCGTAGAGAATATAGCAATATCATCAAGCTACTCTACGAATTGGAATAGTCAACAGAAGAAAAGTCAAATCAAGGGAAAAGACATGATGAAGGAGTTATAAATTGTGACCTATCAGGGACTTACAACTGTCCCACAAAGGAATGTGGTAGGAACAGTTACAAAAGGGAAATTCAAATAATTGGCAATTTCATTGTGTCTTTTACATTGAGTCTCTGAACCACTTAAAATACGTTATCTTTTACATTCAGTCATTTACTTTATGTCATTTACATCATGTACCTAATTATTATAAATGTTATGTATGAACTGATTGCTTACAACTAAACTAACTCTACGAACAATGTATGTGTGTTCATGAATATATCAATGGAGGGGATCTTTTTACTTATTCTGTCGTGCTTGAAAAGATTCTTATGTTTTTCATATGTTAATTTATTAGCAATTCAAATTAAACAGGAAAATTATTTGAAAATTAAAAAGGATCTATTCAACCCCCCCCCCTCTAGATCTATTGTGTGCCTACTGGGAACTAACACATTTTACTATCACAAAACAAGGGTTAATTAAAGAAATTAACATGCCACATAATATCCCTATATTCTGACTGACCAACAAATAAGCTTAGGTAGGACACCCTAGCGAAGGATTTACTCGTCTCTCCCCTCCTAGTTCTAATCCCAGATCTCCACCAGAGATCATATCCCTAAGCTCTGATACCAATTGTGACTCTCATCCCACCCTTGGATAGCACTTCACAGTGATACCTATCAGCTTGCAACCGTTATTCATGGTGTCCCCTACGGAGAGTCTGGCTTCGATGCATCCCACACAAGGAAGTCACCAGCGAGAGGCTCGGGGCTCTTTACTTATAGCTCTGATACCAACTGTGACACCCCCAAAATAGCTCCACACAACCCATTCTAAGTCGCCAAATACATAGTACAGAAAATAACTACAACTTCATTATTACAATTGTCGTGCAAAATACGACAACACATATGCTGTGAGTTTTAATACAAATATTGTCTTCTAGACAATATCCAAACTCAAATAAAGTCCTCATAACAATTATTGATACACTATTTTACAAAATAGTGAGGATTGCTAAAACAACTATCTTGAACCATCGATACCCCGACTAGTTCCCGCTATATTCTCGCCTCCTGAGAAGAAAAATGGAACAAAAAGGAAAAGGATGAGCTCAACTATCCCAGTAAAGAATATTATGACTAAGATAATAAAAAATAAATTATCGTAGCCTTCAATAAATCAGATAAAATATAATGGACAGAAAGTTTAGATCAATATTCGCAGCGGAAATAATAATTCATTAGAAGAGTTAAGTAGAGAATGGAGTCTACTATCTTCTATAATTTAAAAGTCCATCATCAATATTTTATCCCTGCAACATCAATCAATATACATCTTGAATCAAATATTCATCTTTGCACTACGGGCCAAAGATATTCATTCGTATCACTAGTTGGTCATGTTCATCTCAATACTTATCTATCTTTGCACTACGGGCCACAGATATTCATCAGGTAATCATTCATCTTTGCACTATAGGCTAAAGATATTCAGTTATATCACTATTTAGGACTGAGGATGAAAAAAATATTTTCAAGAAAACGAATCTAGAGAGATAAAAGGACAGAGATTAGAGATTCATACTTTAGTTTATCCAAGTTTCAAAAATACTCTATAATAATCAATTGTGGAGTAAAATCCAAGAATTAAGATTAAAATATGGATACAATCAAAGATAGTCACCATAATAGACAACTTGGACAAAGAAAAGAAAATTTAATTTTTTTTGTAAATAGTGTCGTATGTGTGAATAGTAACCCCGACACGAAAAGACAAAAATTTCACAAGAAAAATAGTGTCGTATACGTGAATAGTACCATATACGTGAATAGTGCCGTATACGTGAATAGTAACCTCGACATAAAAAGGTAAAAATTTCATAATAAAATTCATACCAATATTTCGGTATAATGATATTGAAAGAAATAATATCATTTACGAAAAAAATAACATCCCTTACCTCAAAAGAATAGCACTTCTGACTGAAATATCGGATATAATACTGAAGGAAACCTGCACTGTATAGCAATACCCAAAGTATCGAAATAGTCACAAAAATATGTTCGATATAATAGAGAGAGAAAACTTCATATCCTGGGGTGATTTTTAATTCTAACTTAAGCACCCTATTTATAAAAAAAATGCTTAGAACGCCAAAGCAGAAAATTTAAAAAAATAATATTTTATTAAAAAAAATTCATGCCTACCTTTGAAAATCAGATTTCAGCATACCAGTGGGGCCCACCAACATAAAAAAAATGTTTTTCATAAAAAAATATTTATAACCCCAAAATCAATTAAGACCCAATATTCTGAAACTTCAATAATTTATAATAAATAGCCCTTTTATCAGAAAAATACGAATTTTATGTCTATTCCATAGGAAATTTAATTCTCTACAACTTTGTAGAAGAAAGCTTTTCCAAATTTTAAATAAAAAATGACCGAAATCCACATACAGATGATCTTGCGGGCTATAATCAAATTTTAGTCAAAAATGGGGCCCACCAACATATTTAACATGTTTTTTGTAACAAAAATACTCCGGATCCAATTTGCTCTCTTCCTCCTCATTTATTCATATATCGTGCATTCATTGTAAAAATATCACCGTTATTATATTATTATATTATTACATCATACACTTATAATGTAATATTACAATAATATATTTGAATGAATTATTTTATCAAAGAAGATAAAATATCAACGCTTAATAATTATCTCTTTAAAAATTTCTCCATTAAATAAATATTTTCTTATCTTTGTTATCAATAATTAACTATTCACAAATAATATTACAGAATCACAATAATAACAACTAGGTCGTTTCCAGGAAAGAGGGGGCTTTCCGATAAGAATTTCTCCTTACTGGCTCGTAATTAGGTGACCAAACCCCTTTCCTAGACAGAACTTCCTTAGACATTGCCAATAATGCTATCTAATAATATTATTCAAATAATATGAATTATTGATCTGATAATAGAAAATACTATGCAGTGACAATTATTGAATCAATAATATAAAATATCAACGTGGCAATTATTGAATCAATAAAATAAAATATTGAACAATAATTACTGTAACGATTATTGAGTAGTGACTTCTTACGTAAGAATCTATAATTTATGCAATACCGTGTGCTACTGTGCAACACCGCATATTACTGTATTTTAACCACCGGATATTCTAATAGTGTTAACGGTAACAACTACGCCGTTATTTATAAAAAACTCATACTTGTCATTTTCTTCATTTGATAGTTTTCTGTTATATGGCCCACAAATGGCTGCACCGTCGTACGAATATTCCCCGACAGTAAGAATATTTCATGACCAAACGAATATTTCTCGACAACAATGAGTATTTTATAACCACTTGCTTATTTAAAATATTTACGAATTTTACCCATAACTAACCACATTAATCGAATCAACCCCTTACTATTTCAAAATAATAAATAGAGGAAATTCTATTTTATTCTAAAAAAAATAAAATGGGGTCTTACAGAATTTGATAGCAACATAGAAAGGAAAACACTTCAAATTGGAATCACCCACTATAGTAATGTCATCAAACTAAAAGGGAAATCAGTGGGTTTCACCAAGTTTGGGTCTGCAAGGCATAGAAAAGGAGAAGACCTAAAATTGGATTAACATCAGTGCAATTACAACACTCAATTGGGGTAAATCACTGTGATTAGGTTGTTATTCTCAGTTATTCATCAGTGTTGGGTTCAATTTGTCAAATTTGGGGGTATTATGAGTTGTGCACACCATCTATTCGATTTATTGCCAAAGTGAAGTTTGGGGGAGTAGTGGACTGTAATTGACTGAAATGGCTCCTAAGACACCATCGAAGCGACAAAGGGGTGTGAGTTCAGGTTCTACACCACCTACGCGTGCCTTCGACAGACGAAAATTCACAAGTGCCAGTGCCGCCGACAAATACAACTATTTAGTGCCTAAATTAATAACTCTTGAGTGAGGTTTGGCACCAAACTCTTTTGATGGGCAGATGAGTCATCAAATACACGAGCAGGGTTGGGAAGTTCTCACTGACGATCCCGACTGTAAGACCCCAACTTTTATGAATAAAGATTAATTTTCTCTAAATATCATTTTGAGTATTAAGGTGTGGATTTGATATAATGTTATAGTTGTGGGTAATATTTACAAATTTTGAAAAGTAAGCAAGTTGTTATAAAATATACTTTTGGTCGGGGAATATTCTTTTTATTATGGAATATTCGTACGATGACACAATCATTGGTGGACCCCACAACGAAATTACTGTCGGAGTTAGAAAACGACAGAAATATCATTTTATAAAAATAACGGCGAAAATTTTACCGTTAACTGTTGAAATACCCAGTGATAAAAGTACAGTAATAAGCGTGGTTGTATAGTAGCACATGGTATTGTACAGTATCTTTGATTATTGATGCTTACGTGAGAAGTCACTCAGTTTATTTCAATTATTGCCACAGTAATTGCTGCATAGTATCTCACGTTATTGATTCAATTATTGTCATAATATTTTATATTATTAAATCAATAATTGAGACAAAAAAGTTTTTCATATTGTTATTTGCATTATTGACGATGTCTAAAAATTTTTGTCGAGGAAAGGGGTTTGGTCACCTAATTGCGCACCAATAAGGAGAAGTCCTTATCGGAAAGCCCCATCTTTCCTGGGAATGATCTGGTTGTTAATATTGTGAGTTATAATATTAATGATGAATGTTATTAAAAAAGTGTTTTGTAAAGCCAAGTGAATTGAGATAAAAAGAGGGGTATTTTATGAAGTATTTGTTGTAAATTTGACTTATTATATGGACCCCCACTTAATCATTTTTCAAAATCGTCGGGAGAAAATTATTTCAGTTATATATATATATATATATATATTACAAGTCTTATTTTTTTTTATGAAAAATAGAATATATTATATTTTATTGTGCATAGTACTACATAGTGTCGCATAGTATTGCATAGTTTGTGCATAGTGAAGCATAGTAAAAATCAAAAAAAATTTAAACGAAGTCGTTTCTGCACCCGTGAATTTCCTTACTGTTCACCCGTGATTTTCTAAATTCAAATAGTATCCTGACATTCTCCTATAAATAGGATGCTTAGTTTAGAATTAAAAATCACACAAGAATTACAGAATTCTTCTTCTATAATATTGAGCGTATTTCTTTAGAGTTTTAGGAAGCTTTGAGTGTAGAAAATAGTACAAGTTTTCTTCAAGAATATCCCTGCTATACCAGTCAGAAGTACTCTCTTTTTAAGGTAAGGGATATTATTTTTGTTCAATACTTGTAAGAAATAATATTTTCTTCCATACTCTATAGTATGTAAGTAATATTATTTCATTTCGTATTCATAATTCTACACTCATTTTGTTAAAGTATTGCTTCTATACTCCTTGAAATTAGTAGAATATCCTTGAAATTTGTGCTTTATCGAGTATCTTTTCATGAGAATATTTTTCTGAACATTCTTGTTAAATTTTAATCTTTTCATGCCGGGGTACTATTCATGGGATACTATTCACGAAGTATTATTCAGGGAGTACTATTCACCCAGGTACTATTCACCCAGAAATTGATTTCTTTTCTATCCAATTTATTTTTGATACATGAATATTATTCTTGAATTTTACTCCACAAAGAAGTTATCAATTTGGACACTTTTAAACTCTGGATACATAAAAAATCTTTAATATTTATCATTGATTTCGTTTGATTGATGCTTATATTATTGTCATCATCCCCATGCTTATATTGTGATGAAAGTCATCTTTGGCCCGTAGTGCATAGATGGACTGTTGATTGGTATGATTATGACAAGAGATTATTTAGTATAATCATGACATGTAATGTTACAAATGATGTGGTAAAAATCCTCATTGGCCGTAGTGCATTGATGGACAGTTGTTGGCATGATCATGACCATTGGTGATAACACGAATATTCTTGGCCCATAGTGCATGGATAATTCATGGATGTGATATGTAATAACCCAATATTTTTGATATAATTAAATAAGAAATTTTGTGTATAATTTTTTTTTAAAAAAATAAAGGTAGGAATATGTGCAAGGTAAATTATATCTATATATATGTGATAAATAAAATTTATTTATTACATGAATATTTATAAATAATTTTTTTTAGAATTATTGATCATTATAAATTATATTGTTATAATTAATTTTGTAGTAAAAATATTTTTATTATTTATTTTTCATGGAAATATGATTATATATATTTTTTAAATAATAACTATTTTATTATATGAATTTATTTGATTAATTAAGTTAATTATTTTAACTTAATAATGGTGTATATGAATGTTATGTTGGGATATGAATTCAAAAACCTTAATTCTGGATTTTGAATAAAGAATGAGAATAATAATATACTATTATTATATTTTAGTGCTATGAATATGTATGGTATGTTTGTAATGTTAATTTGTGGAACAGTTTTAGTGTAGCATAATAAAACCCTAGGATTACTGGGATAAACCCTAATTTGAAACTCAAACTAGAGTTTAAGATTGGTCAGAATTGTGTTAATGTGATTAACAACCGTTATTATGGATATTAATCTTAATTAGGGAAACCCTAATTATTGTAAACCTTAATTTCTAAATTAGTAACCCTAATTATCAAATTGGAAACCCTAATCACTAATTTAGTCATCTTATTGCTAATTAGTGAATCTTTAAACTTAATTTTAAATTCTAGGTAATTAGAAACCTAAACTAATTTAGAAACCCTAAATTATAATTTAGGAAACTAAATTGTACATTTTTGGCATAATTAGAAATCCTAGAAAAAAAATTAAATTTTATGAGACCTTAGGATCAAACCCTAAGGGTTTGCCAAGATACAAAATGGCCATTAAAATTTTAATGCAATTGACCAAAATGCCCTTTTACAAATTCTTTAATTGGTAACTTATGTATCTAGCCAAAATATGTAGTTGGTAACCTATTAAGATTGACC
This sequence comes from Panax quinquefolius, assembly GCA_020205615.1. Taxonomy (NCBI): domain Eukaryota; kingdom Viridiplantae; phylum Streptophyta; class Magnoliopsida; order Apiales; family Araliaceae; genus Panax; species Panax quinquefolius. The sequence continues at coordinate 55,918,448 of CM035155.1, forward strand.
ATGTGACTAAATTTCCAGCAAATCAGCCTTATATCTCAGCTACATACATTATAACTATCATATATACAGATTGAAAGAGAGAAAAGTTCACTTGTTAGCCTCATTTTTATACAAACTCCTTTCCAAGTCTCTCTCTCTCTTTAGACCCATGAATTTCATAAGTATTTCAGCCCCATATTAAGCCCCTAGATCATCACAAACAGATCAAGAACCCTAGATCAAGAAATTGTTCAAAGAAAGGTAAACCCTAAGCCAAAATTTTAATCTTGTATGTTGTTTAGATCTGGTGTTTTTATGTTGTAATATGTTGTATGTGGTGTTAATAAATGATCTGGGTTGGTAGATGATAGATCCATAACATCTAAGTGCCCGAATTGGAAGTTCTTCAAAATCTAGAAAAATGTTGTCTGACAGTCAAATGTCAGGACCAATAGATCTCTACCTGTTAATTTTTATGTATGTTACATATGATGTACTTGTTCTATGCCATGTGGACTATGATATGGAAATTAAATAAAGCCTAGATCATGTATAGATTGCAAGATATAAGCGGTCAAAGTGCGTTGACCGAGCACGAAAACTAGAATCTGGGTAACCCAGATTACCCAGAAAAGTCTGACAATCATCTTTAGAGCCTCTGATCTTGCTATGTTTAAGTTGTTATGTTATGTTGTTGTATTAGATTTGTAGATTGACATGTAGGCTACATGATCATTCCTTTAGAACACTTAAATCTTGCATAGAATCAAAGTTGTGGTTGGTCAAAGTATGCTTGCCCAACTGTCCGGATGAATTTCTGGAAAACCCTGAATTCATCAAGAACAATTGCTCTGACATGCTTTGACCAGCCTTGATCTGTCATGTGTGATGATGTTATGATGATCTGTTGTTATAAAATTGTTCTTTGACACCTCTACTTCATGTGTGAACTCTTAGATCACACAAATCAAACCCCGAACTCAAGATATAAGGATCCAAAGTAGCACACTCGAACTGTTCTTCATTTCTGGAAAACCCAGAAATGAAGAACAACCTCTGATATGATTTTCTAAAGCTTTGATCTCTCTGTTATGATGTGTTTTGGCCATGAAATCAGTTTGTGGTGGTAGTCTTACACTTGTACTACAATCTTAACACTTTAGTTGCCCAAAAAACATAAACGTAAAGGATCTAGAACCGGTCAAAGTAGGTACCCTGAACATAGAACATGCATTTCTGGGTTTGGTGAAGAACATGAAGAACACCTATAGTGACGGTTCTATCGCTAGAGGCACCCTTTAGCGACACTTAATTTTTGAAAATTATTATTTTATTAAATAATTAGAGAAAATTAGTTTTTAATTATTAAAAATACAAAATAAATTACTAAAAATTATTTTAAAGCCTAAAAATAGGTTTTTTATAATTTTGAATATATTTCATAAATATTTAGTATTTTTAGAATAAAGGTATTTAATTTATTTAATTATAATATTGAATAAATTACTTAAAAATGATTTTAATGCATGAAAAATCATTTAAAAATATATTACAGTGTTAGAAAATATTTGGACGTTATTTTTGATGACTTTTAATATTTTTTGAGAAATTTCATTAATAATTTATTATTAATGGTAATTAATTTATTTAATGAATATATTAAATAAATTATGGAAAATAGAATTAATGATTTAAAAATCATATAAAAATGATTTAAGGCTTATAAAAATATTTTAAGTTCTAAAATATAACTTTTGATATTTTGTCATAAAAAATATTAATATTTTAATATTAAAGATATTAGATTTATTTAATAATTATATTAAATAAATAGTTTAAAAATGGTTTTATTGATTTAAAATCATTTAAAAAGGAAAAAATGGTTTAAAAATATTTTAAGTTATAATTAATAACTTTTAATATTTTGATGAATAATACATTAATATTTAAATATTAATGGTAATTATTTAAAATGGTTTTAAATATTTTAAAAATATTCGAGTTATTATAAATAAATTTAATATTTTGGCAATGGTTTCATTAATAATATTAATTAATTATAATAGAATTATTTAATATTTAAATCATTTTATAATGATTCCAGTGTTTGAAAAATCATGATAAATTATAATAATTGTTTAAAAATTATTATAAGTCTATAAAAAATAATATGACTGATATTTAAATTATCCAGAATAATATTAAAGATACAGATTAGACTTTTATTAACAATAAACTAGATAATTACCCGATAAAGCCGTCGGTACACCAAATTAACTTCGAAATTGATCCGGACCTAGATAATTTGACTTGATAGGTGATTGTTTATGATCCAATTACTAATATAACTATGTTACAATGTGCTTAGGCTATGTGTTGACTGGAAATAGTAGTACTATGTGTTATGATATGTTATTCTAATCGAAAGAACAATCTTATGAATGATAGGTCGTTGTATTAAAGGTAGAACTAAGTCGTGTACTATAAGCAGCAGACCAGACAAGTATCTAACCCTTTGCATTTACTTTATGCAATGGACATGTGTAAGTCAGTTTCAGAACTATATTGTTATTGTTATTGTTCATGTATCTATACCTTTATAGATATGCCAGTTCTTGAATTCATTTCGGTCATTGTTTATCATTACAGTATTATTATATAATCTAGATATATATTTTGTTCGTTAATTTCTAAAATTGGTTATACAAGTGTCCTCACTTGGATAATTTTTGTAATTGTTGATACATACTTATTAAATTCTGGTATGTATACATTGATTAAAAGCTGTCTAAGCTACTTGATTCGGCTAGACATAGATTTAAAAATAACGTTGAGATATGTCTTAGCTAATTATTCTTTCTAGACAAACATTTGTTAGAATTTGATAGGTTCGAGAATAGAACTCAATTATTATTAACAGGTCACTGCCAATTGTTTCGGCTAGATCAAAAAAGTGATTAGATATTGAAATCATAGAATTTTGTTGTTTTGATTCAAATTCTGGTTATAAGACTGAGAAGAACAACCTTTTATATAAAGGGAACCTTTTAGTCGTATATTCAGCCTTTGCGCGCGTGTAAGTATTATACATAATATAGGGTACAAGGAGTTGGCCGCTCTAAGTACTTGCAGAGGGGTATGATTTAATCTTTATGGTTATCTGATACACCTGGGTATACCAAAGTAAATCTTTGATAGTTACTCGAGAAGAGAAGTTCAAGATCCTTAGGGATCACTCAGCATAGACTCTGGAAAAATATTCCACTTTGTTATTGTGTATAATTAATTCTTATTATTCAATTGAATATCGAAAAATCAAGAACAAAATTCGTAGTCTGTCGACTGCTCACCAATTATAGTCAGTACATAGTTTTAAAATTTAAAATAGATTTGGTATGTTGATTAGAATTGTTTCAGTTTACTTCACAACTGTTGATTCGTTATAGAAGTGCCTTTCAAAGAAAACATTTACTTCTTTCAGCTAACGTTTATTGTCTGCTATTACTTGTTGGGCACCCAAATGCTCATTCTTGCTTTAAATATAAATATTTTCAGCTAAGCGTGATCAACCTGAAGGTTCAGACAAGATCAAAGGAAAGGGAAAGCTAGCAGAATAAGCTTTATGGTATCTTATGTAATAGTTAGATTATATTAAGACAATGATATTTATAATTATCATGTAATGTAATGTAGTAAAGGTTGAGAAACTGGGGATTAGATAACTCTGATGTATGTAAATTAAGTTTAATATTTATATTATTATTATTATTCTGCTCAAAGAAATGGTATCGTGAAGCACCGAGTTCGGGTTTCAAGTACCTGTTTGGGGGCGTCACATCATAGTATCAGAGCCATAAGCATGAATTTGCAAAGAGCCCCGAGCCTCTCGCTGGTGACTTCCTTGTGTGGAATGCACCGAAGCCAGACTCTCCAGAGTTTTGAGGTGCTATGGTTGGAAGCACCATGAAAGTCACATCATGGTATCAGAGCTTTAGGGTTAAAAACCTTAGGTGGGGGTAGACCTTAGGCTATAACCCTAGGACAGAGGGAAACGTTGAAAATACAAATAACTCATATAGAGTTTAAAAGGAGATGAATTGAATAAATTCATCGTCAAACAAAATAAAAGATAACTTATATAAAACTATTATTTGCTGTGTGTATATATTATTTGCTAGTCAAGATAATTTGTGTGTAGATGTCAAATAGAAAGGATTAGGATACCCTCAGATCGTAAAGAAGGAGTTAACCTCCATGACTGAGCCAATATCAAAGACAATAGCTAAAATAGAGGCTCACTTTGAAAGCAACCCTGATGAGGTGGTTATTGTGGAAATTGTAGTACCAGACCCAGAAACGGTGATATAACAGATAGATAGAGTATAGTTAGAGAATATAAGGTTAAGTTTGAGTTCTTAAAACTCATACTTATGGTAAGTTCATGACTCATAATTATATGAAATGTTTTAAACCCCTCAACGAATGGATGCCAAAGGTCTGACTAGGATAAGTTCTTAAACTCATATGATTGTGGTAAGTTTCTGAACTCATAATGTGTGGTAAGTTTGACAAACTGGGTATAGTTATTTGAGAATGGATTATGGAGGATAATAGGAATATATAGAATACTAAGCAATTGATTCCTAGTGAAGGTGTAAGAAATAAGTAGTATTAGTATTACTTAAGTATGTGTGTTCTATGATGGGTATATGATAAGTAGATATGTGTGTAATGTAATATTCTTAACTTTTGTATAAGTTGTAGCGGTGAATCCTGACTTTTGTGGTCATAAAGGGATAACGAATGCTTATAGCAGTATGTGTATGTCATGAAAAGTATTATGAATTAGTTGGATGAACATGAAGATATGTTTGATTAAGGAAATAAGTTTTTCTGTATCTATTTGATAGCTGGTTAATACAGTAAATCAAGTTTTCAAAATCTAATATTTTGAATACATGATTATTTGAGTAGAAAATTTCGCATTATGTGTTAAATGTATACCATTAGACATAGAATGTAAGTCGATAAAAGATAATTTTGGATTTTATCAAATAATGCCGCCAAGGAGACGAACTCAAAACCAAAGGGTAGAAGAATCTTTCAACAATGTTAGAGGACAACAACTAAACCCGATGCAGAACTTTGTAAACATGGTAGCTTAAGCCATGCATAATGGAATGCCAGTCGTAGGAAATCAGTCCGACAATCATTTGGCAAACTTCAAAGATTTTAAGGTTGTAGGACCGCCAGAATTTAGAGGGACAATTGACCCTATAGAAGCAGGTAGTGGTAGTGGGAATGGGAAAAGAAAAGAGAATACTTTTGGAAATACTAATATCAAGCAAGAAGGTGTAAAGAAGCATGTGGTGCAGTGTAGGAATTACGGAAAAAATCACTCAGGAGAATGTTTAAAGGGAAAGTCTGTGTGCTACAAGTGTGGGTAGAAGGGACATATCTCTCCTAACTGCCCCAATCCTAGGTTGAATAGCGAGTGTTTTATGTGCGGGTCAAGGAGCATAAGGTGAAAGACTATCTGAAAGGGGGAACGGAGTCAAGGAGTGTGAATACGGGGAAAAGTAGCAGGACATTGGCGATAACAGGACCAACTTCAACAGGCAAATCAACAAAATCAACCGCCAGAGTCTTCAACAAGACAGTTCAGGATACGGTAGCAGCCGGGGATGGTATACTAGGTATTATTCGTATAAATTTTATTTTCTTATATATGATTTTCTTATATATATAATAAATTATTTTATAAAGAAATTTTGAAGGAGGAATTTGAGTTCTATTACAAATCAAATTTCTGTTTAATCAGATAGACAAGCTTTAGGTTGAATAGTTAAAAATCAGACAATCGAATCTGATCGAGATCTACTTACAATAAATGTGTATGTTATTTACCCTGGTGAGTATAAATTTTGAAATGGTGATTCCGGGAACAGAATCCTTATAAGGGAGGGTGAATGTAATAACCCAATATTTTCGATATAATTAAATAAGAAATTTTGCGTATAATTTTTTTTTAAAATAAAGGTGGGAATATGTGCAAGGTAAATTGTATCTATATATATGTGATAAATAAAATTTATTTATTACATGAATATTTGCAAATAATTTTTTTAGAATTATTGATCATTATAAATTATATTGTTATAATTAATTTTGTAGTAAAAATATTTTTATTATTTATTTTCCATGGAAATAAGATTATATATTATTTAAATAATATATGAAATGATTATTAGAATTATTATAATAACTATTTTATTATATGAATTTATATCAGATTAATTAAGTTAATTATTTTAACTTAATAATGGTGTATATGAATGTTATGCTTGGGATATGGATTCAAAAACCCTAATTCTAGATTTAAAATAAAGAATGAGAATAATAATATAATATTATTATAATTCAGTGCTATGAATATGTATGATATGTTTGTAATGTTAATTTGTGGAACAGTTTTAGTGTAGTATAATAAAACCTTAGGATTATTGGGATAAACCCTAATTTGAAACTCAAACTAGAGTTTAAGATTGGTCAGAAATTTTGTTAATGTGATTAACGACCGTTATTATAGATATTAATCTTAATTAGGGAAACCCTAATTATTGAAACCCTAATTATTGAAACCCTAATTTCTAAATTAGTAACCCTAATTATCAAATTGGAAACCCTAATCGCTAATTTAGTCATCTTATTGCTAATTAGTGAATCTTTAAACTTAATTTTAAATTCTAGGTAATTAGACACCTAAACTAATTTAGAAACCCTAAATTATAATTTAGGAAAGTGAATTGTACATTTTTCGCATAATTAGAAATTCTAGAAAAAATATTAAAATTTGTGAGACCTTAGGGTCAAACCCAAAGGGTTTGCCAAGATTACAAAATGGCCATTAAAATTTTAATGTAATTGACCAAAATGCCCCTTTACACATTCTTTAATTGGTAACTTGTGTATCTCGCCAAAATATGTAGTTAGTAACCTAATCAGATTGACCATGTGACTAAATTTCCAGCAAACCAGCCTTATATCTCAGCTACATACATTATAACCATCATATATATAGATTGAAAGAGAGAAAAGTTCACTTGTTAGCCTCATTTTTATACAAACTCCTTTCCAAGTCTCTCTCTCTTTAGACCCACGAATTTCATAAGTATTTCAGTCCCATATTAAGCCCCTAAATCATCACAAACAGATCAAGAACCCTAGATCAAGAAATTGTTCAAAGAAAGGTAAACCCTAAGCCAAAATTTTAATCATGTATGCTGTGTTAGATCTGGTATTTTTATGTTATAATATGTTGTATGTGGTGTTAATCAATGATCTAGGTTGGTAGATGATAGATCCATAACATCTAAGTGCACGAATTTGAAGTTTTTCAAAATCTGGAAAACTGGAAAAATGTTGTGTGACAGTCAAATGTCAGGACCAATAGATCTCTACCTGTTAATTGTTATGTATGTTAGATGTTATGTACTTGTTCTATGCCATGTGGACTATGATCTGGAACTTGAATCAAGCCTAGATCATGTATAGATTGCAAGATATAAGTGGTCAAAGTGCATTGACCGAGCACGAAAACTAGAATATGGGTAACCCAGATTACCCACTTTTTTTTTGCTCTTGAAGATGTTCAAAGAAGATTTTATCCCATTTCTTCAGATTCTCAACAATGTCTTTAAGAAGCGCTTTCAGTTCTTCCTTGAAAGCCTTAGACATTTGTTCAAGAACTTTTCCTAAGGTTTCTGTAATACGCTTCAAGTGAAAGTAGTATGCATACAAGCCAATCATGTATGATGATAAAGCATATACTTTGTAATCAATCTTATTTATTTATTAATAAAATTATTTATTTACTAAAAACATTTAATTTATGTACATGGTGTTGTTTTAATAATATCTGATAAACTCATAGTTTTAAGCAATGCTTTTAGAATCATGATGAGATGATGCTAATGAGATATAAATTCTTAGATAGCTTAAAAACTAAAATGTTCCCAATCAATGGATTTCTAAAAGGGGATTAGTGAATCCGGATAGATTGGTACATACGTTGCTTGCTCATTGGATGAGGATGATTGATCTCATGATCATTTATGTGGAGACACTAAAGCAAGTATATAGGTGCTTATTGGAGAATAAGTTCACTGAACGTGACTCGCTAAGGAATACCTAATGGAGTTTTACTTGCTTGTCAATAGGAATTTTTGAAAGTGATAGTAGTACAAGTGATCCTTAGACTTGAGATCATCATAGTATCTTGTGTATAATGAATTATAATTTGACTTATTCCTTCAGACCTTTAGGGTATATCAAATAGTATGTTTGGGGTGTAATGAGTTATATATGGAGATAATGAATGATCAATAAAGAATCTACCACTTCTAGTAAAAGAAGAGATATGTCCTATGTGATTCGATAAATGACAACCCAGGAATCCTTGGTTAAGTTAGAATGAAATTAGAAAGGAATTTCTAATTTTTATTTATTCAAAGTTGTGCATTTGGGAATCAAAATACATATAATTAAATAAAATAAGACTTGACAGTAATTCCATGTCTTATATTTAATTGGGACATTGTATGGTGGAAGGATTGAATTGTACAAAAACTATTTACTCAAATGTTCTTTTATGATTAATGTTGAAATCTATATTATCTGGAAAGTCGTTGATCGCTAAGAAGCCTTATCCTTATTGTAGAATAAAAATTATTTATTTAAATAGATTATTAGTTTAATTTATTTATTTAAATAAGATTATAATTGTTCAAATTGATTTATTCACAACCGGTTTAATATGGAGAACTTAAAGGGTCACACCATAAAAGGTTTAAGAAGTTAATGTCATAATCGTAATAATATGTTAAGTGTATTTAATTTAATCTATGGTGATAGAATAAATTAAATAGCTTAATATTTATTATTAACGATTCTCCTACTCTTACATTAATTGTAAATACTTTTAATCAATGAATAAAATTTTAAATATTATTTATTATTATTACGTAATTGTGATAATCAATGAATGAATGCTCTATAACCTAAGAAAGCTCTTATATTTGAGGCTTAGAAGGAATCTTTGAATGATCGTCTATCAAGTATTTTAACTACGTGAGAGAATTAAAGTGTTTGAATTTCTAAGATGTAATAAAAAAGCTATTTCCGAGAAAGTTTTCTACGTGAGAGAATTAAAAACACTATTCATAAAAGCTTTCCGAGAAATTTTCCAAAAACACTATTCATCGAATCGCCGGGAATTATTTTTGAACTTCCGAGAAATACGTAACGTTATAATATCAAGGTGAGATGGATTATGTAATAATAATCTAAGTATGGAAAACGTAATATTTCGCATGCGGACTTAATTTGGGAACGTTAGGTTTATTAAGCGTTAAAGGAAGAAAGTTGTGATCGTATAATGTGTATTCATTATATGAAGGTAATGAATGTAAGTATAATACGACGTATTATACTATTATGTATGAAGAATGAGATAACGTATATTATGAATTAATATACGAGCTAGCATACGAAGATTATACGTGGTGTATATATATTAAGATTCTTAATTAAAGGTAATGGACTTGTAGGATTATTAGCTTAATGGTAGAAGTCCAATAGAATGTGATACTCAAGCCCAAGTGTTTGATAAGTCACAAGTCCAAACTATGGTAGCACAAGCCCAACAAGAAAGTAGTTAGATTAATTAACAAAGCCCAATGAGAAGCCATGATCCATGGGGCAAACCAAGGGTGAAATGGGTAGACTTGATGGGCAAACATTTTGTTTGGTGCCCAAGTGTTGTGATGAGCAAGAAAGGGAAGTGGCTAGCAAGTTAACTTAGTTGTAAGGTAATGAATAGTAACGAGGTGGAATGATGAGGAGGTGGATTAAAGGAGGTGGGATGTTTAAAGTCCATAATGCCCTAGCTTTTGAATGCCTATAAATACAAGCCTCATTTCATTTTTTTGTTGGTTGTTTCATTTCATCCAACACCTCTCAAGATAAAGTAACTTAATTTTAGAGAGAGAGAATAAGCACTTTTAAGTCAAAGCTTCCTTTATTAGATTTTCCAAGAAGAAGAAGTTAGACATCAAAGGTAATGATCTTGTGTCCAATATTCTTCATCTCTATCATAATAGGATGATAAGAGAAGTGTAATTAATGAACATGTATGCTAAGAACATATAAGAATTAATTTATGAATGGACTTAAAGTTAATAAGTTGAATAAGCAACTTGAACTCTAATAAGTTGTTAGAATCATGAAGAACTTGTCATATGTTTGTCATATGATGTTAGTATGTTGAATATAGTATGAGAACATTGATTAATGGACTTAAGTTCATAGTAAGTCATAAGCAATGAGAATTAGTAGTTCATAAGTTAATAAGTCATCGACTTATGAGAATAAGTCAAAACCTACTTTGATTATAAGTTGGTGTAATAAGTAACTTGTAATGATCATATGTTGGTTAAAATCCATTTAGAATCATTAAGAATGTAGTTTTGCTTTCGAATTCACACGATTGGACGATTATCGTCGAATTCGTGAAATTTCTCGGAATGGAAGTCGATTTTGTGTTTGAAGTCGAAATGTTGGTTTTCGATGGAGACAAGTCATATTTGGCATTATAGAGTCATGACTCAAAAATGACCGAATTCCAACTTAGAACTAAGAAACGAAAAGCGTTGAACATTCACGGACGTTTATCGCTTTTTTCATTAAAAATGAACTCATAGTGAAATTTTAGCAAACAAAGTCAAATAGATAAAATTCTTGCATGAACGCACATAGAGTATGTAATTTGTGAACCGTGAGGCTTTTGAACGAGCCAATTCGGACTTATAACGAAGAAGTTATGAGTCCGAGAGTTTCGTAAAATTTTCAAACTTTGCAAACTATCTGAGGCACAGAGTCAGCGCGCCACGACTCATCATGACCTTAAAGCCAGCGCAATGAACGCGAGGTACGAACCGAAAGATATCTGCTAACTCGCACGCAAGCATGAGATGAAGAAAGAATCTAATTGGAAGCCGCAACGCCATGTCCGGAGGCCAGACATCGCTAACTTCTAACCGCAAGGCGCGAGAAGAAAGTAATGGGTGAAATACAGTACTGCCAACCCTAGGCAATGGACAATGAAGAATTATTACAAGTATGTAATGAAAGGGAACTTTATAGTAATGAACTAAGGTGTTAATATAACATTGTTAAGGCATTGTAAGACACTTAATGTATGATGATTAGAGGTTAATAATCAATTGAATGTGAACGTAATGTGAATGACATAATGAAAAGCTTTAAAACCATAATAACAGATCTAAGTCGATTTAGATTGAGATGAAGGGTAAGATATATATTAGTATACATACTTGATTATATATGACCTAATGTGGTACGTTATATGATCATGTATTGTAGAAACGTAGAGACTTAAAGTGTACGTGTGTTAATCAAGAAGCGTACTTAAAGGCAAGTATTCTAACCCTTGTTCAGTTCACCGACAAGTTTTGTAATTCATGTATTCTTTCACATGAAGTCTTGAATGATGAAGTCTAAAGCCAACTCTTTTGGCTAGACTTATATTATGATGATTCATCAAGCATGATTTATGTTTCCGAAGTTATATTGGTATGGTTTTCAATCGAAGACCAAGTATGCTAAAATGTTTTTGTCGTTTAACGATGTGCACGTGAGGTTGCCACAACTTAAACGTATACACGTTTAATGAATGTAGTGTCGATCAACATAGAGTACTATGGGTCGATCACCCGTAAGTGCTCGTAAGCTACGCCGGACTTACGGACTTAGTGTCAAGTTGTCCTTTTCAAAAGAAATTATGAATCGCTCATAGTCTTGAGCCTTAGTTGATATTCTACCGAATATTGTTGTTGGAAAACATTTTGAATGAAAAAAGAAGTGCTATTTTGAATTATCGATAGATTTTGTAACTATTGTTCAGCCATCAAGATATATGAGTTCTATGTTTCAAGCATGTTGTTTATTAGAATTGTAGTACTTGTTGAGCTAGTCATGCTCACTCTTGCTTGAACCATATGAACACAACCAAGATCGAGCTTTGATCAAGGCTCAAGCAAGGACAAGGGCAAGGCGTAAGACCAAACCCTTAGATTATTTATGTAATAATGTATATAGGTGAATGATTGTAATATATATGAATATTATGACAAGAACAAACGAATGGGTTACAAAGAACCCGGGAAATGTAATATTATTTTGGATATATAGAAGTTATATTAGTCCTTTTGAGACTTTTCAATTGAATGAATGAATGAATGGTAGACTGCAGTAAGCACCATCTGTCGGGTTGGAAGACCCCCGAATTTGGGGGCGTCATAGGTTGGTATCAAAGCATTAGGTTATAAAACTTAAGGGGGGATTAAAAAACCTTAAGTCATAACCTTAAGAGAAGTCAAAGAAGTACAAGAAGAAAATAACCTTATAAAAATGCATTATGATTATGTTATGTGTTTTTATTATTCTACTGACGTGTACTAATCAACTTAATTATTTTTGTGTAGATGTCAAGAGTAAATGGAATGTTTGTAGATGGTCAAGCCATTAGTGAAGAATCTGGTGAACCAAGTAGAGGTTATACCGAACCCCATAGCAAAGAGCCGGAAGTTGTGGTTATTGAAGTCTGGAGACTTAGATGATGCTGACTACATGTCAGTATTCGACGGGATGATAGAGGAGGAAGTAGAGACAGTGTCCTTTAATCCAAAAGTGGCTATAAAAAATGAGATAGCTCTCTGGGGGTCGATGATGTCTCTTTTCATGTCAGTATTGGATAGAAATATCCATTACTGTCAGGAAGTCAAGGAGCTGAAAGCAGAGCTCCAAATGGTTATAGAGGACAAGACTGATGTCGAGTCCATGTGGGAGCAGAACATGATGAGAGGATTTGGCTAAGGACAAAGTCCATAATTTAAAGCACGAGGTCTTTGAGCTCAAGGAGGAGCTAAAGACCAAGGTGCGTAAGATAGGGAGGATGTCCTATATCTATAGGAGTTCTCACATGATTTCCAAAGAAGCAGTAATGGATATCCTGTGGAGGTGGGGCAAACACACATACTATTAGCCGTGATATCATCGCTTTTATCTTGCCAAGAAAGATTTCAAGAATGCCTTGAGGTAGATGTGTACTAGTAGTAGTAGTTAGAGTAGTATGTAAATATTTTATAAGTAGTAGAGTGACGTAAAGCCCTTTTTGTATAGTAAAGGGTAGTCTTTTGTAAATCCCAATTTTTGGAAAGCATATAGCGGAAAGTAATGTAATCAGCTTAGGTTGTGTATGTAACCGATGTAGTATTATACTACGAAGAATGAATATAAGTCCTTTTTATGGAAAGCAATGAGTTATGGATGTTGGAGTTATTGTTAATATTAATGATAACTAATAAAGAAAGGAATAATAACGAAATGTGTTTATTATATCAACAAAATGCCGCCAAGAAGAGTGCAACGTAATCAAGGTGCGAACGTGAATCAACCGGAGGGAGGTCCGGTTAACCCGATGCAGAGTTTGTTAAATAATAATAAAGCCGCCTTTAATAGAACAGGGCTAATATCCTCAGAATCCAGGAGTAAAGACGAGCTACTACCTTTAAGGATTTCAAGAGTGTGGGTCCGCCAGAGTTCAAAGGAACTACGGACCCTATTGAAGCCCAAACGTGGGTTAAGGAGATAGAGAAGGCATTTGTAATAGCAAATGTCGATGAGGCCCAAAAGGTGCCTTTGACCTATATGATGAAGGAGAGGCCAACTTTTGTGGGAAGCCAATCAAAGTTAGGGTGGGATAGCAAATCGACGTGGGATAGGTTCAAGGAGATATTCTTCGAGAACTACTTTCCCACGAGCATGCAAGGAGGATGGAGATGCGGTTTCTGGAGTTGAAAACAAGGGGACATGACGGTTCCCCAATACGCCGCCAAGTTTAATGAACTGGCAAGGTTCGCTCCACATCAAGTGGATACTGAGGTGAGGAAGGCGCGACGGTTCGACAAGGCTTGAAACCCCGGCTCTATAACCCGTATATCGGTGTTCCAAAGTACTTCTTTTGGGACCATTTTAGAGAAGGCGATAATCGCCGAAGGTGGTAGTGAAGCTTTAAGTCAATAGCACAAGGATAAAAAGAGTAAGGTTAAAGTAGACGGGAGAGTAAAGATCGAGGGAGCCAGTGGTAGTGGCGAGGGTCAGAAGAGGAAGGTATTTAGCTCTGGGAATATCGGAGTGAAGCAAGGAGACCAAGAGAAGAATGGAGGCCTCGAAGACTGTGGGAAGACTCACTTAGAGTCTGCCTCAAGGGAAGGCCGTCTGTTACAATCTGTGGACAGGAGGGGCATATCGCGCCTAATTGTCCAAGTCCAAGAAGAACCATGGATGCTTTGTGTGTGGATCAATCGACCACATGGCAAAGAACCGCCCCAAGAAGGGGACGGATGGGAACCGGGCACTAATAGCGGTAAGTTAGCTATTAGGGGTCCAAAGACAACCGGTAGGCCGATGGGTCGTACCTTTAATATGATGATACCAAGATGCAGTTGCATCGAGGGACGTCGTCGCAGTATTATTCGATCAACGATATCAATGCGTACGTGTTATTTGATTCAAAAGTGCTACTTGTTCGCTTATAGCATGCGATTTTGCTAGACGATTAGGATTACTTCCCAAAAGTTGCCTATACCTTTAAATATTAAGGTAGCAAACGAAGAAATAATTCCTGTTGAAGATGTTCATAAGAGTTGTTGTGTAGATATATGGGGTTGTAAATTATCGGTAGATTTGTTACCGATAAAGTTAGGAGAATTCGATGTAATTCTCGGAATGGATTGGTTAGTAAACCATGGGGCAATTATAGATTGTCAAAATAAATGTGTGAACATTAAGACGTTAGAACAACCTCGTGTAGTATTTTACTTGAATAGATCACGGACGCTCGTGTTGTCTAACCATGACACAAACTAGGAAATTACTGAGAAAGGGATGCGTAGGTTATCTGTGTCATGTTGTTGATACCCAGAGAGTGGTAGCAACCATGGAACAAATACCTGTAGTGAGAGAATTCGCCGATGTATTTTTCGAGTGAATTGTCGGGTCTTCCGCCGGATAGGGAGACAGAGTTTGTGATAGACATTGTGCCAAGAGCGGCACCAGTTTCCAGGGCACCGTATCGTATGGCGCCAGTGGAGATGAAGGAGTTGATGGTGCAGTTGCAAGAACTGTTGGACAGAAGTACATTCAACCGAGTGTTTCGCCGTGGGGAGCACCGGTACTGTTTGTCAAGAAGAAGGACGGATCGTTAAGACTGTGTATCGACTATCGAGAGTTGAACAAGTTAACGATAAAGAATAAATACCCATTGCCCAAGATCGATGATCTTTTGATCGCTTGAAAGGGGCTAAGTATTTTCTAAAATAGATTTAAGAACGGGTATCATCGGCTGAAGGTTAGGAAGGAGGATGTGCCAAAGACAACATTCAGGACTCGTTATGGTCATTACGAGTTCCTGGTGATGTCGTTTGGGTTGACAAATGCACCAGCTGCATTTATGGATATGATGAACAGAGTGTTCAAACAATATTTGGACAAGTTCGTCGTGGTGTTTATAGATGATATTCTAGTCTATTCTAAGACGCCAGAAGATCATGCTGAACACCTAAGATTAGTGTTGGAGACACTAAGAAAGGAGAAGTTGTATGCGAAATTCACTAAGTGTGAATTTTGGTTGAGAAAGGTACATTTTTTAGGTCATGTCATCGACCATGAGGGGATTTCAAGAGATCCAAACGAAGGTGGAAGCCGTGATGAATTGGGAACAACGAAAAACGCCAATCGAGAAAAGTGAGTTTCTAGGGTTACGCAAGTTACTATAAGAGATTCATCCAGATTTTTCAAGATAGCTACTCCGCTGACTAACTTGACAAGGAAGACGGTGAAATACGCTTGGACGACAAGTGCGAGGACAATTTTCAAGAACTAAAGAAGAGATTGAGTGAAGTTACTATTTTGTCATCACCCGATGACACATGAAATTTTGTAGTTTATAGTGATGCTTCAGATAGAGGACTTGGTCATGTGTGCTCACGCAAAGATGGCAAGGTCATTGCAGATGCATCTAGGGCAAATTGAAGGATTATGAGAAAGTTTACCCTACTCATGATCCGAACTCGCCGCAGTAGTTTTTGCTCTAAAGATATGGAGACATTATCTTTATGGAGAAAATGTGAGATATACACGGACCACAAGAGTCTAAAATATATCTTCACACGGAAGGAGTTGAATATGAGGCAGAGGAGATGGCTGGAGTTGATAAAGGATTACAATCGTGAAATCTCAGATCACCCCGAAAAGCCAATGTAGTTGCCGACGCCTTAAGTAGAAGGGTCGGAAAAGTTGTCTTTGTTGATGGCTCAAACCGAAAGTTGATAACAGAGATGGCTAGGATGGAGTTGGAAGTGAAGTCGCCAAGTGAAGGAGGACAAATGTTGTTTGCGATGGAGATGCAATCTACCATCGTAGAGAGAGAGTTAAAGAGGTACAACTCAAAACCGGATGAGTGCGACCGGATAAAGGAGCGGCTAGCCAACAAAAAAGATATTAAGTACAGTCTTGATAATGAGGGATTATTGAGATTTGAAGGAAGAATTGGGTTTCGAATGAGACAAAATTAAAGGAGCAGGTGTGTTGCAAGAGGCTCATAGTTTGAGGTTTTCGATTCATCTTGGTAGCACTAAGATGTATCATGATCTTCGACAGAGTTTCTGGTGGCCGAACATGAAGAGAGAGATCGTTGAATATGTGAGTAGGTGCTTGACTTGTCAGAGAGTTAAGGCCGAACATCAGCGACCTAGTGGCTTGTTACAGTCATTAGAAATTTTGGAGTGGAAATGGGAGAATATCATGATGGATTTTGTGGTGGGACTTCCGACTACTCAGAAGGGGTATGATGCGATTTGGGTAATAGTGGACCGGTTGACGAAGTCGGCTCACTTTTTGCCAATTAGGGTCAAGTATAACTTAGATCAGTTAGCTAGACTCTATATTAAGGAAATAATCTCTAGACATGGGGTGCCAGTATCGATTGTGTCAGATCGTGACCCACGATTCACATCGAACTTTTAGAGGAGTCTACAAGAGCAGTTAGGAACGCAGTTGAATTTGAGTACAGCGTATCATCCATAAACGGATGGACAGAGCGAGAGGACAATTCAGACGTTAGAAGATATGCTAAGATCTTGCGTCATGGATTTCAAGGGTAGTTGGGATGATCATCTACCATTAGTGGAGTTTGCGTATAACAATAGTTATCATGCAAGCATAGGTATGCCGCTTTACTTAAGCTTTGTATGGGAGGAAATGCGAACGCCACCGTATTGGGATGAGGAGGGAGAAACAAATGTTGGGACCAGAATTGGTGCAATGATAAATGGACATTGTCAAGAAGATACAAATGCGTCTTCTAGTAGCTCAAGATAGACAAAAGAAGTTTACGGGTCCGCATAGAGAGAATCGGGAGTTTGAAGTAGGTTCGCACGTATTTCTAAAAGTATCTCCCTGGAAAGGAAAGATACGTTTTGGAAAGAAGGGAAAGTTAAGTCCGAGGTTTATAGGACCTTTTGAGGTATTAAAACGGGTAGGAGAGGTAGCTTATATGATAGCATTACCTCCGCACTCTAGAAACTAAATACATAATGTATTTCACGATTCAGTATTACGCCCTTATAAGCCGATTATAAGCACGTGATAGAATATGAGCCTATTCATATCGAGAAGGACTTAACGACGAGGAAACGCCGATTCAAATTATCGATAGAAAAGAAAAAGTTCTGCTGAATAAAAGTCATACCTTCCGTGAAGGTGATATGGAAGAACCACGATGCGCGTAAGAAGCAACGGGAGTTAGAAGAAATGATGAAAAGAATTACCCTCAATTATTTGTGTATTTTTTTTTTATAGCGAGATTCGGGGATGTAATCCTTATAAGGGGGAGAGAATGTAAAATCCCGTAAAAATCGAACCTTTGTAAATACTTTTAATAATGAATAAAATAATATTATTTATTATTATTATTATATGGATAAGATGAATGTCGTTCTATAACCTAGAAACGTTGGAATGTCGTAGTATTTTAACTACGTGAGAGAATTAAAGTGTTTGAATTTCTAAGACGAAAATAAAAGCTTTTCGAGAAATTTTCTGAAAAACACTATTCATCGATTTCTGCTCGGTAATTATTTTTGAACTTCCGAGAAATACGTAACGTTATAATATCAAGGTGAGATGGATTATGTAATAATAATCTAAGTATGGAAAACGTAATATTTCGCATGTGGACTTAATTTGGGAACGTTAGGTTTATTAAGCGTTAAAGGAAGAAAGTTGTGATCGTATAATGTGTATTCATTATATGAAGGTAATGAATGTAAGTATAATACGACGTATTATACTATTATGTATGAAGAATGAGATAACGATATTATGAATTAATATACGAAGCTAGCATAATGAAGATTATACGTGGTGTATATATATTAAGTTCTTAATTAAAGGTAATGGACTTGTAGGATTATTAGCTTAATGGTAGAAGTCCAATAGAATGTGATACTCAAGCCCAAGTGTTTGATAAGTCATGAGTCCAAACTATGTTAGCACAAGCCCAACAAGAAAGTAGTTAGATTAATTAACAAAGCCCAATGAAAAGCCATGATCCATGGGGCAAACCAAGGGTGAAATTGGTAGACTTGATGGGCAAACATTTTGTTTGGTGCCCAAGTGTTGTGATGAGCAAGAAAGGGAAGTGGCTAGCAAGTTAACTTAGTTGTAAAGTAATGAATAGTAACGAGGTGGAATGAGGAGGTGGATTAAAGGAGGTGGGATGTTTAAAGTCCATAATACCCTAGCTTTGGAATGCCTATAAATACAAGCCTCATTTCATAATTATTGGTTGTTTCATTTCATCCAACTCCTCTCAAGATAAAGTAACTTAATTGGTAGAGAGAATAAGCACTTTTAAGTCAAAGCTTCCTTTGTTAGATTTTCCAAGAAGAAGAAGTTAGACATCAAAGGTAATCATCTTGTGTCCAATATTCTTTCATCTCTATCATAATAGGATGATAAGAGAAGTGTAATTAATGAACATGTATGCTAGAACATATAAGAATTAAGTTATGAATGGACTTCTGTTCTAATAAGTTGAATAAGCAACTTGAACTCTAATAAGTTGATAGAATCATGAAGAACTTATCATATGTTTGTCATATGATGTTAGTATGTTGAATATAGTATGAGAACATTGATTAATGGACTTAAGTTCATAGTAAGTCATAAGAATGAGAATTAGTAGTTCATAAGTTAAATAAGTCATCGACTTATGAGAATAAGTCAAAACCTACTTTGATTATAAGTTGGTGTAATAAGTAAACTTGTAATGTTCATATGTTGGTTAAAATCCATTTAGAATCATTAAGAATGTAGTTTTTCTTTTAATTCACACGATGGACGATTATCGTCGAATTCGTGAAATTTCTGAATGGAAGTCGATTTTGTGTTTGAAGTCGAAACGTTGGTTTTGATGGAGACAAGTCATATTTGGCATTATAGAGTTGTCAGACTCAAAAAAAAATGACCGAATTCGACTTAGAACGAAGAAACGAAAGCGTTGAACATTCACGGACGCTTATTATTTTTTTTTAAAAATGAACTTATAGGTGAAATTTTAGCAAACGAAGTCAAATAGATAAAATTCTTGCATGAACGCATAGAGTATGTAATTTGTGAACCGTAGGCTTTTTGAACGAGCCAATTCGGACTTATAACGAAGAAGTTATGAGTCCGAGAGTTTCAGAAATTTTCAAACTTTGCAAACTATCTGAGGCACAGAGTCAGGCCATTGCAGCATACGACTCACACGCCCTTAAAAGCCGCGCAGCTGTGAGGTCGAATCGAAAGATATCGCTAAACTCATGCCGCAAACATGAGATGAAGAACTAATTAATCATAGCAGCAAGCATCAAGCCATGTCCGAAGGAGGCCGACATCGCTAACTCAGGCCGCAAATAGTGAGATGAAGGGTAATGGGTGGTAGCCAGCAAGCCAACCCTAGGCAATGGGCAGTGAAGAATTATTACAAGTATAGAATGAAAGGGAACTTTATAATAATGAACTAAGGTATAAGTATGACATTGTTAAGGCATTGTAAGACACTTAATGTATGATGATTAGAGGTTAATAATCAGTTGAATGTGAACGTAATGTGAATGACATAATGAAAAGCCAGAAACCATAATAACAGATCTAAGTCAGGATTTAGATTGAGATGAAGGGTAAGATATATTAGTATACATACTTGATTATATATGACCTAATGTGGTACGTTATATGATCATGTATTATAGAAACGTAGAGACTTAAAGTGTACGTGTGTTAATCAGTAAGCAGACGCTGAAGGCAAGTATTCTAACCCTTGTTCCAGTTCAGTCTGGACAAGTTTTGTAATTCATGTATTCTTTCACATGAAGTCTTGAATGATGAAGTCTAAAGCCAACTCTTTCTTCTAGACTTATATTATGATTCTGTCAAGCATGATTTATGTTACCGAGTTATACTGGTATGGTTTTCAATCGAAGACCAAGTATGCTAAAATGTTTTTGTCGTTTAACGACAGGCATGTGAGGTTACCACAACTTAAACGTATATACACGCTTAATGAATGTAGTGTCGATCAACATAGAGTACTATGGGTCGATCACCCGTAAGTTCTCGTAAGCTACGCCGGACTTACGGACTTAGTGTCGGGTTGTCCTTTTCAAAAGAAATTATGAAATGCTCATAGTCTTGAGCCTTAGTTGATATTCTCATTGAATATTGTTGTTGGAAAACGTTTTGAATGAAAAAAGAAGTGCTATTTTGAATTATCGATAGTACTTTCGTAACTATTGTTTAATTATCAAGATATATGAGTTCTATGTTTCAAGCATGTTGTTTATTAGAATTGTAGTAGTATTTTTCGAAAGCTAGTCATGCTCACTCTTGCTTGAACCATATGAACACAACCAAGATCGAGCTGGATCAAGGCTCGTGCAAGGACAAGGGCAAGGCGAAAGACGAACCCTTAGATTACTTATGTAATAGTATAGGTGAACGATTGTAATATATTTGATATTATGACAAGAACAAACAAACAAAGAACGGGTTAAAATATTAGTCCTTTTGAGAATTTTCAATTTAATGAATATATGGAAATGTAATATTATTTTTTATCTCATTGGGCTTATATAGAAGTTATATTAGTTATTTTTGAGACTACATTCAATTATAATGTGGGTGTTTGAGGTTTAATGACTGTATAATTAGGCCACTTATAGTTATTCGTCACCATGGTTTTCAGCAACTCGTAGGCTTCATCATATTTCTTGTCTAAGAATGCCCCACCTGCTGTGGCATTAATACTAGATCCAGTATACCCTGCTACCCCATTGTAAAAGGTCTGAACTTGTACCTAGTTTAATAGACTATGATGTGGACAACGCCGAAGCATGTTCTTATACCTCTTTCAAGCTTCATAAAGGCACTCGGAATCCAGTTGTGTGAAGGAGAGGATGTCATGTCTGAGCTTAGCAATTTTTTCTGGCGGGAAGAACTTTGCCACGAATTTCAAGGCTAAGTCAGCCCATGTTGTAATGGAGCCCGACGAAAGTGAGTGCAACCAACTCTTGGCCTTGTCCCGAAAAGTAAACGAGAACAAGAAAAGTCTGATGGCATCGTTTGAAACTCCATTAAACTTGAAGGTGTCACAGATTTCTACAAAGCTGAGTAGATGATCGTTTGGGTCGTCATGTGATATTCCACCAAACTGTACATTATTCTGGATCATCTGAATCGTGCCCAACTTTATTTCAAAGTTGTTCACTTGAATAGCGAGCCTCTATATACTAGGTTGTATATCAGTGACATGTGGCATAGCATATTCCCGCAGAGATTTTTGAATTTCCTCGGCCATAGTATTTGGATTTGGTATACCTCGAGCTCTATCTCTTCTCAGTCTTTGAAATGTTTTATCAACCTCAGGATCAAGAGGTATTAAATTCTGATTTATGTGAGGTGGCATACACAATCAAGAGTACTTGAGAAAAAAATTTAAACAAAAAAATAAGTTTAAATTAAGATCATCATGAGTTAGTATTAATATTAAAAAACAAATAAAACTAAGTCTCCAGCAACGGTGCCAAAAACTTGTTGGTAGATTTAACGATCAAATAAACACGCGCAAGTATACGCGGTCAAACAAGTAATACAATAATATGTTGAGTGTAGAACCCACAGGGAAAAATTAATAAATTTATTCAAATACTAAAATTGTATCAATTAGATCTTATCCAAACAGTTGAGTAAATATGGTTTGTTAAAGCTATATGATTAAAACAGTAAATAGCGAGCAAAAGTTGTATCAAATATGACAAGCTAAGATTACAACTCCCCTAATGCTCCGTATAATCTCTTAACTCTTTTAATTATCTAACAAATCAATAGAATGGTCAATCGATAATTCTATGTTTACATAAGCCTCTTCCGATGATCATATGAAATTCTCTAGCTAAATAAATCACTATATTCCTATAGTGAAATAAGTTAGACTAGAGTCATTAAGCTCTAATTCTCATTATTCACACAATATATATATATATATATATATATATATATATATATATTCTATTATGCAAGATATGCTCTCAATCCATTAAGAAAGGTCATAACAAGTGTTATCATATTTAGGGTTAAGCATTAAAGTCCATTTTCCAATATTAAAGTAATACTCATATCAACTACTTGGCCAAGCAATTAATAACTAAAGCATGAAATATAATAACCCATTCAAATATAATATATTATAATAAATAGGAGAGAAAGTCAATTACACTAATCATTAAGTTACATTGCAATCCTAGAAATGGAGTTAGTTCGTAACTATAGAACCAAACAACATTATCAATATATTCAACATACTCAAATTACATAAATAAATGAAAGACTTAGATAAAAAAAACCCCTATTATAAGTATTCAAGCTCTAACTCTTCTCTTCACCGTGTAGAATCCAAGCTATGAAGGAAGCAATGATCTTGGTCTCTTTGAATAACTAACTTCTTTCTCTTCTAAGATATCTCTCTCTATTCTATTTCTATGCTAAATTGATAAGGAGGCTGAAAAAATGTTAAGTGTTAAGCCTTCCCAGCTTTAGGTCATTAAGACTCGTTTCCGCCTTTTGGGAACGAGGAGGTATTTACTGTGGTACTGGATTTTAGCAAGTGGATAGCGCTAAAGACAAGTCAAACCAGGTTGGTTAATAAATAGCACTGTGATGCTGAATTTATGAAGAATCAGTGTTCTGTGCCACAAGTTGGTGAGTCAAGCAGTACGGGCAATCGTGGTACCGTAAAAGGCCTAGGGATAGGCGATGCGGCGCCGGTAGTATAAAAATGGCAATTTTGCCCTTTTAAACTTAGAAATAACCAATAAACCCCTACAATACACTTTTAAGCCAAATAATAACAAACATTATATAAAAGTATTATAAAATAGGATGAATAAGCAACTTCTTAAGGATTAGAGTGCTCGATTCACGGGTATAAATCCCACTCATCACTTATCACATCAGACTGTAACTTTGTCTACCAATTGATAGATGTCTTTTCTCTCTTCAAACTAGTTGTTAGACACAATGATTTGATCTTTTTCAAGGATACTCTATTGGATGCATCGGGACTTTTAATTTAGCAACGTTCCTTTTGTTAGTCTTCTAAGTTAGACGTGACTCTCCTCTATGAACTTTGATGATAGTAGACTGATGAGAATCATAGAGTTGAGCTTTGCATTTGCTCTACGATTATGGTTTAACTTCTGCTCTACTATCTGCTCTTCTGTTTTCTCTACAAATAAGTACTTTATGATGTTTGGACGGACTTTTCTTTATTCTCTAAATGCTTTAGCAGATCTATGAAGATAACTCTATAATCTGGATATCTCTTGATGCTTTATAATACCAGTTGCTGCTCTACAAAATCTTGGTTATTCTGCAAACTGACTTATTCTTTATGATTAGGCAAAGTACTCTTGTAATTTAGCCTTTGTAGAAACATTCCAGAGATTTCTTATGAATAAGAATATATATACTCAAACATTCTTAGAGTATATCCTTCTGTGATCAGCTTTCTCTTCTTTATCCTTCAACTCATCTTTGTGACTCATAGACGAGCTCTACGATCTTTGTCTTATGCACTTCAGTGAATGAGCTGAATCTATTGTTTGTGATCACACTACGATTCTGTAGAGTGACTCTACAATATGTTAGTCCTATTAACTATACATGGAAAGCTTTAATGAGATCAACCGAACATGTTTAATTTTTCTATTATAAGTCCTTGTACATGTTCTTAAGGACTTTACAAAACTTATCATTATAAATATACTTTAAACATTTGTTCATTAGATAATGATAATTTAATTTAGATCAACCTAACAGTTTTGATCTTTTCAGTTCTAAGTCCTTGTACATTTGTTTCTTAAAGACATTACAAAGCTTCTCTATCACAAGTATACTTTAGTCAATCAGTTCATATATATATATATATATATATTACATTCATTTGGATCAACTTAGTAAGATCAATCTAACATGTTTGATCTTTCTTTATTCTAAGTCCTTATACATTCAACATTTTATTAAGGAATTCACAAAACTAATGTGTGACGCCCCCAAATTCAGGTCTAAACCACACCTAAAACTTGGGTCGCCAAAAACAACACTACAGACAAACACGAATTTTCTTATTTATAACTATTATTACAACGACAGTGTTCACACTCCAAACCAATAACACTATATAAAGGTACAGTCTATAATTTTTTTAAGAATTAAAATCTTTGAAAAATACTCAAGGAAACCTTTGTACATGGGACGCCATATTTTTAAGTTATAATAGATATCATAGGACTTGATAATTAACCTTGGTTGACCCAATAAACCCTAAAAAAGAATGAGAAAATTACTATCATGTTCATTCCAATAGTGTATATCTTCTTGCCATATAATTATCTCTATTGTGTCAAACTGAGGATTATATTCCAACTGTAATCCAAGATTATATAGTTAATGCTCATAGATATAGTCAGCAAATGGATGCACACAACCATATCTTATGGTAACATGAATTTGTATGTGGTTAGACATCTTGTATGATAATGGCAACACACGCTTTAAGTTCTCAGTACAATTATTGTCACACTATTTTATAACTTTATGAGGATATCCACTGACTCAGAACATTATGGTTACTAACTCAGACCATTACTCCACTCCCCGATTAGTCCCAGTTATACTCTCATTTCCTGAGAAGAGCAATGGAACAAAAAGGAAAAGGGTGAGCTCAACTAGCCCAATAAAGAATATCATGACTAAGATAATGAAGAATAAATTATCCTTAGCCTTCAATAGTGAAAAATCTGATAGAATATAATATATAATAAGTTTTAGATCAACAACTGCAGTTGTGACACTCCCAAATCTAGGTACTTCATTCCCACAAGATTTGGTGTTCACTATCCAATCATTCACATCTATCTACCCAAATAAAATAACATTTAACCATAAATCCTCCCTTTAAATAGGGTTACATCATTAAATAAAAATCTTCTTAGGTTGTCTAACCTTTAACATCATACAAGTGCGAAAATAAATTATTACATCACATCATTATTTAAAAGTCTATCATCATGACAATAAATGAAAATTACAAGTCTTCATCACTTGTACATTTTTCCCTTTCCTTTACTAGTTGTAGGTTCGTCTACCTTCTCAACTTTAGCTGCAATGAGTGTATAAATATGCAAGAGTGGGCAAAACAATTGTTCACTAGATATAGCAATGAATCAACCAGAATATAATAACTGCCAATGAATAGGCTCATCAAAACTGAATAGTACTCTATCAATGATAACCAAAAACTGGAATCCAAAATATAGAATATACGTAACTGAGGGTCATAAGACCATGAACTATGTCCACAGTTGTGAGTAATCTTTCAACTCCAACTTTAACAGTCATAAGACTATAAGGACTCCTCGTACTTAGGGGGATCAGCCCTTCGTACAATGTATTGTGCACAAACATTTCAACGCTAAGCGTAAATTATCCCCTAATAATAAGGTTGTTCATCTCAGTATTTAGAGTACAAGTCTGCACCAAAGAAAGTTTGGCTTGGATAAGCTTTCAAGGGTAATTTGAAGTTCAACAATCATCAACTAGAGGACTAGTTGAATCAATAGTGTTTGATAACACAACAGTTGATCAATAATAACATAAGATGGAACAATGAATAAGTGTAAGCGAACTAACTATATCTTGAACTCATGCTTAGAAATAACTACATAGCATAAGTATTGAATGACAATAAACCTTGCTTGAATAATATTAAGCTAGGACTATCAATTATTGAATATACTTTAAATAATAGCAAGCTGAAAATAAAGCTTGCTCATTATGAGAATAGCTTGTGTCAAGTAAATGAGATAAGATAATTCAACATTAGAAATTAGAATTCAAGAAAATTTCATTCATAATACACGAATGACAATAAAGAAACTTGTCTAACAATAAACAAGTTAGGATACATCAATAAATATTGGAATTCAAACTTGTTCGAATAAAGTTAAAGTCATAGCTAGCTTGGTCAAATAATGATTAGGAATACAAGAGTTCGTTTAGTGAAAGTTTAAAGTAAGAAACTTGTTTAACGTAAATGTAGAGTTAGAAAACTTACTCAATGTAAAAAGAGAAGTTTAGAAACTTGCCTCGAGCGTAAGCTATAATATTAAACTCACGTTCACTTACATATAGGTTTAGAACCAAAACACCTATTAGATATGCTAACATACCATAACATGTACATTTCTAACTAAACTTATCATTTTAGCACAAGTCTTATTCTACCATATATATTTCAGAATTCCCAAGTGTACACATCACAACACTTATCTAACACTCATTGTATAAACTAAGTTATAATATAACACGTTCATAACTTATAATCATTTGAAACTTTGAAACTACTAACCACCTAACACGATTCTGTTTTAACCATGTTACTACCTATTGGACACATTAACATAACATTAGACCAAGTGGTAAGGTATTCCAAGGTCTGCAGAAACAATGAATAAATCTGTCTCTCAAGATTGTGGTATGGCGCAAGTTGTGCCATACACAAGTTCGGGACCCAGAATACAGTTTTTTTTGCCTTGGCACTCTACAAGAAAATACTACTAATCACAAAAGAGGCGTAAATGTAAAGATGAAAGATGAACGATGGTGACTTTTAGCCCAACTAACACGAATTTCACCCACCAAACAGTAAATTTAACACGTACAATTGATACAAAACCATCATAAACATGTTTCCTCTCATATATATCAATATAGAACAATTTAACAACAATTATACTAGTTTAATTTCTCAAATTTCTCATTTTCATATAAAAACTCAATTTTTTGACATCCTCTTCAAAAATCAACACTGTGATTTCAATTCTTGACCAAATTACTTTGTTTAAATTATGTTATGCTCGTTTCTTAATGAACTAACATATACAAGACTCAATTTATAGTTTAACATACGAATTGACCATCAAAATTGATACTTACACAAGCCATATGAGAAATACAAACACTGTCATAATTTACCTACTGTTATCCAAAATTAGCATGTAATTTTCTTGTTTAAACATAAACTCTAATCATCATAAACACATATAAACACCATTACCAACTATATACACCCACAATTCAACAATTGATTTCACAGAACATAAACAAAACTATGACGTGATACACATAAACATATATAATATCAAAGTTGTAGAACATACCTTCAATTACTAAGATAATCATTGCTAATCA
Source organism: Panax quinquefolius (assembly GCA_020205615.1). Taxonomy (NCBI): domain Eukaryota; kingdom Viridiplantae; phylum Streptophyta; class Magnoliopsida; order Apiales; family Araliaceae; genus Panax; species Panax quinquefolius. The sequence goes on from CM035155.1 coordinate 55,946,420, forward strand.
CTAGAATTGTTGTGAAAATTCTCAGGTTTCTCTCAATTCACTCAAGCTCTCTGTCAATCTCTCTCTGAATTCTCTTCTCTTTTCTTAGTAGACTAAACCATAAAGCAATACTTAAGCGTAAAAAAAAAAAAACCGATAACCTTAATACGCTACTAATTGTAATATCGGTTATAACGCTTAAGTTATAAATATATATTATATTTATTATTTAATTTATTTATTTATTTTTTTTAAATTCAAAATTCAAAAATAATCCAACAGACATAAGGCTTTGTTTGGCAAAACCCTTTAAATTTAAAGACATAATATTTTAAGCCTTGTTTCGAAAAAACTAAATTAAACCCTTTTTAATTTATTTAAATAAACACTTTAGTTTATAATTTATAATTACATATTATTTATTTGGATCTCCATATCCAACATTAACCGATTAAATTAATCACATACTATATTTTAATTAAATATACCATTTTAGGAAATTAGCACCAAAATTATAATTTTTATTATAACTTTATTTAATAATTTTAATATACCATTTTAAATTATTAATTAACAATATAACACTTCATGTCATAACAACTCTCTAAATTATATATTAATTTAATTTAGAATATTATCTAATAATTTAAATTTAATAACCATCACATCAATAAAATATTTATTTCATCAATTTCAACAATGCACATCAAATAAATATTTATATTTAATAAATATTTAAAATTACAATTTAAAATTCTGAATTGTTACATCCTTCCCTCCTTACAAGGATTATGTCCCCAGAATCACCATTCAAACAATCAAATCGTCACATTCTTCCCTCCTTACAAAGATTCTGTCCCCAGAATCGAAGATACAGACTAAACAAATAACTCAGGGTAATTCTTCATCATTTCAGCTTCGAGTTCCCACGTAGCCTCTTCGACATTGTGGTTCCTCCATATCACCTTCACAGAAGGTATCACTTTATTCCTGAGTACTTGTTCTTTCCTGTCGACTATCTGGATAAGAATCTCTTCATAAGACAAATCTTTACTAAACTGCAATGGTTCATACTCGATCACATGCTTGTAATCGGGTTTATACGGTCGCAACACCGACACATGAAAAACATTGTGCACATGCTCTAATTCTGGAGGTAAAGCTACCTCATAAGCTACCTCTCCCATTCTTCTCAGAATTTCGAAAGGTCCAATAAACCTTGGGCTGAGCTTTCCTTTCTTGTCAAAACGAATTTTCCCCTTCCAAGTAGAAACTTTCAAGAACACGAAATTTCCTGCTTTAAATTCACGATTCTACCTGTGTTGATCAGCATACTTTTTCTGTCGATCTTGAGCAGCTACCAATCTTGCTCTGATGAGTTTGATAACTCAAATGATCATTGCATATCAGATTCTGGGCCTAACAGTTGACGTTCACCAACTTCATCCCAACATAGTGGAGTTCTGCACTTCCTGCCGTATAACGCCTCGTATGGAGGCATACCAATGCTTGCATGGTAATTGTTGTTGTATGTAAATTCCACCAACGGTAGATGATCATCCCAGTTTCCTTTGAAATCCATGATGCACACTCTAAGCATATCTTAAAGCGTCTGGATCGTTCGTTCGCTTTGCCCATCAGTTTGCGGATGATATGCCGTACTCATCTTCAATTGGGTTCCCATGCATTCTTGAAGTTTCTTCCAGAAATTTGATGTGAACCTCTGATCTCTGTCTGATACAATTGACATTGGAACTCCATGTCTTGAGACGATCTCTTTAACGTATAGCTTCGCCAGCTGATCAAGATTAAATCTAATCTTTATTGGCAAAAAGTGTGCAGATTTCGTTAATCTATCCACTATCACCCATATTGCATCGTATCCTTTCTGAGTTGTTGGAAGACCTACCATAAAATCCATTGTGATGTGCTCCCACTTCCATTCTAGTATTTCCAACGGTTGAAGTAATCCGCTTGGTCTTTGATGCTCGGCCTTCACTTTCTGACATGTCAAGCACTTTGCAACGCATTCTGCAACGTCTCTTTTCATATTTGGCCACCAAAAATGTCGTCGCAAATCTTGATACATCTTTGTACTTCCCGGATGAATCGAATATCTTGAGCTATAAGCTTCTGTCAAAATTTCTTCTTTAACATCCTGTACTGCTAGAACCCAAATTCGTCCCTCGTATCTTAGCATTCCCTCAGTATCAAGCTTATACTTCACCTCTCTACCTTCGACCACACTTTCCTTTATTTTTTTGCATTCTTCATCTTGTAGTTGAGCGTTCTTCACTTTGTCCACCAAAGTTGGACTAGTTTCCATCTGGTATAATTTTTCATTGAATTCTTTTGGAAATTTGATTTCCAACTCCAGCCTTGCCATCGCTGAAATTAGCTCCTCCTTATCGGTTAACAACATCAACTTCTCTCGGCCTTTCCTACTCAAGGCATCCGCAACCACATTAGCTTTGACCGGGTGATAAAAGATCTCACAATCGTAATCTTTTATCAATTCCATCCATCTCCTTTGACGCATGTTCAAGTCCTTCTGTGTGAAAATATACTTCAGACTCTTATGGTCTGTGTAGATCTCACATTTCTCTCCATAGAGATAGTGTATCCATATCTTCAGTGCAAACACAACCGCCGTTAACTCTAAATCATGAGTCGGATACCCTTTCTTGTAATCTTTCAGTTGCCTTGATGCATATGCAATAACCTTGTCGTTCTGCATAAGGACACAACCCAATCCTTTGTGTGAAGCATCACTATACACCACAAAATTTCTTGTATTATCTGGTAATGACAACACAGGTGCCACACTTAACTTCTTTTTCAGTTCTTGAAAACTTTCTTCACACTTCTCCATCCAAACAAATTTTACAGATTTTCTCGTCAAATTTGTCAACGGAGTAGCAATCTTGGAAAAATCTTGAATAAATCGTCTGTAATATCATGCCAATCCCAAGAAACTTCTTACTTCTGATGGAGTTCTTGGTTGTTCCCAATTTATCACAGCTTCAACTTTTGATGGGTCTACGAAAATCCCATCCTTATCAATTACATGCCCAAGAAATTGTACACGTTCTAACCAGAATTCACATTTAGAGAATTTCGCGTACAACTTTTCTTTTCTTAACGTCTCCAGCGTCAGACGTAAGTGTTCTGCGTGTTCTTCTTGAGACTTAGAGTACACCAGAATATCATCGATAAATACCACCACAAACTTGTCTAAAATTGGTTTAACACCCTGTTCATCAAATCCATGAACGCTGCAGGGGCGTTTGTCAAACCAAAAGACATCACCAAAAATTCATAATGTCCATACCGAGTTCGGAATTCCGTCTTCGGTATATCTTCATTTCTTACTTTCAATTGGTGATACCCACTTCTCAAATCTATTTTTGAGAAATATCTAGCACCCTTCACTTGATTAAACAAGTCATCTATTCTTGGCAATGGATATTTCTTTTTAATAGTGACTTTGTTTAATTCTCTATAATCAACGCAAAGACGCATTGACCCATCCGTCTTCTTCACGAACAACATCGGTGCTCCCCACGGTGATACACTCGACTGAATGTACTTTTTATCTAGCAGTTCTTGCAGTTGTACCATTAGTTCTTTCATCTCTACTGGAGCCATTCTATACGGGGCCTTCGATATTGGAGCGGTTCCTGGCGCTTAGTCGATCACAAACTCGATTTCTCTGTCAGGCGGAAGTCCTGGCAAATCCTCCAAAAACACATCTACGAATTCCCTAATCACTGGTATCTTCTCCAGTTTCACACCCTTCTCCTTTTGAGTATTGACTATAAAAGCTAAGTACCCTACACAGCCTTGACTCAACAACTTCTTGGCCTGCATACTCGTCAGACACTTCATTTGTCTAGGCGATTTGCTACCATGAAAAACTACGTTTGACGGGGTCATAAGGTTTACACACTTCTTTTGGCAAATAATTATCGCTCCATAATTGAATAACCAATCCATTCTCAATATAACATCAAACTCTCCGAGTTTTATCGGGATTAAATCTACTTTTATAACATTCCCCTTAATGTTCACCCTACAGTTCTTGTACACCAACCTAACAAGAATTACTTCTTTATTAGCAATTTCTATGTTCAAAGGGAAATTCAGCTCTTCACTAGGTATTTCTAACCTCTTAGCAAATTCATCAGATATAAATGAGCAAGTAGCACCCGAATCAAATAATGCATATGCATTTATATCATTGATTGGGATAATACCTGACATAACATCTTTTAATTGCACCGCGTCATGCACCGTCATGTTGAAGGTTCTTGTTGTGGGCTTATTAGTTGACGTTGGTCCCGCAGTAGTGAGTGTACCTCCACTAGCATTTCCCTTGCTTCCATTTGCCTCACCAGATCTCTTCTTAGGGCATTCACGAGCAAAGTGATCCTTGGACCCGCACGTGAAGCAAACGTTCTTCTTAGATTGAGTGCAATTTGGGGCGATGTGACTGTAAGACCCCGAATTTTATGAAATGAAAGTATTCAATTTTCTTATAATTATTATTTTATTTCGTAAATGGTTAAATTGATAAAGGGTTAAAGTTAAGGGTGATATGTGAAAATTTTTGCAAGGTATACAAGTTGTTATAAAAAAATTCGTTTGGTCGGGGAATATTCTTTTTATAGAGGAATATCCGTACGACGACACAATCATTGGTGGATCCCACAACGGAAGTATTGTCGTAGTAAGAAAACGACAGAATTATCTTTTTATAAAAATAACGACGAAAGTGTTACCGTTAAAAACTGTTGAACTACCCGGTGGTAAAAGTACAGTGATACGCGTGGTTGCATAGTAGCACACGGTATTGATTATTGATGCTTACGTAAGAAGTCACTCAGTTATACTCAATTATTACTATAGTAGTTGCTGCACCATATTTCTCATGTTATTGATTTGATTATTGTCATAGTATCATCTGCATAATATGATATATTATTAAATCAATAATTGAGACGACAAAGTTATTCATATTATTAAATTGCAATATTTACAATTTCTAGAAGTTCTGTCAAGGAGAGGTTTGGTCACCTAATTGCGCGCCAATAGGGAGAAATCCTTATTGGAAAGCCCCATCTTTCCTAAGAACGACCTGATTGTTAAATATTGTGAGTTATAATATTAAAGATGAATGTTATTAAAAATTGAAGTTGAGTTTGGAGTTGAATTTGGAGATGCGGACGTGATATTTGAGTCCGGAATGATGAAATTAGTAGAAATAGACTATAAACACAAAATTTGTTGGGGTTGACTTTTTGGTCAAAAAAGTCAACAGTTGACTTTTTTGGAAAAAGTCAAACTTCAAATTTTCAAAAATGAAATTTTTGAGAAAAATATTTTCATTGTGTTGGAATTGTTAGTGTTAGTGGAAATCGACATTTATTTCGATAATAATTGATGTCTAGAAGTTATCGGATAATTAATCGGATAAATGAGAAATTAATTGTTATTAATTCACATGATATAACTATTTGTTCAAATGTGTGTACTATTGATTCACATTCATGTACTATTAGGGGAGTTGGTGCAAGATTGATAATACTTGCATGACTAAGTTAAAGATGGAGGTATAGATGGAGGTTGTAAGACCTCGAATTTTATGAAATGATAGTATTCAATTTTCTTATAATTATTATTTTATTTCGTAAATGGTTAAATTGATAAAGGGTTAAAGTTAAGGGTGATATGTGAAATTTTTTGCAAAGTATGCAAGTTGTTATAAAATATTCGTTTGTTTGGGGAATATTCTTTTTGTCGGGGAATATCCGTACGACGGCACAATCATTGGTGGGCCCCAAACTGCGTGATGCAGTCCAAAGCATGTTACAATTGTGGAAAAGAAGGTCACCTAGCCCGATTTTGTCGTACACCAAAGTCAAGTTCAGCTGGGACAGTGGCAACAAAGGCGGATACGGACAAAACAAAGCTAGTGGTTTCAGGAAGTGCGTTTTTCGTGACGTCTCAAAAAGTGAGTAACCCGAATGAAGTTAGCACGGGTTAGTTAATTATAAATTTTTGCGAAGTCTATACCTTATTAGATACCGGTTCTACCCATTCTTTTATCTCTCTTGCTTGCACTCAACGTTTAAATTTAACTCTAGAGAAGTTAGACTTTGACTTATCTATTGAAACTTCGTTAGCAGAAACCTTCGTTACCTCCACTGTTTATAAATCTTCTTTGATTCAAATCGACACTTTTACATTACCTGTCGATCTTATCTCTTTGAAAATACTTACCTTTGATGTAATTTTAGGAATCGATTGGTTAACTACTCATCATGCTTTTCGCAAGGTTGTTAGCTTTCATATTCCTAACCAACCTGTTATGCAAATTCAAGCAACCAAACCACTAAAGTCAATCATTGTCATATCAAGCCATAGAAAAGAGCCCCGAGCCTTTCGTTGTTGACTTCCTTGTGTGGAATGAACCGAAGCCAGACTTTCTGTAGGCAACGTCGTGAATAACGATGACAAGTTAATAGGTATCAATGTGACTTGTTATCCAAGTCTTGGATGAGAGTCACAGTTTTTAAATGATATTTCTATCGTTAATAAATTTCCTAACGTATTCTCGAAGAACTTCCTGGCTTACCCCAGAGTGTGAAATTGAATTTTGTACTGACCCTAGTACAAAACCCATTTCTTCAACCCTTAAATATTTTTGCAACCAAAACGAATGTGTAATGCGCCAAAGACATTGGCTCGAGCTGTTGAAGATTACAACCATACTATTCAATATTATCGTGGAAAAAGCGAACGTGGTAGTTGATGCATTGAGTAGAAGATCATATGCGTTTATGAGTGCGACGTTGTTAACATAAAGACCCATTTCATATAACTTACAAATGAAGAAGATAGAGTTAAAGACTCTAGGGACCCACGTGAAGATAACAAATATACGAGTAGAATCGACTTTAATCGATAAAGTTAAAGCCGCTCAAACTACACACCTGAAGTTGATGAATATGAAGAAGAAGGTTCAAGAAGGCGTTATTCTAAAAGCAAGAGTTGATGAATAGAGGAAATATCAACCCTTGATTTTATTAGTCTATTTAAAATCCTTGATCGAGTAGGAACTATGACCTATAGACTCGTTTTATCGCCAAGTATGTTGCGTGTTCATAACGTTTTTTTACGTATCGATGTTACGTAAATATGTGGATGACCCGATCCACGTTATTAAATTAGAACTAGACGAGATAGCAGAAGATTTAACGTATGAGGAGATACGTGTTAAAATCTTGGATAAGAAGGATCATATTCAACACTCAAAGGTTATACCTCAAGAGTTAGAATCTAAAATGAAGTCAAGTTATCCTCATCATACCAGGTACGTACATAAATTTCAAGGGCAAAATTTTATAAGGAGGGGAGACTGTAAGACCCAGAATTTATGAAATGAAAGTATTCAATTTTCTTATAATTATTATTTTATTTCGTAAATGGTTAAATTGATAAAGGGTTAAAGTTAAGGGTGCTATGTGAAAATTTTTGCAAGGTATGCAAGTTGTTATAAAATATTAGTTTGGTCGAGGAATATTCTTTTTGTTGGGGAATATCCGTACGATCGCACAATCATTGGTGGACCCCACAACGAAAGTATTGTCGTAGTAAGAAAACGACAGAATTATCTTTTTATAAAAATAACGGCGAAAGTGTTACCGTTAAAAACTGTTGAACTACCCGGTAGTAAAAGTATAATGATACGTGTGGTTGCATAATAGCACACGGTATTGATTATTGATGCTTACGTAAGAAGTCACTCAGTTATACTCAATTATTGTTACAGTAATTATTGCATCATATTTCTCATGTTATTGATTCGATTATTGTCACAGTATCATCTGCATAATATGATATATTATTAAATCAATAATTGAGACGACAAAGTTATTCATATTATTAAATTCCAATATTTACAATGTCTAGAAGTTACATTAAGGAGAGGTTTGGTCACCTAATCAAGGCTACCAATAGGGAGAAATCCTTATTGGAAAGCCCCCTCTTTCCTGGGAAAGACCTGGTTGTTAAATATTGTGAGTTATAATATTAATGATAAATATTATTAAAAATTAAAGTTGAGTTCGAAGTTGAATTTGGAGACGCGGACATGATATTTGAGTCCGGAACGATGAAATTAGTAGAAATAGACTATAAACACAAAATTTGTTGGGGTTGACTTTTTGGTCAAAAAGGTCAATAGTTGACTTTTCAGAAAAAAAAAAAGCCAAACTTTGAAATTTCAAAAGTGAAATTTTTGAGAAAAATATTTCCATTGTATTGGGATTGTTAGTGTTAGTGGAAATCGACATTTATTTCGATAATAATTGATGTCTGGAAGTTATCGGGTAATTAATCGGATTAATGAGGAATTAATTGCTATTAATTCACATGATTATAACTATTTGTTCACATGTGTGTACTATTGATTCACATTCATGTACTATTAGGGAAGTTGGTGCAAGATTGATAATACTTGCATGACTAAGTTAAAGATGGAGGTACTATACTGTTATTCGTATTTTCACATGATTATAACTATTGAATCACATGATTGAAATATTAATTCACATTATTTACTATTAGGGGAGGTGGTGCAAGTTTGATAATACTTGCAAGACTAAATTAAAAAAGAAAGAAAAGTTGGAGGTATTGTACTGTAATTTTTCGAGCCCCAAAACGTGCAATTATCGAAACTATATTTTTCTATAAATAGAAGCTCATTCTTCTTTCATTTCTCACCAATATACACTAAAGCCATAGAGCAATTATTATAGAGAGAACTTATAGAGAGAAAGAAGAAGAGAAGTCTGCTACCTCTCTATTTCAGTATCTAGCTTTATTCTAAGGTAAGGGGTTTTATTCTTTCGTATTCATGAAGAGAGTTATTTTCTTTCAATACTCGTAAGAGTTGTTATTCCATTCTTTATTATTATGTTGGAATAACCTGTCTATGCGAAGTACCGCATACATAGTGAAATTCTTCTGTTATTTCATTCTTTATTATTCTGTTGGAATAACTTGTCTGTGCGGTCTATCGCATGCCTAGTGAATTCCGTTGTTATTCCATTCTTTATTATTCTGTTGGAACATCCTGTCTGTGTGGATTTCGCATGACCTGGTTCTATTCTTTATTATTCTGTTGGAATATTCTGTCTGTGCGTATTACGCATGACCTGGTTCCATTATTTATTATTCTATTGGAATAACTCACTGCTGCGCTTGATTTCATCGCACACGGTGAATTCTGTTGTTTTTCCATTCTTTATTATCCTGTTGGAATATCTTATTTGTGCTGATTTCGCATGACCTGGTTCCATTCTTTATTATTTTGTTGGGAATAACCTGTCTGTGCGGTCTATCGCATGCATGGTGAATTCTTTTGTTATTCTATTCTTTATTATTCTATTGGAATAACCTGTCTATTTGGATTACCACATGCATGGTGAATGATTCTTTGTATTCTTTCCTAATTAAATTGTGGAAATGATCTGTCTACGTGGATTACCGCATGGCGGGCGAAAATCCATTTGCAGGTTCATATATTCTATTATACCCAGTTGGTTAAAGTTTTGGCTTCTATACTCCATGAAATTAGTAGAATATGCTTTGGATATCAAGCGCTTCATCCAAAGATCTTTTCATGGAAATATTCTTCCGAGCATTCTTGAATTTTACTCCACAGAGCGAGATCATGTCGACAATTTGGATGTTTTTTGAGTTCGTAATAAATTAACTTATAAATCTTTAAAATTTAATTCTTGAACTTGTTTTATTGAATTATTATGTCATTTTCATCATCCTCATGTTTATATTATGTTGAAAGTCATCGTATTCTGTAGTGCATAGATGGACTTTGTATGATTATGACCAGGGATTATTCGGTATTGTCATGACCGTAATGTTACAAATGATGTGGTAAAAGTCCTCATTGGCCCGTAGTGCATTGATGGACAGTTGTTGGCATGATCATGACCATTGATGAAAACACGAATATCTTTGGCTCAGTAAGGCATGGATAATTTGTGGTCGTGATACTAATATCCTTGGTAAGTAGTGTGAGGATGATGTGGTTTATTTTTAATGTCGAGTCTCAAACGATAAAAGTGATGAAAAACCTTTTAAATCATAGAAGATTATAGATTTTATTCTCTACTTGACTCTTCTAATGGATTGCTTGTTCTGCTGCAGTTAAACTTGATGTTTGTTATATCAGATCGGTTTAACATCGTTCAAGGCTAACGATAATTTATTCTGCATTATCTTAGCCATAATATTTCCTACTGGGCTAGTTGAGCTCACCCTTTTGATTTCATTGTTCTCTTCAGGAAATGAGAACGTAGCAGGGACTAGTCGCGGAACGTAGTGACGATCCAGATGATAGCATTAGTAGTCCTCACTATTCTATGAAACAGTGTGATAATAAATGTATTGAGGACTTATTTTCAGTTTGAATACTGTCTAGAAGACAATATTTGTATTAAAACTCACAGCTCGTGTTGTATATTTAAGATTGTATTTGTATTCTGTACCATGTATTTGGCGACTCAGAATAGGTGATGTATACCTATTTTGGGGTCATCATAGAGGTACTATACTGTTATTCGTATTTTCACATGATTATAACTATTGAATCACATGATTGAACTATTGATTCACATTATTTACTATTAAGGGAGGTGGTGCAAGTTTGATAATACCTGCAGGACTAAATTAAAAATGAAAGAAAAAAGTTGGAGGTATCAGATTGTAATTTTTTAGCCCCAAAACGTGCAATTATCGAAACTATATTTTTCTATAAATAGAAGTTCATTCTCCCTTCATTTCTCACCAATTCACTAAAGCCATAGAGCAATTATTATAGAGAGAAATTATAGAGAGAAAGAAGAAGAGAAGTCTGCTACCTCTATTCCGGTTTCGACTTTTATTCTAAGGTAAGGGTTTTATTCTTTCGTATTCATGTAAGAGAGTTATTTTCTTTCAATACTCGTAAAAGTTGTTATTCCATTCTTTATTATTATGTTGGAATAACTCTTGTCTATGCAAGTAATCGCATACATGGTGAAATTCTTTCGTTATTCCATTCTTTATTATTCTCGTTAGAATAACTCGTCATGTAATGGATTATCGCATGCCTGGTGAATTTTGTTGTTATTCTATTCTTTATTATTCTGTTGGAACATCCTGTCTATGCAAATTTCACATGACCTGGTTCCATTCTTTATTATTCTATTGGAATATCCTGTCTGCGCGTATTACGCATGACCTGGTTCCATTATTTATTATTCTATTAGAATAACCTGCCTGTGCGGTCTATCGCATGCCTGGTGAATTTAGTTGTTATTCTATTCTTTATTATTTTGTTGGAATATCTCACATGTAATGCGGATTTCGCATGACTCGTTCCATTCTTTATTATTACGTTGGGAATAACACGTATGCATGCGGCCTATCGCTTGCATGGTGAATTCTTCATTATTCCATTCTTTATTATTCATTGTTGAATAACTTTGTCATGTGGATTACCACATGCATGGTGAATGATTCTTTGTATTCATTCCTTATTAAATTGTGGAAATGATCTGCGCTCACGTGGATTACCGCATGGCGGCGAAAATCCATTTTTGCAGTTCATATATTCTATTATACTCGGTTGGTTAAAGTTTTGGCTTCTATACTCCATGAAATTAGTAGAATATATCTTTGGATATTTTGCGCTTCATCCAGTATCTTTTCATGGAAATATTCTTCTGAGCATTCTTGAATTTTACTCCACAAAGCGGTATCATGTTGACAATTTGGATGTTTTTGAGTTCAAAATAAATTAACTTATAAATCTTTAAAATTTAATTTTTGAACTTGTTTTATTGAATTATTATGTCATTGTCATCATCCTCATATTTATATTATGTTGAAAGTCATCTGTGGCCTGTAGTGCATAGATGGACGTTGTATGATTATAACCAGGGATTATTCAGTATTGTCATGACCGTAATGTTACAAATGATGTGGTAAAAGTCCTCATTGGCCCGTAGTGCATTGATGGACAGTTGTTGGCATAATCATGACCATTGATGAAAACACGAATATCTTTGGCCCGTAGTGCATGGATAATTTGTGGTCGTGATACTAATATCCTTGGTCGTAGTGCAGGGATGATGTGGTTTATTTAATAAGCTGAGTCTCAGCGATAAAAGAGATGAAAAACCTTTTAAATCATAAAAGATTATAGATTTTATTCTCTACTTGACTCTTCTAAAGGATTACTTGTTCTGCTGCAGTTAAACTTGATGTTTGTTATATTGTATCAGTTTAACACTGTTGAAGGCTAACGATAATTTATTCTGCATTATCTTAGCCATAATATTTCCTACTGGGCTAGTTGAGCTCGCCCTTTTGATTTCATTGTTCTTTGTGAAATGAGAACGTAGCGAGGGACTAGTCGGGGAACGAGTAGCGGTCCAGATGATAGCATTAGTAGTCCTCACTATTCTATGAAATAGTGTGATAATAAATGTATTGAGGACTTATTTTGAGTTTGAATACTGTCTAGAAGACAATATTTGTATTAAAACTCACAGCTCGTGTTGTATATTTAAGATTGTATTTGTATTCTGTACCATGTATTTGGCGACTTAGAATAGGTGATGTATACCTATTTTGGGGTCGTCACAGAAGTACTATACTGTTATTCGTATTTTCACATGATTATAACTATTAAATCACATGATTGAACTATTGATTCACATTATTTACTATTAGGGGAGGTGGTGCAAGTTTGATAATACCTGCAGGACTAAATTAAAAATGAAAGAAAAAAGTTGGAGGTATTGTACTGTAATTTTTTGAGCCCCAAAACGTGCAATTATTGAAACTATATTTGTCTATAAATAGAAGCTCATTCTCCCTTCATTTCTCACAAATTCACTAAAGCCATAGAGCAATTATTATAGAGAGAAATTATAGAGAGAAAGAAGAAGAGAAGTCTATTACCTCTCTATTCAAGTATCCAGCTTTATTCTAAGGTAAGGGGTTTTATTCTTTCGTATTCATGAAGAGAGTTATTTTCTTTCAATACTCGTAAAAGTTGTTATTCCATTCTTTATTATTATGTTGGAATAACTTTAATACATGCTAAATACCGCATACATGGTGAAATTCTTCTGTTATTCCATTCTTTATTATTCTGTTAGAATAACCTGTCTGTGCGGTCTATCGCATGCCTGGTGAATTTTGTTGTTATTCCATTCTTTATTATTCTGTTGGAACATCCTGTGTATGCGAATTTCACATGACCAGGTTCCATTCTTTATTATTCTATTGGAATATCACATGCATGCGTATTACGCATTGACATTCGGTTCCATTATTTATTATTCTATTGGAATAACTTTTGCGCATCTTGATCTATCGCATGCCTCGGTGAATTGTTGTTATTCTATTCTTTATTATTTTGTTGGAATATCCGTCTGCATGCGGATTTCGCATTGACCTAGTTCCATTCTTTATTATTACATTGGGAATAACGTCATGCATGCGGTCTATCGCTTGCATGGTGAATTCTTCTGTTATTCAATTCTTTATTATTCTTGGAATAACATGTACATGTGGATTACCACATGCATGGTGAATGATTCTTTGTATTCATTCCTTATTAAATTGTGGAAATGATGCGTCTCACGTGGATTACCGCACGGGCGTAAAAATCCATTTGCGAGGTTCATATATTCTATTATACTCGGTTGGTTAAAGTTTTGGCTTCTATACTCCATGAAATTAGTAGAATATTTGGATATTTGCGCTTCATCCAAAGATCTTTTCATGGAAATATTCTTCCGAGCATTCTTGAATTTTACTCCACAAAGCAAAGATCATGTTGACAATTTGGATGTTTTGAGTTCAAAATAAATTAACTTATAAATCTTTAAAATTTAATTCTTGAACTTGTTTTATTGAATTATTATGTCATTGTCATCATCCTCATGTTTATATTATGTTGAAAGTCATCTGTGGCCTTTTAGTATAGATGGACTTTGTATGATTATGACTGACGAGGATTATTCGGTATTATCACGACCGTAATGTTACAAATGATGTGGTAAAAGTCCTCATCGCCTGTGAGTGCATTGATGGATGGTTGTTGGCATAATCATGACCATTGATGAAAACACGAATATCTTTGGCCCGTAGTGCATGGATAATTTGTGGTCGTGATACTAATATCCTTGGTCGAAAAGTGTTGAGGATGATGTGGTTTATTTAATGTCGAGTCTCGGCCGATAAAAGTGATGAAAAACCTTTTAAATCATAGAAGATTATAGATTTTATTCTCTACTTGACTCTTCTAATGGATTGCTTGTTTCAACCGCAGATTAAACTTGATGTTTGTTATATTGTATCAGTTTAACATTGTTGAAGGCTAAGGATAATTTATTTTGCATTATCTTAGCCATAATATTTCTCTTTGGGCTAGTTGAGCTCACCCTTTTGATTTCATTGTTCTCTTTGAAATGAGAGCGTGGCGAGGGGACTAGTCGGGGAACGAGTGACTATCCGGATGATAGCATTAGTAGTCCTCACTATTCTATGGAATAGTGTGATAATAAATGTATTGAGGACTTATTTTGAGTTCAAATCCGCCAGAAGACAATATTTGTATTAAAACTCACACTCGTGTCAGATATTTAAGATTGTATTTGTATTACGTACCATGTATTTGGCGACTCGGAATAGGTGATGTATACCTATTTTGGGGGTCGCCATGCAGAAATACTTATCTTGTTATTAAGTATTTTCACATGATTATAACTATTGAATCACATGATTGAACTATTGATTCACATTATTTACTATTAGGGGAGGTGGTGCAAGTTTGATAATACCAGCAGGACTAAATTAAAAATGAAAGAAAAAAGTTGGAGGTATTGTAGTGTAATTTTTTGAGCCCCAAAACGTGCAATTATCGAAACTATATTTTTCTATAAATAGAAGCTCATTCTCCCTTCATTTCTCACCAATTCACTAAAGCCATAGAGCAATTATTATAGAGAGAAATTATAGAGAGAAAGAAGAAGAGAAGTCTACTACCTCTCTATTCCAGTATCCAGCTTTATTCTAAGGTAAGGGGTTTTATTCTTTCGTATTCATGAAGAGAGTTATTTTCTTTCAATACTCGTAAAAGTTGTTATTCCATTCTTTATTATTATGTTGAATAACACATACATCTAATACCTGCATACGTGGTGAAATTCTTACATTATTCCATTCTTTATTATTCGTTAGAATAACTTTTGCTCTTGCGAGGCCTCATCGCATGTACACAGTGAATTTTGTTGTTATTCCATTCTTTATTATTCGTTAGAACATCACATCATGCTAATTTCACACGTGACTGGTTCCATTCTTTATTATTCTATTGGAATATCACATGCATGCGTATTGCGACACGCATTTACACCGGTTCCATTATTTATTATTCTATTGGAATAACTCGCTCGCGCATGCGATCTATCGCATGCCCGGTGAATTCTGTTGTTATTCTATTCTTTATTATTTTGTTGGAATATCACATGCATGCGGATTTTGCATTAATTGGTTCCATTCTTTATTATTACATTTGGGAATAACCTCGCATGCATGCGGTCTATCGCTTGCATGGTGAATTCTTACGTTATTCAATTCTTTATTATTACATTGGAATAACCTATCTATGTGGATTACCACATGCATGGTGAATGATTCTTTGTATTCATTCCTTATTAAATTGTGGAAATGATGCATCACGTGGATTACCACATGGGCGGTGTAAAATCCATTCAGCAGTTCATATATTCTATTATACCCAGTTGGTTAAAGTTTTGGCTTCTATACTCCATGAAATTAGTAGAATATCTTTGGATATTTGCGCTTTATCCAGTATCTTTTCATGGAAATATTCTTCTGAGCATTCTTGAATTTTACTCCACAAAGCAGTATCATGTTGACAATTTGGATGTTTTTGAGTTCAAAATAAATTAACTTATAAATCTTTAAAATTTAATTCTTGAACTTGTTTTATTGAATTATTATGTCATTGTCATCATCCTCGTGTTTATATTATGTTGAAAGTCATCTGTGGCCTGTAGTGCATAGATGGACTTTGTATGATTATGACCAGGGATTATTCGGTATTGTCATGACCGTAATGTTACAAATGATGTGGTAAAAGTCCTCATCGTCCGTGAATGCATTGATGGACGAGTTGTTGGCATGATCATGACCATTGATGAAAACACGAATATATCTTTGGCGTAGAAAGCATAGATAATTTGTGGTCGTGATACTAATATCCTTGGCAGTAGTGCGGGGATGGCGTGGATTATTTAATAAAAGTCGAGTCTCGGCGATAAAAGTGATGAAAACCTTTTAAATCATAGAAGATAGTAGATTTTATTCTCTACTTGACTCTTCTAATGGATTGCTTGTTCTCACGCAGATTAAACTTGTTGTTTGTTATATCAGATCGGTTTAACATCTGTTGAAGGCTAACGATAATTTATTCTCGCATTATCTTAGCCATAATATTTCCTATTGGGCTAGTTGAGCTCACCCTTTTGATTTCATTGTTCTCTTGTGAAATGAGAACGTAGCAGGGACTAGTCGCGGAACGTAGTGACGGTCCAGATGATAGCATTAGTAGTCCTCACTATTCTATGAAATAGTGTGATAATAAATGTATTGAGGACTTATTTTGAGTTTGAATACTTTCTAGAAGACAATATTTGTATTAAAACTCATTTCGTGTCAGTATATTTAAGATTGTATTTGTATTACGTACCATGTATTTGGCGACTCAGAATAGGTGATGTATACCTATTTTGGGGTCGTCACAGAGGTACTATACTGTTATTCGTATTTTCACATGATTATAACTATTGAATCACATGATTGAACTATTGATTCACATTATTTACTATTAGGGGAGGTGGTGCAAGTTTGATAATACCAGCAGGACTAAATTAAAAATGAAAGAAAAAAGTTGGAGGTATTGTAGTGTATTTTTTGAGCCCCAAAACGTGCAATTATCGAAACTATATTTTTCTATAAATAGAAGCTCATTCTCCCTTCATTTCTCACCAATTCACTAAAGCCATAGAGCAATTATTATAGAGAGAAATTATAGAGAGAAAGAAGAAGAGAAGTCTACTACCTCTCTATTCCAGTATCCAGCTTTATTCTAAGGTAAGGGTTTTATTTTTCGTATTCATGAAGAGAGTTATTTTCTTTCAATACTCGTAAAAGTTGTTATTCCATTCTTTATTATTATGTTGAATAACGCAATACATGCTGGTACCGCATACATGGTGAAATTCTTCGTTATTCCATTCTTTATTATTACATTAGAATAACCGTCTGCATTCGATTCTATCGCATGCCCGGTGAATTTTGTTGTTATTCCATTCTTTATTATTCTCGTTAGAACATCCACATCACGCTAATTTCATACGACTGGTTCCATTCTTTATTATTCTATTGGAATATCCGTCTCACGTGATTACGCATTTAATTCGGTTCCATTATTTATTATTCTATTGGAATAACTTTGCTCGCGGCCTATCGCATGCCTGGTGAATTTAGTTGTTATTCTATTCTTTATTATTTTGTTGGAATATCACATGTCATGCGGATTTTTTTGCATGACTCGGTTCCATTCTTTATTATTCATTGGGAATAACCTCGTCTGCATGCGATTTCATCGCTTGCATGGTGAATTCTTCTGTTATTCAATTCTTTATTATTCTGTTGGAATAACCTGTCTATGTGGATTACCACATGCATGGTGAATGATTCTTTGTATTCTTTTCTTATTAAATTATGGAAATGATCTATCTACGTGGATTACCGCATGGCGGGCGAAAATCCATTTGCAGGTTCATATATTCTATTATACTCAGTTAGTTAAAGTTTTGGCTTCTATACTCCATGAAATTAGTAGAATATGCTGGATATTTACGCTTTATCCAGTATCTTTTCATGGAAATATTCTTCTGAGCATTCTTGAATTTTACTCCACAAAGCAGTATCATGTTGACAATTTGGATGTTTTTGAGTTCAAAATAAATTAACTTATAAATCTTTAAAATTTAATTTTTGAACTTGTTTTATTGAATTATTATGTCATTGTCATCATCCTCATGTTTATATTATGTTGAAAGTCATACGTGGCTCTGTAGTGCATGTAGATGGACTTTGTATGATTATGACCGAGGATTATTCTTGAATTGCTACGCCACCGTAATGTTACAAATGATGTGGTAAAAGTCCTCATTGGCCCGTAGTGCATTGATGGACGATTGTTGGCATGATCATGACCATTAATGAAAATTCGAATATCTTTGGCCCGTGAGTGCATAGATAATTGTGGTTGTAATACTAATGAATATCCTCGCAGAAGTAGTGCGAGGATGACATGGTTTATTTAATGTTTGAGTCTCAAATGATAAAAGTGATGAAAAACCTTTTAAATCATAGAAGATAGTAGATTTTATTCTCTACTTGACTCTTCTAATGGATTGCTTGATTCTCGTTACAGCATTAAACTTGATGTTTGTTATATTGTATCAATTTAACACTGTTGAAGGCTAACGATAATTTATTCTGCATTATCTTAGCCATAATATTTCCTACAAGGCTAGTTGAGCTCACCCTTTTGATTTCATTGTTCTCTTCAGGAAATGAGAACGTAGCAGGGACTAGTCGCGGAACGTAGTGACGGTCCAGATGATAGCATTAGTAGTCCTCACTATTCTATGAAATAGTGTGATAATAAATGTATTGAGGACTTATTTTGAGTTTGAATATCGCTAGAAGACAATATTTGTATTAAAACTCACAACTCGTGTCAGTATATTTAAGATTGTATTTGTATTCTGTACCATGTATTTGGCGACTCAGAATAAGTGATGTATACCTATTTTGGGGTCGTCACAGAGGTACTATACTGTTATTCGTATTTTCACATGATTATAACTATTGAATCACATGATTGAACTATTGATTCACATTATTTACTATTAGGGAGGTGGTGCAAGTTTGATAATACTTGCGCAGGACTAAATTAAAAATGAAAGAAAAAGTTGGAGGTATCAGATTGTAATTTTTGAGCCCCAAAACGTGTAATTATCGAAACTATATTTTTCTATAAATAGAAGCTCATTCTCCCTTCATTTCTCACCAATTCACTAAAGCCATAGAGCAATTATTATAGAGAGAAATTATAGAGAGAAAGAAGAAGAGAAGTCTGCCACCTCTCATTCCAAAGATCCACTTTTTATTCTAAGGTAAGGGGTTTTATTCTTTCGTATTCATGAAGAGAGTTATTTTCTTTTAATACTTGTAAAAGTTGTTATTCCATTCTTTATTATTATGTTGGAATAACCTGTCTATGCGAAGTACCGCATACAATGGTGAAATTCTTTACGTTATTCCATTCTTTATTATTACGTTAGAATAACCTATGCATCTTGGCCTATCGCATGCCCTGGTGAATTTTGTTGTTATTCCATTCTTTATTATTCTCGTTGGAACATCCCATACATGCTAATTTCGTGATAACCCGGTTCCATTCTTTATTATTCTATTGGAATATCCCGTCATGCGTATATGCATGATTCGGGTTCCATTATTTATTATTCTATTGGAATAAACTCGCCTGCATGGATCTATCGCATGCCCGTGAATTCGTTGTTATTCTATTCTTTATTATTTTGTTGGAATATCACATGCATGCGATTTAGCATGACTGGTTCCATTCTTTATTATTCTCGCTTGGGAATAACTTTATGCGTGCGGATACATAAACTGCATGGTGAATTCTTTCGTTATTCCATTCTTTATTATTCTCGTTGGAATAACTTTCGTCATGTGGATTACCACATGCATGGTGAATGATTCTTTGTATTCTTTTCTTATTAAATTGTGGAAATGATCTCATCTACGTGGATTACCGCATGGCGGCTTAAAATCCATTTGCGGAGTTCATATATTCTATTATACTCAGTTGGTTAAAGTTTTGGCTTCTATACTCCATGAAATTAGTAGAATATATTTGGATATTTGCGCTTCATCCAAAGATCTTTTCATGGAAATATTCTTCCGAGCATTCTTGAATTTTACTCCACAAAGCAAGATCATGTCGACAATTTGATGTTTTTGAGTTCAAAATAAATTAACTTATAAAACTTTAAAATTTAATTCTTGAACTTGTTTTATTGAATTATTATGTCATCATCATCATCCTCATGTTTATATTATGTTGAAAGTCATCTCGTGGCTGTGTAGTGCATAGATGGACTTTGTATGATTATGACTGTGGGATTATTCTGGTATTGTCACGACCGTAATGTTACAAATGATGTGGTAAAAGTCCTCGTTGGCCCGTAGTGCATTGATGGACAGTTGTTGGTACGATGATCATGACCATTAATGAAAACACGAATATCTTTGGCCCGTAGTAGTGCATAGATAATTTGTGGTCGTGATACTAATATCGTGGTCGAGCGGAGGATGGCGTGGATTATTTATAAAATTTGAGTCTCAGCGATAAAAGTGATGAAAAACCTTTTAAATCATAGAAGATAGTAGATTTTATTCTCTACTTGACTCTTCTAATGGATTGCTTGTTCTGCTGCAGTTAAACTTGATGATTGTTATATTATATCAGTTTAACACTGTTGAAGGCTAACGATAATTTATTCTGCATTATCTTAGCCATAATATTTCCTACTAGGCTAGTTGAGCTCACCCTTTTGATTTCATTGTTCTCTTCAGGAAATGAGAACGTAGCAGGGACTAGTCGCGGAACGTAGTGACGGTCCAGATGATAGCATTAGTAGTCCTCACTATTCTATGAAATAGTGTGATAATAAATGTATTGAGGACTTATTTTGAGTTTGAATACTGTCTAGAAGACAATATTTGTATTAAAACTCACAGCTCGTGTTGTATATTTAAGATTGTATTTGTATTCTGTACCATGTATTTGGCGACTCAGAATAGGTGATGTATACCTATTTTGGGGTCGTCACAGAGGTACTATACTTTTATTCGTATTTTTACATGATTATAACTATTGAACCACATGATTGAACTATTGATTCACATTATTTACTATTAGGGAAGGTGGTGCAAGTTTGATAATACCTGCAGGACTAAATTAAAAATGAAAGAAAAAAGTTGGAGGTATTGTAGTGTAATTTTTTGAGCCCCAAAACGTGCAATTATCGAAACTATATTTTTCTATAAATAGAAGCTCATTCTCCCTTCATTTCTCACCAATTCACTAAAGCCATAGAGCAATTATTATAGAGAGAAATTATAGAGAGAAAGAAGAAGAGAAGTCTGCTACCTCTCTATTCCAGTTTCCAGCTTTATTCTAAGGTAAGGGGTTTTATTCTTTCGTATTCATGAAGAGAGTTATTTTCTTTCAATACTCGTAAAAGTTGTTATTCCATTCTTTATTATTATGTTGGAATAACCTGTCTATGCGAAGTACCGCATACATGGTGAAATTCTTCTGTTATTCCATTCTTTATTATTCTGTTAGAATAACCTGTCTGTGCAGTCTATCGCATGCCTGGTGAATTTTGTTGTTATTCCATTCTTTGTTATTCTGTTGGAACATCCTGTCTATGCGAATTTCGCATGACCTGGTTCCATTCTTTATTATTCCATTGGAATATCCTGTCTGTGCGTATTACGCATGGCCTGGTTCCATTATTTATTATTCTATTGGAATAACCTGCCTGTGCGGTCTATCGCATGCCTGGTGAATTCTGTTGTTATTCTATTCTTTATTATTTTATTGGAATATCCTGTCTGTGCGGATTTCGCATGATCTGGTTCCATTCTTTATTATTCTGTTGGGAATAACCTGTCTGTGCGGTCTATCGCTTGCATGGTGAATTCTTCTGTTATTCCATTCTTTATTATTCTATTGGAATAACCTGTCTATGTGGATTACCACATGCATGGTGAATGATTCTTTGTATTCTTTCCTTATTAAATTGTGGAAATGATCTGTCTACGTGGATTACCGCATGGCGGCCGAAAATCCATTTGCAGGTTCATATATTCTATTATACCTATTTGGTTAAAGTTTTGGCTTCTATACTCCATGAAATTAGTAGAATATGCTGGATATTTGCGCTTCATCTAGTATCGTTTCATGGAAATATTCTTCTGAGCATTCTTGAATTTTACTCCACAAAGCAGTATCATGTTGAAAATTTGGATGTTTTTGAGTTCAAAATAAATTAACTTATAATTTTTTAAAATTTAATTCTTGAACTTGTTTTATTGAATTATTATGTCATTGTCATCATCCTCATGTTTATATTATGTTGAAAGTCATCTGTGGCCTGTAGTGCATAGATGGACTTTGTATGATTATGACTGAGGATTATTCGGTATTATCACGTAGTAATGTTACAAATGATGTGGTAAAAGTCCTCATTGGCCCGTAGTGCATTGATGGACAGTTGTTGGCATGATCATGACTATTAATGAAAACTCGAATATCTTTGGCCCGTGGTGCATAGATAATTCGTGGTTGTGATACTAATGAATATCCTTGGCCGTAGTGCAGGGATGACATGGTTTATTTAATAAGCTGAGTCTCAGTGATAAAAGTGATGAAAAACCTTTTAAATCATAGAAGATAGTAGATTTTATTCTCTACTTGACTCTTCTTACTGGGCTAGTTGAGCTCACCATTTTGCTTTCATTGTTCTCTTCAGGAAATGAGAACGTAGCAGGGACTAGTCAGAGAACGGAGTGACGGTCCAGATGATAGCATTAGTAGTCCTCACTATTCTATGAAATAGTGTGATAATAAATGTATTGAGGACTTATTTTGAGTTTGAATATTGTCTAGAAGACAATATTTGTATTTAAACTCACAGCTCATGTTGTATATTTAAGATTGTATTTGTATTCTGTACCATGTATTTGGCGACTCAGAATAGGTGATGTATACCTATTTTGGGGGCGTTATAGTGACCCTCCTGGCCATAGTTGAAGTATACTCGCTTCCGCATCAAGCACACACCTTTGTGAAACTTCCCGCATGTAGCATATGCTTCGAACTTCTTCTTTTGCTGGTTTCCTTGCTGATTTCCAGCTCCCACATTTGAATTCGACTTCCTCTTCAAATTATTGTTGCCATTTCCACCGTTACCACCACCACCATTGTAAGACCCCAACTTTTATGAATAAAGATAAATTTTTTATAAATATCATTTTTGAATATTATGGAGTGAATTCAATATAATGTTATAGTTGTGGGTAATATTTATAAATTTTGCAAAATACGTAAGTTGTTATATTATATTCGATTAGTCAGGGAATATTCATTTTAATAGGGAATATTCGTATGACGATACAATCATTGGTGGACCACACAGCGGAATTATTGTCGGATTGAGAAAACGACAAAAATATCTTTTTATAAAAATAACGGCGAAAGTTTTACCGTTAACTGTTAGAATACCCGGTGGTTAAAATATAGTAATACGCATGGTTGCATAAAGAATATACCGGTATTTGCATGTATTTTTGAATTAGTGATTCTTACGTAAGAAGGCACTACTCAATAATTGTTACGAGAATTACCTGCTCAATATTTTATTTTATTGATTCAATAATTGCTGCGTTGATATTTTATATTATTGTTGTTTCAATAATTGTCACTGCATAGTATTTCCCATTATCATATCAATAATTCATATTATTTGAATAATATTATTAGATAGCATTATTGGCAATATCTAAAAAGTTCTGTCAAGGAGAGGCTTGGTCACCTAATTGCGCGCTAGTAAGGAGAAATCCTTATCGGAAAGCCCCCTCTTTCCTGGGAACGGCCTGGTTGTCATTATTGTGATTCTGTAATATTATTTGTGAATAATTATTTATTGATTTATATGATATTTATTTTATGTGGATATAATTGAAGGAATTAATGTTGAGGTGTTTTATCAGTATTTTTGTCGGAATGGAGGTATTAAAAAATCAAATCAGTGTTCTTAAAGCTCTATTGCGTGAGTTATAATTTTAATTCGACCGTTGGATCGTTGTGATTTTTGGATATGTTATACATATATAAGTTGAGTTTATGTCCACAAATTTTGAACCGTTAAAAATTAACGTATGATTTGTTATGAATTTTATGAGGTATTGAAAATCATCCGTTTGTGGATTTCGGATATTTTCCGTTTGGAATTTGAAAAAAATTTCTTCTACAAAGTTGTAGAGAATTCGATTTCGTATGGAATGGACATAAAATTCGTATTTTTCTGATAAAAGGGCTATTTATTATGAAATATTGAAGTTTTGGAAATTAAAATATTTTTATTAAAATTACGGGTGGGACCCACTCTTGTTTTTGTCAAAACATGTGCTGAGATTTTTCAAGAATGGCATGCTTTGATAGTCTTAGTCTTGGCATACGTAAAGAAAAAAATAATAATAATATTTTATTAATTTAGTCTCCTTTGGCGTTTTAGCATTTTTCTATAAATAGGGTGCTTAGTTAGAATTGAAAATCACACCAGAATCAGAGAATTCTTCTTCTATAATCTTGAGCGTATTTCTTTCGAGTTTTATAAAGCTTTGAGTGTAGAAAATAGTGAAAGTTTTCTTCAAGAATATCCCCGCTATACCAGTTGGAATACTCTTCTTTTCAAGGTAAGGGGTGTTATTTTTGTTCAATATTCGCTTGAAATAATATTTTCTTCCATACTCTGTAGTATGTAAGTAAAATTATTTCGTTTTAGATTTCGAATTCTATACTCATTTTGTTAAAATTTTGGCTTCTATACTCCATGAAATTAGTAGAATATCCTTGATATTTGCCCTTCATCCAGTATCTTTTCATGAAAATATTATTCTGAGCATTCTTGATAAGTTTTAACTTTTTCATGTCGGAGTACTATTCACGGGGTTACTATTCCAAAAGTACTATTCATGGGGTACTATTCACTTGAGTACTATTCACCCGGGGTACTATTCATGATAAAAATTGATTCGTTTTCGGTCCAAATTATTTTTGGTACAATATTATTCTTGAATTTTACTCCACAAAACGAAGTATTATGTTGACAATTTGGACATTATTGATTTACGGATAAATTAAATTATAAATCTTTAAAAATTTATCCTTTAACTTGTTTTATTGAATTCTTATATCATTGTCATCATCCTCATGTTTATATTATGTTGAAAGTTATCTCGTATTTGTGAGTGCATAGATGGATTTGGTATAATTATGACTGGGATTATTCGGTATAATCATAACCGTAATATTACAAATGATGTGGTAAAAGTCCTCATTGGCCCGTAGTGCATTGATGGACAGTTGTTGACATGATCATGACCATTGATGAATACACGAATATTCTTGGCCCGTAGTGCATGGATAATTTATGGTCGTGATACTAAAGAATATTCTTGGCCATAGTGCAGGGGTGATTCGATGATGTGGATTATTTATTAAGTTGAGTCTCAGTGATAAAAGTGATAAAAAAACCTTTTAAATCATAGAAGATAGTAGATTTTATGCTCTACTTGACTCTTCTAATGGATTGCTTGTTTCACTGCAGTTAAACTTTATGTTTGTTATATTTTATCAATTTAACACTGTTGAAGGCTAACGATAAATTATTCTACATTATATTAGTCATAATATTTCTTACTGGGCTAGTTGAGCTCACCCTTTTACTTTCATTGTCCTCTTCGGGAAATGAGAACGTAGCCGTGACTAGTTGGGGAACGGAGTGACAGTCCAGATGATAGCATTAGTAGTCCTCACTATTCTATGAAATAGTGTGATAATAAACGTATTGAGGACTCCATTTGAGTTGAATACTGTCTAAAAGATAATATTCATTTTAAAACTCTCAGTTTATGTTTTGTCGTATTTTACACGACCGTTGTATTTGAATTTTGTACCTATTTTGGGGGTGTCACAACAATTCTTAGCTTCACCTTCACTCTTTTTCATCCTCTGCTCTTGGTTGTGTTTTGTTATAGCCTCACCTCCACTCTCAGTGAGAATTGTTTTCTCCATTACCGCTGCAAACGTCTTTAGCTGGAATAAGGAAACCCTGCTGTACAACCAGGGATTCAGTCCCTGTTCGAATCTCCTTGCCTTGCGCTCATCCGTATTCACTTGATATGGCGCAAACCTCGCCAACTCGTTGAATTTCGCTGCATACTCCGACACCGACATTGTGCCCTGCTTCAGTTCCAAAAACTGTACCTCCATCTAATTCTTTGAACTTTCTGGGAAATAGGTCTCAAAGAATATTTCCTTGAACCTTTCCCAAGACATTACCCCTTGACCTCCTCGGGTTTTATTGGCTTGCCACCAATAACTAGCCTCTGCTCAATATGAATGTTGCAAAAGCAGTCTTCTGATTCTCCTCTACCCTAGCAACATAGAAAACTTTCTCTATTTCCATGATCCAGGTCTGTGCTTCAATCGAATTTATGGACCCACGGAATTCTGGTGGTCCAACCGCCTTGAAATCCTTAAATGTTGTACCTTGGTTCTGAGGTTGATTCTGCAAAGCACCCGTCAGTAACATCACTAGCTGCTGAACTGGGTTATCATCCACATTGTTATTGTTGGTTTCCTCAGTGGTTCTCTATCGTGGTTGATGTCTTGGAGGTATTTTTTGTTAAAATACACCCATTAGTCTATTACTCAACTTCTTTAAGTATTTTCTACTTAATTTGCACACCATATAAGATTATCACGTAACACATAACACTTTGAATAAAATAATAACTTTTATTCATTCATAATCCTTTAAAAAATATCAAAACAATAGCATCCCTGCTATTTACATTACTTTCCTGAACTATAACAGTTGCAGGACAACATCATCAACATCTATCTCATTGGTTATATCATACCCGGGATTTACAATTTATTAACTCCCTATTCACATATCAGGTACATTCCCTACAATGTCCTACTAAGATACTGCATAGCCTTACGACGCTCTTCCTCCATAATACGAAACATTGTTTGGCGATCCAATATGTACGATGGCAGCGTCTCGAACTGTATCGGATAACCCATGACTCGATCTTGAGCTCGATTGATCACGGTGTTGAATACATTATTCATCTCCTCCATCTTCATCCTCTTTGCTTGTGCGTCTCTCTCTGCTACTCCAGCTCGTTGATAAGCTTCCTCATACGCGTCTTTGGCTCTTGCCCTCTTGGTAGATTCCTCTTTCAACTTGTTCTTCAACTCTGCAATCTCTGCTATCATTTGCTCGTTCTCTCCTTCAGTGTGAACTAGCTTCTCTTCAACGTTATTTAGATGTTCCTTTCGATCCTGGATCTCGTCGTCCTTCTGTTCCATCGAGGTCTGTTGTTCAGCTACTATCTCTTGTAACGCCTCGATGGTATCTTGAAGTTCCATATTGCGGCCATACACCTCGTCGTACATACGGGCGACAATCGAATTAAGTGGAATCTCTTCCTCCTCGTCCTCCTCATCTGACTGTGGCAGCTCAACAGGGTCCTCCTCGTCCATCTCTATCTCATCATCCTCATCAGGTATTCTCTCCCCGCTTAACTCATGTGACTAATGAGTTGCTTCTGTGGCGATGAATTGCTCCCAAACCACCTGAATATCTCGAGGCTCATCCTCTCTAGGCATCTGGGATCCTTCCTCCCTAGCCTGACTGAATCCTCCTACATTAGCCAACCTGTCAACAAATTTTAAGTTTTTTAATTACTAATCATCATTACTCGACACTCACGAGCACATAAGTTGTAATCACATAAGCACATAAGTGTTTTATTACTTCCTCCCTAAAACTCGATAAGAGTTTATCACCACTATCTTTTAAAGGTTACTTCCTAAGGTTTTTCCCCCACCTAAGGTTCATAACCTAAAGCTTTGATACCAACTGGTGACACCCCCAAATCTAGATACTTCATTCCCACAAGATTTGGTGTTCACTATCCAATCATTCACATCTATCTACCCAAATAAAATAACATTTAACCATAAATCCTCCCTTTAAATAGGGTTACATCATTAAATAAAAATCTTCCCAGGTTGTCTAACCTTTAACATCATACAAGTGCGGAAATAAATTATTACATCACATCATTATTTAAAAGTCTATCATCATGACAATAAATGAAAATTACAAGTATTCATCACTTGTACATTTTTCCCTTTCCTTTGCTAGTTGTAGGTTCGTCTACCTTCTCAACTTTAGCTGCAATGAGTGTATAAATATGCAAGAGTGAGCAAAAAAATTGCTCACTAGATATAGCAATAAATCAACCAGAATATAATAATTGTCAATGAATAGGCTCATGAAAATTGAATAGTACTCTATCAATGATAACCAAAAACTGGAATCCAAAATATGGAATATACGTAACTGAGGGTCATAAGACCATGAACTATGTCCACAGTTGCGAGTAATCTTTCAACTTCAACTTTAACAGTCATAAGACTATAAGGACTCCTCGTACTTAGGGGGATCAGCCCTTCGTACAATGTATTGTGTACAAACATTTCAACACTAAGCGTAAATTATCCCCTAATAATAGGGTTGTTCATCTCAGTATTTAAAGTACAAGTCCGCACCAAAGAAAGTTTGGTTTGGATAAGCTTTCAAGGGTAATTTGAAGTTCAACAATCATCTACTAGAGGACTAGTTGAATCAATAGTGTTTGATAACACAACAGTTGATCAATAATAACATAATATGGAATAATGAATAAGTGTAAGCGAACTAACTATATCTTGAACTCATGCTTAGAAACAACTGCATAGCATAAGTATTGAATGACAATAAACCTTGCTTGAATAATATTAAGCTAGGACTATCAATTATTTAATATACTTTAAATAATAGCAAGCTAAAAATAAAGCTTGCTCATTATGAGAATAGCTTGTGTCAAGTAAATAAGATAAGATAATTCAACATTAGAAATTAGAATTCAAGAAAATTTCATTCATAATACACGAATGACAATAAAGAAACTTGTCTACCAATAAACAAGTTAGGATACATCAATAAATATTGGAATTCAAACTTGTTCAAATAAAGTTAAAGTCATAGCTAGCTTGCTCAAATAATGATTAGGAATACAAGAGTTCGCTTAATGAAAGTTTAAAGTAAGAAACTTACTTAACGTAAATGTAGAGTTAGAAAACTTGCTCAATGTAAAAAGAGAAGTTTAGAAACTTGCCTCGAGCGTAAGCTATAATATTAAACTCACGTTCACCTACACACAGGTTTAGAACCACAACACCTATTAGATATGCTAACATACCATAACATGTACATTTCTAACTAAACTTATCATTTTAGCACAAGTCTTATGCTACCATATACATTTCAGAATTCCCAAGTGTACACATCACAACACTTATCTAACACTCATTGTATAAACTAAGTTATAATATAACACGTTCATAAGTTATAATCATTTAAAACTTTGAAACTACTAACCACCTAACACGATTCTGTTTTAACCATGTTACTACCTATTTCGGACATTAACATAACCTTAGACCAAGTGGTAAGGTATTCCAAGGTATCACGAAACAATGAACAAACTATCTCAGATTGGGGTATGGGCGCAATTGCCATACACAAGCCCTGGGACCGTCAGTACTCTGTTAGCTTTTTAGATTGTACTTTACGGCAACAATGCTTGCAGTATAAACAGAGGCGTAAAGCTAAGATGAACAAAGAGCTTCTAATTTTTAGCCCAACTAATACGAATTTCACCCACCAAAAAATTAATTTAACACGTACAATTGATACAAAACCATCATAAACATGTTTCCTCACATATATATCAATATAGAACAATTTAACAACAATTATACCAGTTTAATTTCTCAAATTTCTCATTTTCATATAAAAACTCAATTTTTTGACATCCTCTTCAAAAATCAACACTGTGATTTCAATTCTTGACCAAATTGCTTTGTTTAAATTACGTTATGCTCGTTTCTTAATGAACTAACATATACAAGACTCAATTTATAGTTTAACATACGAATTGACCATCAAAATTGATACTTACACAAGCCCTGTGAGAAATACAAACACTGTCATAATTTACCTACTATTATCTGAAATTAGCATGTAATTTCCTTATTTAAACATAAACTCTAATCATCATAAACACATATAAACACCATTACCAACTATATACACCCACAATTCAACAATTGATTTCACAGAACATAAACAAAACTATGTCGTGATACACATAAACATATATAATATCAAAGTTGTAGAACATACCTTCAATTACTAAGACAATCATTGCTAATCACTAGAATTGTTGTGAAAATTCTCAGGTTTCTCTCAATTCTCTCAAACTCTCTGTCAATCTCTCTCTGAATTCTCTTCTCTTTTCTCAGTAGACTAAACCATAGGCTAACTTAAGCGTAAAAACCAAAAACTGATAACCTTAATACGCTACTAATTGTAATATCAGTTATAACGCTTAAGTTATAAATATATATTATATTTATTATTTAATTTATTTATTTATTTTATTTAAATTCAAAATTCAAAAATAATCCAAAAGACATAAAGCTTTGTTTGGCAAAACCCTTTAAATTTAAAGACTTAATATTTTAAGTCTTGTTTGGCAAAAACTAAATTAAACCCTTTTTAATTTATTTAAATAAACACTTTAGTTTATAATTTATAATTACATATTATTTATTTGGATCTCCATATCCAACATTAACCAATTAAATTAATCACATACTATATTTTAATTAAATATACCATTTTAGGAAATTAGTATCAAAATTATAATTTTCATTATAACTTTATTTAATAATTTTAATATACCATTTTAAATTATTAATTAACAATATAACACTTCATGTCATATTACAACTCTCTAAATTATATATTAATTTAATTTAGAATATTATCTAATAATTTAAATTCAACAACCATCACATCAATAAAATATTTATTTCATCAATTTCAACAATGCACATCAAATAAATATTTATATTTAATAAATATTTAAAATTACAATTTAAAATTCTGAATTGTTACATCCTTCCCTCCTTACAAGGATTCTGTCCCCAGAATCACCATTCAAACAATCAAATCGTCACATTCTTCCCTCCTTACAAAGATTTTGTCCCCAGAATCGAAGATACAGACTAAACAAATAACTCAGGGTAATTCTTCGTCATTTCAGCTTCGAGTTCCCACGTAGCCTCTTCGACATTGTCGTTCCTCCATATCACCTTCACAGAAGGTATCACTTTATTCCTAAGCACTTGTTCTTTCCTGTCAACTATCTGGTAGGAATCTCTTCATAAGATAAATCTTTACTAAACTGCAATGGTTCATACTCGATCACATGCTTGTAATCGGGTTTATACGGTCGCAACACCGACACATGAAAAACATTGTGCACATGCTCTAATTCTGGAGGTAAAGCTACCTCATAAGCTACCTCTCCCACTCTTCGCAGAATTTTGAAAGGTCCAATAAACCTTGGGCTGAGCTTTCCTTTCTTGTCAAAACGAATTTTCCCCTTCCAAGGAGAAACTTTCAAGAACACGAAATTTCCTGCTTCAAATTCACGATTCTACCTGTGTTGATCAACATACTTTTTCTGTCGATCTTGAGCAGCTACCAATCTTGCTCTGATGAGTTTGATAACTTCAGTGGTCTGCTGTACCAGTTCTGGGCCTAACAGTTGACGTTCACCAATTTCATCCCAGCATTGTGGAGTTCTACACTTCCTGTCGTATAACGCCTCGTATGGAACATGATAAAGACCTTTCCTAAATCACTTTTATAGTGATGACTTTAGGAATTTAATGTTGTGTAATGAATAGTTAAACGACGAACGTAAAGTATAAGAACGTGATCATGAACGGTATACAATAAGTGTACTTAACCAATGACGATCAAGTCTCGGATAGTAACGTAGGGACAGTAGTAAGCCATGAAGAAGGATGATTAAATCGAAATGAGTTGTACTAATGAAGTAATTCCACGTAAGACATAGAAGAGAAAGAAGTTGGTAAGAACGATGTAAAATATAATGGCAAGCCGTAACCAATAATAACAAATCTAATATATGATTAGATTGAGAAGAAGGGTAAGATTCATTAGGAACCATGTATGTTCATTCATGACCTAATGTGGTATGTTATATGGTTATGTGTTGTAGAGACTGTAAAGACTCAAAGGAAAAGTAATTTTACTATAGCAAACGTTGAAGGTAAGTTTTTCTTATCGCTTGTGTAACCTTCATGTTAGCCAGGTTTTCAGTGATTCATGTTATGAGATGCATGAATTATTTTACTGAAAGGGTCGATGCCAGTTTTATCTCGGCTAGACTATTCTTGAAAGATTGATTGATTTCTTTATAAGTTTTTCCATATAGAATTGATAATGCTATCCTACGCCAATTGTTTGGTACGGATTCAAGGTAAGCTTGATTATGAATAAACAAATGTATTTTTCATCGATTATTCGATGGGCACGCGAGGTTACCAAAACTTAAACGTACACACGTTTAATGAATGTAATGTTGATCAACATAGAGTACTATGGGCTGATCACCCAGAAGTGCTTGTAAGATATGTCGGACTTATGGACTTAGTGTTGGGTTGTCCTTTTCAAAGAAATTACGAAATGCTCATGGTCTTGGACCAGAATTGACGTTTTACTGAATATTGTCATTGTAAAACGTTTTGAAGGAAAAGAAGTGCTATTTTAAATTATCGATAGTACTTCATAACTATTATCTAGTTATTGAACATATACGATTCTTATGTTTCAAGCATGTCATTTAAAAGAAATTGTTGTACTTGCTGAGCTTATTATGCTCACTCTTGTTTGAACCATATGAATGCAGCTAAGACTGAACGGATCGAAGGATCTGACAAGGATAAAGGCAAGACGAAGATGGACGATTAGTTTACCTTGTAATAAACTAGTAAGTTGTATATATCATAGTATGATGAACAAAGAATGTAATGGTTTTAGAACCTGGGAACGGGATATAATATTATTAATGTAATAAGAATGTCGTTGATACACACATTTTGATGTCATTTCAATAGAATGAATGTACAGTTATGAGTACTGTGTAGCACCATCTGTCGGGTTGAAAGATACCCGGATTTGGGGGCGTCACATGTTGGTATCAAAGCATTAGGTTATAAAACTTAAGGGGGGAAGAACCTTAGGCTAATAACCTCGTTAAGGAAAGAAAAAGTCCAAAGGAAGTAAACTCGAGATTTACTTAAGTTGAATGAGTTAATAAGGTATTGAGGAAACTCAGTACCGAAAGATTTAAAAGATGGAAAGTAACCCTAAATAAATTAAATGTGATTTGTGCTTATACTATTGTGTGTTATATACTAATCAACATATTATGTATTATTGTAGGATGTCGATCGATAGCTTGATGTATAGAGACATACTCGTGGTGAGCGAAGAAACTGTGAACAAAGTAGAGCCTGTACCTATGCCAGTGGCGGAGGTACCAATAGTGATTCTAGAGGAGTTGGAGACAGAGGAGTACTTTTCTGAGGAGAACTACTCTGAGGGAAATATGGATATAACATCATATCTTAATATGATGAGCAATGAGGAGGAAGTAATGGAGATAACATCGGTTGGTACGGTGGTACCTACCTCAGAGTCATCGCCTCGGATGCAATGAGAGCATTGTATTCGGCGATTTTGATAGGAATGTGCAACCAGAAAATGCGGTTGTGCGTAATTAGAATGAAGAGATTAGTGCTCTTTATGTAGCGAAGGAGTCTGCAGAAGAAGATTTTGAGTCAGAGCACGATGAGAAGGTGCTTACGATAAATAAGGCTAGGGATTATATGAACGAGGTAGTAGAGCTTCGTAATAAACTAGAGGAGAAGGACCGGAAGATAGCACGGATGTCTTACATCCATGAGAGTGCTCATAAGAATTTCAAGATGAAAGTTGCTGGTTATTCCATTGAGTAGGGACAGACTCGGCATACTATTAGTCGGGATACTGTAGTGATACTTGTGAACGAGAAACACGAGGACGCTGTTATGCATTATTAGAAGTTTAGAGTGGTAATTATGTGTGTAGTGACATAAAAACCTCTTTTGTATAAAAAAGGGTAGTCTTTTTGTAAATCCCAACTTTTGAAAAGTTCAATTGCGGGATAGAAATGTAATAGCCTTTGGCTATGGAAGCAAATTGTAAATAGTTTTGACTATGAAGAAGCATATGAATATAATAATGAATTTTTCATTTAATATGCTTTGTTATGGTATGAGTTGTTATGTGATGAATAATAACAAATTAAGTAAATAGATAGTAATGAAATTTTAGTTATTTAAATCAGAAAAATGTCGCCAAGGATAAGACAACGTAATCAGGAAGCGGAATCACTTAATGATAACCAAGAGGGGTCAAAACAACCCTATGCAAGAGTTCGTTAACGGCTGCATTTAACTAAACTGGGGGTAGAGAACCTGCAGTACCTAGGGTAGCCCGAATGACTACCTTTAAAGAGTTTAAAAGCGTAGGTCCACCGGAGTTCAAATGAATGATGGACCCAATAGATGCCCAGACATGGGTAAAAGAAATAGAGAAGGCGTTTGTTATTACAAACGTAGTTGAGGTGCAAAAGACTTCTTTTACGACCTATACGAAGAAGGGAGAAGCCAATGTTTGGTGGGAGGCTCACCAGGGTGGGGCTAGAACTGATGTGGTAACATGGGAACGGTTCAAGAAGGTTCTCTTTGAGAACTATTTCCCTACAAGCATGCAAGGGAGGATGGAGATTAAGTTCTTAGAACTTAAGCAAGGGGACATGACGGTTCCCCAGTATACGGCCAAATTCAATGAATTGGCAAGGTTTACTCCACACCAAGTGGACACTGAGGAGAGGAAGGCTCGTAGGTTTGAGCAGGGCCGAAAACCCTGGCTCTATAGTAGGATTTCTGTGTTCTAGAGTGCTTCCTTTGGGACCATTCTAAAAAAGGCAATCATAGCAGAAGGTGGTAGTGAGGCGTTGACCCAATACCACAAAGAAGGAAAGAATAAGAGCAAGGGAGAGGGAGGAACTAAGGCAGAGAGTGCCAGTGGTAGTGGCAGTATGCCAAAAAGAAAGAATCTTAACTCCGGGAATACTGGAGTGGGGCAAAGGGACTCTAAGCGTAGGATCGAAGCATGTAAGACATGTGGAAAGACTCATCTAGGAGTCTGTATGAAGGGGAAATTGGTTTGTTATAACTGTGGACAGGAGGGTCATATATCACCCAATTGTCCTAATCCTAAGAAAAACCATGGTTGTTTTGTATGTGGGTCTTTAGACCACATGGCAAGAAATTGCCCAAAGAAGGGGTCGGAGGAAAGTAAAGGAGTTAGTAGTGGTAAATTAGTCATTACTGAACCACTATCGTCGGGTAGACCTATGACCCGTATTTTTAATATGACGGTCCAAGATGCGGTTGCATCAGCAGATGTAGTAATAGGTA
This sequence comes from Panax quinquefolius, assembly GCA_020205615.1. Classification (NCBI taxonomy): domain Eukaryota; kingdom Viridiplantae; phylum Streptophyta; class Magnoliopsida; order Apiales; family Araliaceae; genus Panax; species Panax quinquefolius. The sequence goes on from CM035155.1 coordinate 55,982,001, forward strand.
TCATTACAGTCCATACAATGGATGCTTATGTGTTGTCTGATTGGAGTGCTATTTGTTCAGTTATAGCATATGAATGTGCTAAGTGATTAAGTTCCTTCCCGTAAGGATTATAAATACCTTTAAACGTTAAGGTAGAGAATGAGGAAGTAACTCTCGTTGAATATATACATGGGAATTGTTTCATGGAAAATGGAGGTAGTAAGTATCGGTAGATAAGTACCGATAAGGTTAAGAGAATTTGAAGTAATTCTCGGTATGAATGAGTTGATTAACCATAGAACTTTAATAAATTATTAGAATAAAAGTATGGATATTTGATTTTCTAAAGTAACCCAAGGTAGTATTTTACAGTAATAAAACATCAAGATGCTCTTGTTGTCTAACTATGACGCAAGTTAGTGAAAAACACCCTTCACGTAGCCTAAATCTGCAATCGTCACGAAAATCTCTTCAAAATCTCCCTCCAAAGCTTGCTATGAAGAATCTGTAATTAATCTCTATAATATGTCTTGTGATATGCTATTAAGTTCTTGTAGTTGAGAAATAGATATCCCAACACACAAGTCTTAGTCGAAATCCTCTGCTAAACAGAGTACATATGCTATCCAATTGCTCACATTCAAGTCCCAGCAGAGTTCAAGGCAAGATAGGAGAGTCCAGTAGTTGAGACCCCCCGCCCCGGCGGGGGTATATGCCTAAATAAGGCCCACCTCGGCGGGCACCCATTCTGTAAACTAATGTTGAAGACCCCCCGCCCCAGCGAGGGTATGAAGGCAAAAAGGGCCCGCCCTGGTGGGGGTATATTATGTAATCTGATTTTTCTTAACTCCATAACTTGCAACCAAAATGCTCCAAATGACGTCCTTTCATTTCTTATTGCCACCTCAACCACCCTACACATAAAAGAACACGAAACAAGTAAAAACGAACACGAAAGCAAGAAATTAACAACGATTAAGATTGAAATGAACATCGATTCGTAAATATAAAATTCACTTATCAGCAACAACACGTATTACTGTACTTTTAGCACCGGGTATTTCAATAGTTAATGGTAAAACTTTTGCTGTTATTTTTATAAAAAGTTATTTCTGTCGTTTTCTAACTCTGACAGTAATTCCGTTGAGGGGTCCACCAATGATTGTGTCATCGTACGAATATTCCTTGATAATTCCCCTACCAAACGAATATTTTATGACAACTTATTTACTTTGCAAAATTTGTAAATATTACCCACAATTATAACATTATATCAAATCCACACTTTATTATTCAAAATAACATTTAGAGGAAATTAAATCTTTATTCGTAAAAAGTTGGGGTCTTACAGTGTCCACATCCAAACTAAAATTATCTAAGTTAAGTTAGACTCAACATTTCTATACAAGTGAAGAGAAAGATACAATCCTTGTATGCACACAACAAAACGGTATTGTTTAATTCCTTATAAACATCCAATGTAATAAAGCAGCATCTCAAATATTTAATGCAAGCCTTATGTGTGCACAACAAACTCATATTAAATTCTCAATACTCTATCGTTTTACCATGCCAAAAGGCTACATTCGACATTCTCTAATGTCTTTAAAAGCAATCTGTTGACTTGGTCATATTCCAACCTTAGGTTTTGATGATGACTTTCCTATTGTACTGAAATATTTACTCATGTAAGTACATGTTATTAATGAGACAAAAAAAGAATTCTTGAAGCTTTGATTTATTAAAGGATTGAAGACATGAAGACTTGAAGATTTGCTTGAGTCATTAGGAAATAAATGTAAGATCTTAAGTTTAATTATTTCTCAATCAAGGCTCTAGGATTTACATTGCATTATGAATACATTTACAAAATTAATTTAATTAATTATGGAATAAATTAAAGGGGTTAATTAATAAACTAAAGTGGTTAATTAAGCTTTCAAAATTAATAAGGATCAAATATTAACCAAGTGGAATTAAATTTTGAAAAGATGATTTTGAAGTCTTCCCATAATTAAAGATATTAATTTGAAAACATATTTTGATTCTTTATAAAATCTGTTACCATATATCTTGGGATTGGGTTATTCATTATTTGAGTTTTTCATAATTTATTGAGTTTTCCATAAGTAGATTAAGCAAATTAATTTTTATATCTTTAGAATCAATTAGCATGGATCAAATAATTGGAATAATTTTTGGAATGCTAATTTAAATAAATTGGGATTTCAAATTTAATATGGAAATCGTTTAAATGCTAAAATTCCTAATTTAAATTAGTTGTCATCCGTGTGATAAATGGTAAATCTAATTGATATCCTTATTCCATATTTAAGGCTGCTTAAATTGATTAAGCATATTGAATAATCTTTTAATCAACTAAGGAAACAATTATCATGGGAGAGTATTATGGAAATGAAAGTAGTATTAAAACTTTACATGCTTACTTAAATAAATAAAAGGAACATGAATCTTGGTCTTAAATAGGAATCAGTTATGCAAACAAGATTTCTTCCTTGATGGGATATATTTGATTTAGACTTACAAGGAATATGCTAAAATCATATGTGCATAACGTTAACTTAGCCTTGCTAGAATTTTTATAGAGATTGTGTCTAACGATAATAAAAGCTAAAATCATGTGATCAAGATCATATCTTTATAAACGGAGCTATATATGAATCGTCTTCTATAAATATGCTCTAGCTGAGATGAAGGAAAGACAGACAAGAAACATTGAGCTTACATAGAATATAACACAGAAGAAAGTAGAATACAAAGAATTATATTTCTGAAAATTCTCTCTTCACATACATTTTAAGGGTTGCTAAATTCTCAATTATGAAGCATTAAAAGGTTGTTGCGCACTTCAAGTTTATTGCTAATTTCAGCTTTTCTACTTTGCGCTTAAACTGGTGATATCTTTATATTTCTCATTGATCATTGCATATTAGTTGAGCCTTGAATTGTTGATATAATTATTGCTTTGATCATAGTTTATTTTATTATCATATTTTAATCAATTCTCTAAACAGTTGGTAGACTAAGTTATTAGTCTAAAGGTTTCTAATCCGGGTTGGATTAGGGGTTTTACAAACAAGTTCAAGGAAGCATAGGTGCTTAAGGGTGCATATGTGCACGGAGAGCAAAGGTGCTCAGGGAGTATAAATACTCAAAGTTTTTGGGAACTTGTTTTGTAAATGAGTTTAATTGTAAACCAAGTTAATTAATAAAAGAGTCTCCAATACTAGTTTGTAAGACCCCAACTCTTATGAATAAAGATTAATTTTTCTCTAAATATTATTTTGAATAATAAGGTGTGGATTTGATATAATGTTATAGCTGTGGGTAATATTTACAAATTTTGCAAAGTAAGAAAGTTGTCATAAAATATTTGTTTGGTCGTGGAATATTCGTTTTATCAGGGAATATTCGTACGATGGCACAATCATTGGTGGACCCCACAACAAAATTACTGCCGGAGTTAGAAAACGACAGAAATAACTTTTTATAAAAATAACGACAAATTTTTACCGTTAACTGTTGAAATACCCGGTGATAAAAGTACAGTAATACGCGTGGTTGCATAGTAGCACACCGTATTGTACAGTATCTTTGATTATTGATGCTTAGTAGTTGATGCATAATATCTCATATTATTGATTCAATTATAGTCACAATATAATCTGCACAATATTTTATATTAATAAATCAATAATCGAGACGACAAAATTATTCATATTATTATTTACATTATTGACAATGTCTAGAAATTTCTATCGAGGAAAGGGATTTTGTCACCTAATTACGCGCCAATAAGGAGAAGTCTTTATCGAAAAGCTCCATCTTTCCTGGGAATGATCTGGTTGTTAATATTGTGAGTTATAATATTAATGAAGAATAAATATTATTAAAAATGTGTTTACTGAAACCAAGTGAAATGAGATAAATAGATGGATTTTTTATGAAGTATTTTGTTGTAAATTTGGCTTATTACATGGACCCCCACTTACTCATTTTTCAAAATCTTCGGGAGAAAGTTATCTTAGTTTTGTTTTATTACTTATATATATATATATATATATATATATATATATATATATATAAAGTGACGTATATATATATATATATATTATAAGTTTTGTTTTTTATGTAAAATATATTATATTTTATTATACTGCATAGTGTTGCATAGTGTTTGTATAGTGCTGCATAGTAAAATCAAAAGTTTCGTCCGTGAATTCATTCACCCGTGATTTTCCCCCCACTGTTCACCCGTGATTATTTCAAATAGTATCATGTCATTCTCCTATAAATAGAATGCTTAGTTTAGAAATAAAAATCATACTAGAATCAGAGAATTCTTTTTCTATAATATTGAGCGTATTTCTTTTAAGTTTAAGGATACTTTGAGTGTAGAAAATAGTTAAAGTTTTCTTCAAGAATATCCCCGCTATACCATTCAGAAGTACTCTCCTTTTAAGGTAAAGGATATTATTTTTGTTCAATATTCGTAAGAAATAATATTTTCTTCCATACTCTGTAGTATGTAAGTAATATTATTTCGTTTCATATTCCTAATTCTACACTCATTTTGTTAAGTATTGCTTCTATACTCCTTGAAATTAGTAGAATATCCTTGAAATTTGCGTTTCATCAAGTATCTTTTCACAAAAATATTTTTCTAAACATTCTTATAAAATTTTAATCTTTTCATACCGGGGTACTACTATTCACGGGGTACTATTCACGAAGTACTATTAACGGGGTACTATTCACTTGGGTACTATTCACCCGGGGTACTATTCATGACAAAAATTGATTTCTTTTCTGTCCAAATTATTTTTGATACAATATTATTCTTGAATTTTACTCCATAAAGCAGTTATCATGTTGACAATTTGGACATTCTTGAACTCTAGATAAATTGAATTATAAATCTTTAAAATTTATCCTTGCATTCACTTAATTGAATTCTTATATCATTGTCATCATCCTCATGCTTATATTGTGATGAAAGTCATCTTTGGCCCGTAGTGCATAGATCGACTGTTGATTGGTATGATTATGACCAAGAATTATGTATCGGTATAATCATGACCTGTAATGTTACAAATGATGTGGTAAAAGTACTCATTGAACCGTAGTGCATTGATGGACAGTTGTTGGCATGATCATGACCATTGGTGATAATAACGAATATCATTGGCCCGTAGTGCATGGATAATTCGTGGATGTGATATTAACGAATATCCTTGGCCCATAGTGCATGGATAATTCGATGATGTGGATTATTTATTGTGATGTGTATTATTTATTGAGTTGTGTTACAGTGATAAAATATTGATGATGAACTTTTAAATCATAGAAGATAGTAGATATCATGCTCTACTTGACTCTTCTAATGGATTGTTTGTTCCGCTACAGTTAAACTTGTTGTCTATTATATTCTATCAGTTTTACACTGTTGAAGGCTAACGATAATTTATTCTGCATTATCTTAGTCATAATATTCTTTACTGGGCTAGTTGAGCTCACCCTTTGCTTTCATTATTATCTTCAGGAAATGAGAACATAGCCGGGACTAGTCGAAAAATGGAGTGATGGTCCGAGATGGTGGCTATAGTAGTCCTCACTATTTTATAAAATAGTGTGATAATAATTATAATGAGGACTCCATTTGAGTTTGGATATTGTCTACGAGACAATATTCGTGTTAAAACTCTCAGCTTATATTTTGTCGTATTTCACACGACAGTTGTATAATTAAGTTTGTACTTAAATTCTGTATCATATATTTGGCGACTCAAAATGAGTTGTGTATACTTATTTTAGGGGGCGTCACAAGTTGGTATTAGATGTGGAGGTAGGCCACTAGAGTAGAAGATAGAGGCTGAACCACGTAAAAAAAATTTTTATTCATGTGTTTGATTATTTTACTTTAATTGTTCATTACTTGTTTCAACTTGAGTAATAATTCATAATCTTAATACTTAACATATATTCTTCATCATAAAATTGTTCATTTTAACTCAGGTCATGAATTAGTATAAAGAAATAAATTTTACAAAATCAAAATAGTAAACTATTATTCTGATAATCTGATTCTAGTTATCTAGCAAGCCTGAATTCATGATATAGCAAGCTGAATTTATGAAATACGGTAGACTGCATTATTAACAATTTCAATTAAATAAAAATTTGTCATAGGTTGTTCCCACACTTATTCAACCCTCCTTCTAAGTGTGTCTATCTGAATTTCATTTGGTATCGGAGCTTGACTCTACTTATCTTGGTCTTAAAGGTGACTTAGCATGACACAATTTGGGAACATTATTCAAGAAGGTTAAACTGTTAGACCTCCACTACTTCATGGAGCTGAAAATTATAACTTCTGTAAGTTTCGAATGAGGATAATTCTTAAAAGAGACCTTAGGGAATGGTGGGTCGTGGAGAATGGTCATATTATTCCAAGAAAAAAAGATTGTACTCTAAAGACCTTAATGGAAATAAACTCAACCGAAACTCACATGGTTTCTTATGATTCAAAAGCAATGAACACACTCCTTAGTGGCTTGGTGCAATCTGAAATTGACAAAGTTTCTTCATGTAACAAAGCTAAGGAGATTTGGGGATATCTTAAAAGTAAGCCACGAAGGTACATCGAAAGTAAGAGAAATCAAACTTAGTATGCTTATGCATGATTATGAAATGTTCAAGCTTGAGAAAGATAAAACTATCAACGAGGCACAAACAAGGTAGAATAATCGGAAAGGACAAAATATTAATCATGTCCGCTAGAATAACTAGCGGATGGCGAGATTGATTTTTTAATCTTAACTGTTCATAAATGTAATGGAAGGTAAAGATGGTATTTGTTCATTTTTGATATATATATATATATATATATATATATATATATATATTTGACTTTATATATTAATTTATTAATTCTATCACATAGATGTTAACATATGATTCATTTTCATGTATGTATTATTGTAAAATATATTTAAAATTAATCTTTTTAAATAAAAAAACTCACAAAGCATAATTTTTATGGTGATTTAAATTCTCCACGGGAGTTTAAATTTTTATAGGAATGGGGATGATTATTAAGCTTTAGTCCCCATGGAGAATGTGACGAGTATGAGAAATATTTATAAGACCAAAATTGAGGATAAGATGTATAATCTCTGTCCCATCCCATCCCATCCCATCCCATTGTTATTCTTAGTTATACTACTTTATCCCTTCTATATTTTATATAAAAAATCTCATTTATATATTTTGTTTAACAAAACAATTTTGATTTATAAATTGATTATATTATATAATGGTTATTTATTTTCAAATTTTCATTATCATAACAAGTACACACTACTAAACCAGTAAATTAAAATATTATTCTACAAATATACAAGCAGCCTATGGTTATATTTATATTTAATTATTATTTTACTGCTCTTGTAGTGGTAGTTTTTAGTGCTTTTAATTACCATATCAAAAATAATGTGCTGTATTTAAACTCTAAGATTTTGTTTATTTGCAAGAATTATACTTGATATTGGACTATTAATCCCTACATCTCGTTTATTTTTTACAAAAATTGACTTTGAACTACTAGTTCAGGGATAATAAAATGACTTGAAAGAGTGGACAATTTAATATCATGTCCAACTAGATATTACAATCTCTACCATTTGGGACTAAAAATTTGTGTACAAAATTAACCTTTAACTTTGTTTAAAAAGACCGATATATCTTATCATATGTGACGCCCCCAAAATAGATATACACAACCCATTCTGAGTCGCCAATTATATGGTACATAACTCAAATACAAACTTAATTTATACAATTATCAACTATCGTATAAAATACGACAAAATGTAAGCTGAGAGTTTTAACACGAATATTGTCTTTTAGACAATATCCAAACTCAAATGAAGTCCTCATTATAATTATTATCACACTATTTTATAAAATAGTGATGACTACTATAGCAACTATCTTGGACCGTCACTCCATTCCCCGACTAGTCCCAACTATATTCTCATTTCCTGAAGAGAACAATGAAAGAAAAGGGTAAGCTCAACTAGCCCAGTAAAGAATATTATGACCAAGATAATGCAGAATAAATTATCCTTAGCCTTCAACAGTGTAAAACTGATAGAATACAATAGATAACAAATTTAACTGCAGTGGAACAAGCAATCTATTAGAAGAGTCAAGTAGAGCATGATGTCTACTATCTTCTATGATTTAAAATTTTATCATTAATATTTTACCTCTGTAATACATTTTAATAAATAATTCACATCACCAAATTATCCATGCACTACGGGCCAATGATATTTTTTAGTATCACATCCATGAATTATCCATGCATTACAGGCCAAGGATATTCGTTATTATCATCAGTGGTCATGATCATGCCAAACAACTGTCCATCAATGCACTACGGGCCAATGAGGACTTTTACCACATTATTTATAACATTACATGTCATGATTATACCGATACATAATTTCTGGTCATAATCATACCAATCAACAGTCCATCTATGCACTACGGGCCAAAGATGGTCTTCATCACAATATAAGCATGAGGATAATGACAATAATATAAGAATTCAATTAAGTGAGATCAATGATAAGTTTTTAAAGATTTATAATTCAATTTATCCAGAATTTAAGAATATCCAAATTATCAACATGATAACTGCTTTGTGGAGTAAAATTCAGAATAATATTCATGTATCAAAAATAATTTAGACAGAAAAGAAATCAATTTATGTCGTGAATAGTACCCCAGGTGAATAGTACCCGAGTGAATAGTACCCCGTAAATAGTACTTCGTGAATAGTACCTCGTGAATAGTACCCCGAAATAAAAAGATTAAAATTTAACAAGAATGTTCAGAAAAATATTTCTGTGAAATGATAATAGATGAAACACAATTTTTAAGGATATTCTACTAATTTTAAGGAGTATAGAAGTAATACTTATCAAAATAAGTGTAGAATTAGGAATATGAAACGAAATAATATTACTTACATACTACAAAGTACAGAAGAAAATATTATTTCTTACGAATATTGAACAAAAATATTATCCCTTACCTTAAAAGGAGAGTAATTCTGACTGGTATAGCGGATATATTCTTGAAAAAAACTTACACTATTTTTTCTACACTCAAAGCTTCCTTAAACTCTAAAGAAATACACTTAATATTATAGAAGAAGAATTCTCTGATTCTGGTGTGATTTTCATTTCTAAACTGATCATCTTATTTATAGGATAATGGCAAGATACTATTTAAGAAAACAAATCATGAACCAACAGTAACCAAATCACAGGCGCAGTCACGAAATTTTGACATTTTTTTTTGATTTACTATACAAATACTATGCAGTACTATGCAAACACTATGCAGTACTATACAACACTATGCGATATAAAATAAAAACTGACATAAATTTCTACCGGTGATTTTAAAAAATGAGTAAGTGGGGGTCCATGTAACAAGCCAAATTTATAAAAAAAAAATACTTCATGAAAAATCCCCTTTTATTTATCACAAATCACTTTACTAACCACATTTTTAATCTTTCAACAATTATTCATCAATAATATTATAACTCACAATATTAACAATCAGATCATTCCCAAGAAAGAGGGGGCTTTCCAATAAGGACTTCTCCTTATTGGCACACAATTAGATGACCAAATCCTTTTACTCGACATAACTTTCTAGACATTGTCAATAATGTAAATAATAATATGAATAATTGTGTCGTCTCATTTATTAATTTAATAATATAAAATATTATGCAGATGATACTGTGACAATAATTGAATCAATAATATGAGATACCATGCATCAACTACTGTTGTATTAATTGAATAAAACTGAGTGACTTCTCACGTATGCATCAATAATCAAAGATATTATACAATACCGCAGTGCTACTACTTGTGAAACTAATGCCAGACATCTTTGTACTTTTGTCACTAGGGTATTTTAACAAGGTTAACGGTAAAAGTTTTTGCCGTTATTTTTATAAAAAGTTATTTCGCCGCTTATATCTCGTGAAGAATTCCATTGTGGGGTCCACCAATGATTGTGTCGTACGGATATTCTCTGACAAAAAGAATATTCCCCGACCAAACGATTATTTTATGACAACTTGCTTACTTTGCAAAATTTATAAATATTACTCACAACTATAACATTAAATCAAATCCACACCTTATTATTCAAAATGATATTTAGAGAAAATTAAATCTTTATTCATAAAAATTGGGGTCTTACATCATATCTATCTATTCTCAAAGTGATGATAATATGATATCTTTGTTATTAGTGGTAATGGTATAATAGTATAAACAATAAGTTTTTATCCAATCCTTTAATTAATCCAAGACAAAACAAACATAACTTGAGATTATTGTAAGTTATCCAATAAATAATCTCATAAAAATGAATATATGATTATGACTATTTAATACTAAGATTAAATATTGTAATTCATGAGAATATAATCTTCGAAATTATAATTTTACAAATAAATATGGCCTAAATGTTCAGCTTAAAAAGCATTCAAGTTTGAAACTTCAAACAATCCATAAATTAATAGACAAACAAATACTCTTCCCTCAATCCCAAATTATCTTCAATTTTAAAGAATTTTTGTTGTATCAAAATAACCCTTTTTCCACTTTCTCTTCACAAGTGTATAATCCCAAATATACAATAATTAGGAATTTCTCCTTTTTATGCATAATTATAGAGAGGATAAAATATTTTTACTTCATAAGCATGTTGAGCTTATTTTTATCAAAAAAAGAAGTGTATGTGGTTGATTTATTGTACAACAATTCTAAAAACTTTTATTCCAAAAACACAATTATGTTGACGATTTTTTCTAACAAGTAATTTTAAATATATGTATAACAGTACATTTAGTAATAAAATTAACATAATAATTATATTTTTTAATAAGTGTGTAATTAGTCAAAATTACATATAATTTGGGACGGAGGAAGTACATAAAATTTATATTATTCATAATATTTTAAGGGTAATAGTAGAATTTAAGAAAATTCACGAAATTTCAAGTGCAAACAAAAAAAATTATGACACCGAAACATACAAGTAACAGCTCCAAAAACCCGCGGAAATTACCCACACAACTATCAACCTGGAAAATTTTCACCATATTATTTGAATCTCGACACTTTCTCTATCCGAAATTCCCCAATTTTCATCATCTCCGATAAGGAAGAAGATGCACCGTTCATCGAGCTCCACTAGAGTCTCAGAAAAGCAATTTTCTCATCCCTCTTCACTATCGACATCCGCATCTTCGCCATCTCTGATTTTGAGGCAATCAAAATCAACAGCCGACCTCGATGAATTGCCCTCTTACGATCCCCAATCGCTTTTAGGTAAGAGAGAGAGGACTCGTATCCGATTTGCAGAGTCTGCCGTTCATTTCATCCCCTTGTTAGTGATTTTCTGTGCAATCGTTCTCTGGTTCTTCTCAAGACCAGGTAATTAAATTAGAAGTCCAATCTTAATTACCCATTTTGTTGAATCTCTGTTTATTTTATCAGGACACCCTTTTTGTTATAATGTAATGTTTATATCTTCGATCAATTTGTGGTATTGGGTAGTGTGGATTTGAAGGTACCGTTTTGTTTATAATGATTATATCTGTTAACGCCAAGATCCCTTTACACGTCCCAATCACGTAAGACACGTCCGATCCTACACAGTAAACACAACAACATCAAAAGCTTGACGGCTTCGACCGTCGGGAGATAGCTCCGGCGTGAGAGTCAGTACAGGCTATCACAAGGTTAACAATGGAGGAAAATAATATCTAGTGTATTGAGAGAGAAAAATATCAGTTACCATCCTTTTGAGTTGTCCTTGCCAACATATACTCTCATACCCGGTTTCTTGTACGACCTACTACCGTCTGATACAGTTCCCCACTCCCTAGTGATCTCAGTCGACTGTATGCAGTCCACCTACTACATCCCATCACTGTTTTCCATTGCCGGCTGACTAGATCCCATCCACATTAATGTCTTGCAGATATATCGGTCAACTGTTATCTTACTCATCATCACCGGTCAAAGCCCAAAGGATAAAATCGTTTATCCATTCTTCGGCCCAAGACTTTCAAGACCCAATCAAGATAACCCAATGACTTGGCCCAATGACTAGGCCCAATAACACCAGGATCCAACTGTGATAACCCAATGGATCCACCAAGGAGTTCAGCCCAATGTACATAAAATATCATGACCCAACATTGCCCCCCAGTCTTTTATTAAACAGACTGTTTAGTGAAAGAGTATAAAGGACCCAAATAACATAATTGACCGAGGCTCGACTGGTGAATCTCAAATAGCAAGATGAATTAAGACCGAAAATCCAATTGAAAGTCCACTCTAGCCGAACATACAACAACAAATATTCCACTGCCTCCCGAACAACCCAGACCTTCGCCACAAAAACCATCCTCTTCTGAATCCAGGCCCGGAGCTGTGGCTTCCCCCCACTCTCTGGCCAGAATTCAATGAAAATTTCCCTTTCAACCTCTGCAATGCATTTGTTCGCGACACCGATGATCATCGGTTCGGCAATAGTTCCATCATGGACCTGATGGATGAAGGAATGAAATATCAGACTAAAGGAAGTTGATATTTGACTTATCCATTTACATCCCTGCTCATCAATTTGAACTGATTGACTAATATTGGTCATCTGCATGCAAACGCTATCTTCGGACGCCTCCGTCCCAAATACAAAGAAGCCGAAGTCGAAGCCGAAGAGGACGCCACCCGAAAGGAGAACGCCATTCTGAATCTGCGTTGGCAAAAGAGAGAAGCAACCTTGACATTGCTCTCTTCAACAATGAGTGCCTTCGGAAAGATCTCAACAAGGTCAAAAAAGAGTTGGAGACGACCAAGGCCACACATCGGGTCATCACAGATATAAATGTCGACCTGCTTCAGAAGAATGAAATTTTGACGAAGAAGAATGAAGATCTGGCCGAGTCCAATCAGAGTTTGGCGAAGCAAAATAACAATACCCACGCTAAAGAAGCAAGATATCTAGCACATCGTCAAAAGCTTTAAGAGGAACTCCGAGAACTTAGGGCCCTTAGGAACTTGGGTCCGCCACTGACCGAAGATCTTCGTAAGGAGATCCAGGCAGAATATAGAAAATCCGTTGAGCTGAACGATGAGATCGTCCATATGTATGCCAAATGATACGAAATCTGCCGAAGTAAATACAAGAAAAAGCTTGTCGCGGCCAATGTAGATCCATCTCTTCTAGATTCTTCAGACGGCGATGATGACGATGAAGAAGCCTGAAGATGACCTCCCCTTTACCTTTAGCTGTAGAACTTTCTGTAAAAATTTTAACTTTTTGTGAACAGTTAATATTAATGAAATATCAACTTCATGCCTTATTATTTCTGTGTAATTTATTTCTTGTCAATAATTTGGTATCAATTAATCTTGAAAAATGTACAAGCTTCTTTTGAACTTAACTTAAATTGTTAATCAATAAACAAGTAGATCATATGACAGTTAAGAAAAATAATAATATAATCTGAACTCAACACTTGAACAAAATAAAGTAATGCATACTTATTGTTACCAAAGTGTGAGACAGATCATGTACAGGGTTAATCCAGCCGATCCTCCTTGTACCATCTGAAATTTGTTTATCACACAGGTTTTAACAAATTTATAAGGATATTTGTTTACCACACAGGGTTTTAACAAATTTATAAAGACCACCTGCTAAAAAGGCTACCATCGAATGGTCAGCGAGTCCACCTGAACCTCCTTTCAACTATGAAATTTGTTTACCACTCGGGGCCTAATAAATTCATAAGGACCACCTGCCAAATAGGCTACCATCGAATGGTCAGCGAGTCCACCCAAACCTCCTTTCATCCATGAAATTTGTTTACCACTCGGGGCCTAACAAATTCATAAGGTCCACCTGCCAGATAGGCTACCATCGAATGGTCAGCAAGTCCACCCGAACCTCCTTTCATCCATGAAATTTGTAGATGAGCTACCGAAGTCTTTCTGTGCTGAATCCCCAGTTCTTTCAAGAATGCTTCAAACTTCGATCCCACATACTGGCGTCTGTTGTCTTAAATTACCACCCAACCCTTAGGCAATGGATCCATTATATCTACCCCCCAGACAGCAAAAGGTATAGGAGATAGAATCGAATATAGCTCTTCTGGTGGCTGATGTGGGATCGAACTATTCAGCTGGCACTTCTAACACTTCTTCACACATTCAGTAGCCTCCTTAAAAATTGTAGGCCAATAATATCCCTGCCGAAGTATTTTGTAAGCTAACGACTTAGCAGCCATATGGTCGCCACAAATACGAAGAGCATATTCAGCTTCGGATGGAACCAAACACTTCAACAACGAAGACGAAAAAGCCCTTCGATAAAGATCCCCATCAATAAGAACAAAATTAGCACACTTGTACTTCACTTTTTTGGCCAACATCTGATCCGAAGGAAGAACGCCATCTGCCAGATATTCCAAATATGGGGTCAGCCAGCAGTTAGACCGCTTTATGTATATCACTAATTCGTGTTGGAGGATAGGCTGCTGTAGAATCTCCAAATAAACAGATCCATCAAAATTACTAGCATCTGTAGTAGCCAACTTTGATAATGCATCGGCTATAGAATTATCATTACGCTCAACGCCTTGAAGCTCATAGCAGAGAAAATACTGAAGCCGATCCTTCAACTCTGCCAGGTACTTGATCATTCTTGGTCCTTGTGCTTCATACTCCCCTGAAATTTGCTTGACGACTAGTTGAGAGTCACTATAAATGATTAACTTCTGAACTTTGAGACTCTTTGCTAGTCATAATCCTACTAGCACCGCTTCGTACTCTGCTTTGTTGTTCGTTGCTCTGAACTCAAACCTGATAGCCTGTTGTACTTTGAATCCCTCCGAACTTGTCAAAATAATCCCTGCTCCACTGATGTCCGAAGTAGCCGATCCATCCGCATACAGCGTTCATGAATTCCGCTTCTGCTGAAGAACTACAACTGCTCTGTCAGACTCTTCGGCCTCTCCCAAACTATCCTCAGCTTGTTTTAGCATCCCTAAGGACATGACTTACAGTAAACCGGGCAGCTTTAGACGGGCTTCTTCGACGATGAGTATCCATAGGGCGATGTGCCCTCTTCGGATTCTCAGGAGTGCGGCTTCTATATCTGCTTCGGTGATGAGCCCTTTCGTTGTGGCGAGAACACTCAAGGCAGAGTGCCTTCTTTGGATTCTCAGGTGAATATCCTCTTGAGTTGCTCCCTCGTCTGCTCGTGCCATAGCCCCGAGAACCCCTAGGGTGAGGTACCCTCTTCGGATGCTCAGGAGTATGGCTCCTTGGTTTTCTTCAGGCATGAGGGCGGCCTCGAGACATATCTTCAAAGTGCATAGGCTTCTTTCCTCTGCTTCAGAAGAACTTCTAAAGCTTTGTCAGCTTCTTCGGCCATTTTGGCCAACTTGGACGCTCTGTCAGTCTGACCATCTCGGTGTAGGGTTCTAGGCGGTGTGCCTTCTACCCTTTTCTGATCAAGTCTTTTACTACCTTTTTCTTTTGGCATCACCATAGACTTTTGCATAAGAACCTTGTGAAAAATCACGTGATGCAGAACTGTCATGAATACTTTTCAAAGGACCTAACCGATTCTTGACAGAAATACGTTGCAAAGATGAACTCAAAGTCATCGGTTGTCCTTCAGCAGTATCTGTCTTACTCTTCACCATAACTTCCGACGTAAGACAGTCGGTCTTTGTGATTGAAAACTCAAGAACACTAAAAAACAACCCCTTCTTCTAGCGCCAATGTTAACGCCAAGATCCCTTCACACGTCCCAATCACGTAAGACACGTCCGATCCTACACAGTAAATACAACAACACCAAAAGCTTGACGGCTTCGACCGTCAGGGGATAGCTCCGGCGTGAGAGTCAGTACAGGCGATCACAAGATTAACAATAGAGGAAAATAATATCTAGTGTATTGAGAGAGAAAAATATCAGTTACCTTCCTTTTGAGTTGTCTTTGCCTACATATACTCTCATGCCCGGTTTCTTGTGCCACCTACTTCCGTCTGACACAGTTCCCCACTCCCTAGTGATCTCAAATACCATGTATGCGCCCACCGCTACATCCCATCTTTATTTGCCACTTACCTTGGTGACTAGATCCCATCCACATTAATGTCTTGCAAACATATCGGTCAACTGTTATCTTACTTATCATCACCGGTCAAAGCCCAAAGGATAAAATCGTTTACCCATTCTTCGGCCCAAGACTTTCAAGACCCAATCAAGATAACCCAATGACTTGGCCCAATGACTAGGCCCAATAACACCAGGATCCAACTGTGATAACCCAATGGATTCACCAAGGAGTTCGGCCCAATGTACATAAAATATCATGACCCAACAATATCTTTGATCAATTTTTTAATATTGGGTAGCGTGGATTTGAAGGCGGAAGTTTTCGTTTTATCTGTTGGGTGTGTGTTTATAGGTATGTTCTGTTGTTCTTAATTATTATACGTCCCGGTTTGATTGGAATTTCGATGACCCACTTGGTTAAATTTTAATTTTTGATTGCATAACAATATATAATTAATGTTTGAGCCGTAAAGAATTTTGTTACTGTAAGTTGACGCAATAAAACTATAGCTACTGAGGACTGAGGAATTAAATTGGACATTGAAATAAGAAAAGAAACATTGCTTGTAGATATTGCTACAGAATGATATATTATTTTGTTAAATTTGATAAGAGAGAGTTGAACTTCTTGTAGTATGTCAATTTGTTTCATTAGAGGAAAAATTATTAACACATTACCTTTTTGTGTTTAGCTGATCTTGTTTTCTTACTATAGTAGTTGTTTCATAGGTTAGCTTATGAAGAATTATATAGCTTAGTATATTTTTGCTGTAAAAGATGTGATTTTTAAATCTTTGGGGTATATTAATAAATGAAGGGAGAAGTTAAAATTTGTACACATCTATGCATTCTTTGTTTCGCAATGAGATGTACACAAGCATGCTCTTGTTTTTTGAAGCGATGATTGGGGGCCTACACACTATATATCTTTTTGATCATCATTTTGGTCTGACATCATTTTGGTTAGAGCTAGATGCTTGCACATGATAATTTGTCAAAAATCTGAAGGAAAAGAAGCCCTTCTTGCTGGTTGGCCTAGGTGTCTGGTCTCAGGAACCTTCTTGAAAGAAGAATACATTTTTGCAGCCTTTCATTAGTGTCTTATAATTATTATTGGTTTTTTGGGGAAAGCTGTTTAGCCACGAATTTAATAAATCGGTAAAATTTTAAAGAAACATTAACATAAGAGCCTTACCCCTAACCACAATCCCCAAATGATATACAATAAAAACCAAAAATAAGTTGGTGGAAATGAAACTCTAGACAAACTAGGCCTAAAGATACGTATACCATTACAGTCATCTCTCCAAATTCTCATAGAGTTATTTGGAAATGATGTGCTGCAACATAAGTATAGATGCATCATTAGAATGTCGCTGAGTTCTAATGAATAAATGCATACATGCTCTGTATGCATGCTGCAACCTTGATACTTGTGCCAACAAATCTCCACACTGCCTAAATCCTAATGACTAATGAGATAATTCTACTGTCAAGCTATAGTTTTCCTTGTCATTATCATATCAACTAAAACCTGTGAGTCAAAAGATGCAAAACATCTCACAAAGCTAATATTTCCCCCATCATATCAGTAACTTGTCCACAATTAGCTGAGAGCTCACTAGCTGAAACTGATATCATGACTCCTTCCCCAAATTACCAATAGCTGCTTAAGACACAACGAAACATCAATGTTTAGTTTCTCTGTGTCAGAATCATGAGTTCCATCATTTGACCCAATCATCTCTTTCCACCGGAAAAACTTTAATTTCAAGGTTATAAAGAAAAATACATGACTGATGACAAAAAAAAAGCTATGACATTTAGGGTTATAAATTTTCAACAAATCCTGCACCTATTTTGAGACCCAATCAACCAGTTATTGACTCCACAGTTTCCAGAGTAACAGCTAAACATCATAATCTTTAAGGATTTTTTTTGTCATATCTGATTTTCTAAGTCCATCTCACTTTCTCTTAATACAGTTTTTTGTTTTTTTTTTAATTATATATATATATATATTGTTTTCATATTAGAGATTATCTTTTGTGTGCGCGCGGTGGCATGTATTTTGATTACTAGGAAAGAGGTACACTCCATATTTTTGGCAACTTCAATTATTTTAGCAGGTACATGAAAACAAATGTGATCAAATCTGGTAACCGTTGAGACTCAAAATAAATGTGGGTTAGTGCAAGGTTCTTTTTAAATCTCAGAGGTCCTTAGTTAGAGGAAAGGTAACGAGTGTATTGTTTATAATGGGATTTTGATTGGCATAAAACACAGGCTATGTCATCTCCACCATTTAGTTTTTGCTTTTAGCCACCTGTATTAGGATTTAATCATTCATTTATTACATGTAAATTTTCGGGTTTCTCAAGTAAACTATAGCACTAGTTGTTATTCAGCGTTTTATTATCAAGCAAACTAAACTATAATGTTGTTCAGCATTATGTTAAGATTCATAATTGTTTTGTAGATGCATTTTATTATTTTTTTCTGGTGAATTTATAAGATATCAACACAATCTAATACAAAGTGTTAAACTTGAAGCTATTGATTTCTCATACAGCAGTTGATTTGGTGAATAAAGGTGATTTATTTGTTGCCAGAGTTGATGTTTGACTATGATAGGCGACGTTGGTAGGAGTTCAAGTAGAGACTTCAAACTCGGGAGGACTTATGATCCAAAAAATCTCTCAGTGGATACGGTACATCAGAAACAATAAATTTTGAAGCAGGAAAGTCCCAAAATTATTTAAAGATTTTTTTTTTTCCTGTTTTTGTTTTTGTTTTTGTTACAAGTCCTAATAATAAGGTAATATGTTTTCTCTTTTTGTTTACCTAATGTAAGTCCTTTCATTCTTTACAACTTTCATATAAATAATGACACATTACATTATTATTGTTAAATACTGAGAAACACTTCCGCAATCCTTTGTTTCCTTCTTATCATAAATCGTATAAATAAATATTGTTGGATGTTTGCAAAAGCATATTTTTGTACTTTAGGGTCCGTTTGATAACTATTTCTGTTGCTTCTTATTTTTTTTTTTTTTTTTTGTGCTTTCACTTATTTTCGTGAGAGGAAATATAAATCAGCCAATACTGGTTGGTAACTATGTTTCATAAATGAAGTTTTAAATTTTCTTGTTGATTAAATTTGATGTTTGACCTCATTAGAATTGGAATGCCTTTTTTTTTTCTATATTCAAGTGAAATTTAACATTGTTGTCTTTGACAAGAATGGATTCAAGATATCATGCACTCAATTTGTGAGTAGTTATCAAATAAAAATTGCAAACTAACCTCCAATACAAATAAAAAAAAAATTATGACCATACAATAAACTTATCCAAAAAAAAGAAAGAAAAAAAAAACAATAACAGTATTAAACGGGTATGACCGGTACCGTCTTTATACTGAATCGGCCCATACTGGTTCAGGATATTTGTATTTTGGTACTGGTATTGGTACCTATTTTTTAAGATATTCAATAACCGGTTTCGGTACGATTTTTTACCGACGAACACCCTTAATAACAACTATAGGTACTTAAAGAGCTAATGTATATTTCACATTTTGGTTACTATCGCCGGTCACTGAGGCTTTGATCGTCGGCTCCCCTGTGTCATTATGTCACCAATTTCCTTGACCTTCCAATAAACAGTCAGTCGGGTTTGGTCATTGTGACTCCCTTTGACAAGGCACCTCTCTCTCAAACTTATGGGTTTATTTTGGTGAGTTTTTTTAGAGTGAGTTGTCTCATACCCCAATGTATTCTCCACCTGGTTTCGGGTTAAACAAATTTAGAAATAGAAGTAGAAACAAAAATTTAGAACTAGAAACAAAAATCTAGAACTAGAAGCAGTTACCAAATAAGACTTTATGTTACACTAGTTGGTACAGAACTAGAAGCAGTTACCAAATAAGACTTTATGTTACACTAGTTGGTACATTATGTCATTACTGGCAGTGACCAAAGTACCTGTCTGATATTAATTGAGGCCTGGTGCATTGAACAACAATGGATATCAGGAAATGAGACTGGTTTGAGACATGAAATTTGGATTCGTTTTGCAAGTACTTTCTCATTGGACTAAGCGACCCAATTATACGTTGGTAAGACTCACATTGGACTAATCGACCCATTTATACTTTTCAAGCAAGTGAAAAAATATATGCAATGGTGCTGAACAGCACGCAGAGAGAAAATTCCAAACAATAGAAAAATGGCCATATCCTTGCATCTCATAATTACCATCTGCAAAAGGCCTAACCCTGAACAAACAGCTATGAACATGAATATTTTATAGCCATTTTGACTTTAACATGCCTACACATTTTCAAGACCTTGAATATAAACAACATATAAATAAAATGGCATCAACTTTTCAGTCTACCTCAGTAACCTTGTTTTGCTGGGGAATATAAATTTATAAACTCGCTATATTGGCTCACACTCAAAGTTTGTATGTTCCAATATCGGCCCAAGCCTAACTACCTTAGGAATGACTACATTGTTCCGAACAAAGCACACCAATGGATTATCCAACTGCAGAAGAGTTCCCACGAGATTTGCACGTATGGTTAATGGAAAAACACGAGGCCATCTTTCGTTTTCATAAGACTCAAGTGTATCTTCCACCGACGTATGTCCTTGATTTGATCGCTGGAGCAAGTTTTTTCGCCAAAACAACTGCATCCTCCAGGGCACAACAACCACCCTGACCAAGATTAGGAGTCATTGGGTGCCATGCATCACCAACCAGAACAACTCTGCCTGCTGAAGCGGAAGGGCTTATGGTTGGCCACAACCAGCGGTCTACCAGAGGAGTTCTAATTACTGTGTCACCTGGCGTCACATCTATGATATTGAGTAGCTCCAAGGGCCAGTTTTTAACAAGTTCACCAGTTTGCTTCTTCAATACAGATGGATCTGTGATCTTTGGACCTGCCACAGATATGTACTGAGATGTTAGAACTAGTGTTACCTAGAACGCAGTTTGTTCGGTTTGTGGAACCGATACGGGTATGCGGCACGTTACATAACGTGATACACTAGGGTAGCTTTATGTGAGTGCTTATTCTTAGGAATTGTCTTAAGAGTAAATGCAATAAAATTAAGTTCAATAGAAGATTTTTGGTTGAATCAACAAGTTGATTATTCTATTAATAATTTAGTACAAATACGATTTTGAGCATTCAATACTAAGTTAATATTGATATTTCTACAACTATAGGTAAAACAACAAAGCAATATTTCATTATGCTAACTTTGGAGAATTGGTGCAAGAATACCATGTTTGAGTACACAACTACCTATGTAATTCGCTCGGTCTATTTTAGTCTTTTTAGTAACATGAATACAACGGTTCCAATAATTTAACATCTTTAAATATAATGTCTATTATGTTGATTCAGTTGGAATTACATGCAATTATCAGTAAGAGTGTAAATGAACCGAGTTGAACCGAGTATTGAATTGCTCAAATTTGGTTCAAGTATAAAATAAGGTTTAATTAAAGCTCGTTTAACTACCGAGTCGAGCAGAATCTCGAATCGAGCCCGAGCAGTTTGAATTTTTCGAACGAATATGATCCGAGTATCAATAGAAAATTAAGGAGGTTCGAGTAAATTATTGAACTTTAAAATTTGCTCATATTTGATTCATTTATATTTCGAGTCGAGCTCAAATCGAACTTTTAGACGAGCGGGTACGAATCGAGCCCGAACTGTTTGCTCATTTTCCAGCCTTAATTATCAGTGTGCTTGAAGCTTTTGAAAGGGCGAAATGGATTTAAACTGCTCATTCCAATTTCCCCATGAAACATAACAAAAGGCTAAAAGGAAAATTGGTGCACAAAAACCAATGATAGTAATTCTTAGGATGAAGTACTTCCAATAAAAGTTGAATTTAGTTCATTACCAGGAGTTGAGCTGTTGAAGCAAACAAACCAATAAACTTTTGTCTGTGAAACTGGAACATAACCAGCACGTACTCCTCTTCCATAAATGTAGTTAACCTTCGGCTCAAATGGCTGCCCGTCGGGGTAAAATGCAAGGCCGCGAAAAGCACAATGTCCTACATACTTGGGCTCTGAAAAACCCATCCACTTAGCTATTGGAGAGCGGATCCCATCACAGCCTATAACAATCTGTTAAAACTTACAAAGTTATAGAGCAATCTAAAATATATGGTAATAAGCCTCAAAATTTTTTGTTTGGTTTACTTTCTTTGTTAATGGTTGGATGCTAAGGGAGGGAGGGAGGGTGAGGGCTGATAGGATAAGATTAAAAAAGAAATACTTCACTTTCTTTGACCTTATGATTGGATAAAAATAATCACTCAAGAAGGCGATAATAATCAAGTTATCAAGTATGCCATCACTGAGAACATATTAGTTAGCAGTCACTGCAGGTTTCATTGCACTTCCTGATTTGGAAAAATGACAATAGAGTTTAAGGGGCTGAATTGGAACACAGTTATAGCTACCTTAGCAGATAATTGAGTCCCATCCATGAGTTGTAGCAAAGTTTCACCACTTTCAGTTTTTTCAATCTGTCTTAGCTTTGAAGAAAAACGGATTGCATCTGATGGAAGCTGATTGGCCAGAGTCTCAAGAAGGATTCCCCTCTCCACAGCACGAACCTCTTGACTGTCAGTAATCATGATATAGACTAATTATGGACAAAGTAGATAATTAATGTGGCTAAGTGCTACAAATTACAGGTAAAACTAATACTACCTTTCATCTTCCTCTTTGAATTTGAAGGAACGCAACTCTCTTCCATCTTCTGCTTTTATCGCCATCCTGTACAGCTGATAACATTAAAAGGTTCAGGGAAAGGGAAAGAAAAATAAAGGAATAACAATAACTTATATACATTCTTGTAAGGTAAAGAAGTGTTTAAATGGTAAAAAAGCTATTCAATTCAGTTAGTTTCGTAGACTTTCTATAACTCAAGTTGTTTTTGGAGATTTGAGATAATAGAAAATGTTTTGAAATATAATCATGATACTGAATTTGAATTATGTGAAATAGCCTGAAATTCTTTCTCCAACTACCAAACAACCACTTCAGGAAACATAATCAAGGATAAACATAAAAATAGAAATGCAAAAAGTTATGGATGTGTGTATAATCATATAGAATGCAGAGACCATATATAAACCGAAGCATTACAGTGGACCAGAGGAAGAAAATGTTTAAGCCATTCTTGGAAAAGATTTCGTGTATCGAAACATTCTTTACAAGTTTATATGGCCTGAAATATTTTTCCTCAAATAATCTCACCAAGTCTTGTCCACCTTCTCTCTCACTTAATGGTACAAAAAGGCTAAGCCAAAACACCATGCTTAAGGAAATGTACATAAAATGTCCAAATGCCAATTGCAGTAAGCTTTTGCCCTAATATTAAATCAACTTTAAGCGGCCCGAATCAACATCCGATTTTACAAACATGTTTAATCTGTATAACACTGATATAGAAATGGTATCTGATCATATACTCGATCACTTCACAGTAAACAAAGGTTCTAACCAATCACAGGTGATTTTTCAAGGAGGTGGATGAAAGACAGGCCTTGAGATAACATTCTCTTTCTTGAGCTTTTGTCTTACAAGATTGAATAGCACATCCAGTTTCTATACAACATTCCAGCAAGATGAAGGATGAAGAAAAGTTGGATCTTTAACTTAAATTTATCCTAATAGCAATTACATGATTACACAATTAAGAATCTCCAAATTAAATAATACTACCTCAGTTCCTAAAAAATTGTTTAAGGTTTTGGCACATGGATTAGGAAAGTATCATTTACCAAGTAAAATTTGTTTGAAATTCCATCACTACTGCTTTATGGGAAGTTAAAAACTATTAATACAAGGGTGAGAATTTTTTGGGACAATGAGAGAAGGTAGGGGTAATATAGGAAAATAAATAATTTATTCTCCTCGAAAGTTGTAAACGACAAACTTTTTGAAATAAATTTTTTCTTCTAAAACGACAATCTTTTAGGAATATGAGGTGTATTCCAGACTGCAATAAGATACCAAGAATAAAATTATCAACTACATATATATATATATAGAGAGAGAAAAAAATGTATATACACATTTACATGTGTA
Source organism: Panax quinquefolius (assembly GCA_020205615.1). Lineage (NCBI taxonomy): Eukaryota > Viridiplantae > Streptophyta > Magnoliopsida > Apiales > Araliaceae > Panax > Panax quinquefolius. The sequence continues at coordinate 56,006,375 of CM035155.1, forward strand.
TGTGATTTATCCCAAATCCGTCGCCATAGATATTACGGTCTATGGCGACGGTTAAAAAACCGTCGTCATACAGATTATATATATATATATATATATATATATATATATATATATATATATATATATATATATTAAAATCATCATATATATGCACACTTGCACATAAACTCCTTTTATTTCCATGTCCCGACTCCTGAGCTTAACCACTATAAACTATACAGCCCAACGAATAAACCTTTGGTAATTTGGTACATATATAGTAGTGCAAGTTCACTTTTGTGAGTATATTTGAGTGTAAAAAAAAGAAAAAGAAAGCATACCCTTGAATTTCAAGAAATTGGGTACGGAGTTCATTGCCAACACCCAATGCATCCAAAACCCTCCATCCATTCTTGAACAACGTGAGCGAGGTTCCTCCAGTCCGCAGAGATTCTGCTTGTTCAAGCACCAGCGACTGAATTCCAAGTCTTCATCACAAAATAAAAATAAAATAAATTAACTGCATAACGTGGTACTGTAATATTCCCCCAGTTCCACAAAATAGTCACATTTGTTAATTATTTAATTCCGAGAAAAGCGTTCCGTTTCTTTGATGGTAATATGTCACAGTTCCATAATCATGCTTTAGATACAAAACTAAACACTTAAAAGTAAGGGTTGGTGTAGCTCTTAAGAGGTGGGCACGGTGGGCATCCGCTACTCCCCTGCTCTTGTCTTGTTGTGGGACAACCTACTCCCACAACAAAATTTAAAGGTCTTAGACCAGTGATTAACACTGAAGCCATGTGACTTGTAGGTCTCAAGTTCAGTTCTACACCTTTAGGTCTCAAATTCGATTGTGAGTTAGTTAACTATGTAAGTTACTTAAAAATTAAGTAAAAAATTGTTATTTGAAATATTAACTTAAATTAGGATTTGCAGAGTCAAATGAGACTCTTTTTCTGAGGCAGATTAATAAATAATGAGTAATTGGGTAGTGATACAGAACCTGTGAAGTGAAACTGCAGTGGCAAGGCCGGCAATTCCTGCTCCTACTATAACTATATCTTCTTCTTCCTTCTGAACATCGGCTTGAGCACCAAAAATCGTAAGACGGATGGGTTTGATTCGGGTTCGAATAGCCCTAAATGGAAAATCCGTACTACTTTTTGGGAAACAAGAATTTCGAAGAAATGAATGTGACGAAGATATTGTCACCATAGCTACTGTTTGGTGGCCTTTTGATATTGTAATCCAACGGATGACAGAATATATATATATATATATATATATATATATATATATATATATATATATATATGAGAATGATCTACAGTAAATAGCCGTCCGCTAGATATACTAGCGGACTTGTTTAATCAAAATTCCGGGCACATTTACCCCCCAAGTGGCCAAGTCAGAATAGAAACTTAACAATCCGCTAGTATGCCTAGCGGATGGGTATAATACAAGCAGCGCAATACGTTACCCAATACACACGCCTTACTCAGCTCATTTTCCAGCCACGCCAGAAGAAAAAACAAAAACAAGAAAAGAAGAAAAAGGAAAAGGAAAAAAAACACCAGTCTCTCTCTACTCGTGACTCTCAGCTCCACCATTTTCTCTCTCTTCTTTCTCTCTCTTCTGTCTTGTGGAGACGACCATGCCCAATTTCTCCGACCACCGGTCAATAAATTAAATTCATCAATTCTTACTCCAATTGCTCAATTCACTTGATTAATCTAGTTAATTGATAAAGTCAGATCTTTGAGTTGAATTGAAGGAGAAGCCATGGAGGAGGAGAAAGGAGGAGCTCTAGTGATGGAGCTGATTGAGATGGTGAGCGAGATATCGGCGATAACGGATTACAGTTGTGCGGTCAAGAAGCAGTACTGTAATCTAGCTAGGAGGTTGAAGCTGTTGACTCCAATGTTCGAAGAGATTCGAGATAGCAAAGAGAAAGTTCCTCAGGACTCGTTTCTAGCCCTAGTTTGTTTGAAAGATGCTATGCAATTAGCTGTAGAGTTGCTTCGGTTTGGAAATGAAGGAAGCAATATTTATTTCTGGGCAAAAGTGGTTTACTCTGGGGGCAAAAGTGATAAATAATTTTATTAATCATGTCCGCTAAAATTCTAGCGGACGTTAACTTCTCAGTCTTAATCTCAGCCACCTAAAAGACAAAATGAGGGATTAAGATCTCTATGTCATTTTTTATTTTATAGCATATAGATGCTAGAGTGAGAGAGGTATCCCCATGAAAACAACTCAAATTAGTGGTCAAGGTTAAACGGTTAGACGATTTTTTAGATTTTCCCCAGGAAGGATTTCTGGACACTTTCCTAATTCCGCCCATTGGACTCACAATTTCGATAGTCAGAGCCCAATTTGTTTTCTTTTAAAATACTCAAAAGGTTCCCTATTGAAATTAATTTGAAACTGACAAATATCTCTTATAATAACCCTTCAGCTTTTATAACCCTCTTTTTTTGATGGTTTTGATTCAGAAATATAAACATTTCTTAATTACTCTCACGCAAAAGAAATGATACTCCACTTAAAATAACTTGTTTAGATAACAGTTTCGAGAGGTTGGAAAAATGTAATTTTCGGACGGTTTTTAAAATAATTGGAGAAATTGTATCATTGTAAATACTAAACAATAATCTCATTTTTTAAAAAGATATCTTCCACCAACTCAATATGACTCTCTTTTCGGAATCATTTATTAACATAAAATTAACTTTACGATAAGTTGGTCAATTGAATAATACAGACGAGAGATCACCTCCCGCCTTCATGTTGACGTTGTATTGGTCAATTGACCAAAATTAACTTCATGCAAACTAACTAGACCCGACAAAATATGAGTTTGGTTTGATTTTGATTTACATAAAATGGTTATGGGTCCAAATAAGAATTAAAACTATATTATCCATTTTTAATATGGTTTGTATGGGTTGAACCCAAATGATTATAGTTTTAATATAGGTTGACCCGTATTTTTTTTTTTGAGATTTATGTACTTTCTCTCTTCCCATCTTCCTTTAATTAATTGTCTCTAAAATAAATTAATAAAACATTGATAATAATATACTAAATATTATATTAGATTAACTAAATATTAATTAAATTTTTTTTTTTTTTGGGGGGTGGGGGGTGGGGGTGGGGTTTGGGGGTGGGCGGGATTGGGGGTGTATGTGACAACCCGAGAATTTAGAAAATTATTTAAATCTTAAATGATGGATTAAAGGTTGAATAATAAACCTAGACAGAAAATAAGTGAATGGATTTGACATTTTTGAAAAGGAATTTTGTGAATTTAAAATTTTTTGGTGAAGGCTTGTAGTGTTAAATGTATAAGTGTATGTGCTCTGTGTGTATGATTATGTATGTGTATAGAATGTGGTTAAGGGTCAAGGGTTGACCAGATAAATTATATCAATGTCCAAACCCTAATATTATATTAAGAACGTCAATGTTCAATTAGAAAACCCTAGCGATTAATAAGAAACCTTATTACCGGCTCTGAAAACCCTAATTTCACTTTCGGGAATCCAAAACCCTAATTTAGATCATGAAAACCCTAACTTGGGATCTCATAGACTTAAGTGTATTGATTATAAGATTAATTAGGGTAAAGCCTAACGAATTAGTTAGAAAACGCTAATTTTAAAATTTGAAACCTTAATTAATTATTCTGTTAGAAACCCTAATGTACAATTATGGACCTAATTCCTAAATTAGTAATTTTAATTAGGATATATTAATTCTAATTAGCAATCTTGAATTTATGACTAGAAAATCTTAGTATAATTATAGAATCTTAATTATAATTTAGAAATATTAATTTTTTATTTTGAAAACCTAAACTGAAAATCCTAGAAAATTGATTTTTTGAAAACCTCAGGTTTAACCTAAGGGTTAAAACCTAAGGGTCAAACCCTAAGAGCTAAACACTAAGAGTTGGATCAAATGACATCTTTGGAATTAAAATTGGAAATCAAATGACTTTTGTGCCCTTTTTGTAATCTTTAATAGTTGGAGTATAGATCTTGACCTAAATGTGGTTGGTGACCAACCCTAACCCTAGCCATGTGACTTATATCACAACAATTAGCCATTAAATGCCAGCCAATTCATTGAATCAAAGAGATATAAGTTAAAAAGTAAGAAAAATCTCTTACTTTCCTTAGCATTCTATCCAACCATTTCTCTTTACAAAATCCGAAATCTAGAGTGAGAGAGAGTGAAATATTGAGTTATGATCATTTCATAACAAGACAAGAATAGAAAACAAGGATCAGATTCAAGATCAAGCATTAGAAAGGTATAAAACCTTAACTTGCTAAATCTATGTGTTGGATGTTATTTGTTGTTGAAAGTTGTGTAATACGATGTTATTGAGTGATCTGGATTGTAATAACATAGATCCATAACATCTAGATGCACGAATTTAAAGATTTCTCAAATCTGGAAAAATTAGAAAAAGTTGTCTGACAAGCAAATGTCAGAGCCTCTAGATCTTTTTGTGTTAGGTTTTAGTTGTGTCTTATGTTATAGATCTGTTCTATGTTGTAAGGGCTTTGATCTGAAACTTGAATCAAGCTCAGATCATGTGTAGATTGCAAGTTATGAGCAGTCAAACATGGTTAACCGACCATGACCAACTGGAATTTGGGCAACCCAGATTTTCCAGATGGCTCTGACAAGACTTTTAAGGCCTCGGATCTTACTGATCTTTGATAGTTTGGCCATTTTTTTATTTTGAGCTTGTAGACTGATATATATACTACTTATCCATGCCCTCTAGATTACTCGTATACTTAACAGAATCGAATTTGGTGGTGGTCAAACATAGGTTGACCAACTGCTCAAGAACATTTTTGGAAAACCCAGAAATGTTCAAGAATAATTTTTCTGGCCTACTTTGACCGGTCCAGATCTTACATGGGTGATGTTGTTAAGTTGATATTATGTTATATAATGGTTCCTTGACATCTAGACTACATGTTTAAACCTTTAGATCCTACAAAATGAGCCGAGAACTTAAAGATTTAAGGGCTCAAAGTGAGACTCATGAACTATTCTTCATTTCCGGGTAACCCAGAAATGAAGAACAGCTTTGACAAGCTATTATGGAGGTTAGATCGTGCAGGCCTGTTATGTTTTGGACATAAATTTAGTTTGTGGTTGTGGTATTACACTTATACTACAACATTAACACTTTTTCCAGCCCAGATAACAACAAGATCTAAGTTTTATTCCTGGTCAAACGTAGCACCTAGTTCACTGACATGCATTTTTGGGTTTCCTCATGAACACCTATAGCGACAGTTTCGTCGTTATAGGGCCCTTTTAGCGATAGTTTAATTAAAAAATCAATTATTTTATTTAATAAATAGAAAAAAATAGTTTTTAATTATTAAAAATACATAATAAATTTCTAAAAATTATTTTAAAGCCTAAAAATGGGTTTTTAATAATTTTGAAGATATTTCATAAATATTTATTATTTTTGGAATAATAATGGTATTTAATTTATTTAATTATAATATTAAATAAATTATTTAAAAATGATTTTAATACATGAAAAATCATTTAAAAATATATTATGGTGTTAGAAAATATTTTAAGTTATTTTGATGACTTTTAATATTTTGTGATGAATTTTATTAATTAATTAATATTAATGGTAATTAATTTATTTAATAAATGAATTAAATAAATTATGGAAAAATAGAATTAATTATTTAAAAATTATCTAAAAATGAATTAAGTGTTATAAAAATATTTTAAGTTATAAAATATAACTTTTGATATTTTATCAGGAAATATTAATATTTTAATATTAATAGCAATTATCGAGATAATGGATTTAAGCTGTTTTAAAATTATATAAATATGATTTTAAGGTATTAAAAATACTTTAAGATATTATAAATATATTTTAATATTATGTAATGATTTTCATTAATATTTAATATTAAATAAATATTAATAATAATAGAATATTGTGGTATTTATATCATATAAATACAATATTAATGATTGAAAAATCATGATAAATGGTAATAATTATCTGAAAATTATTGCGAGCTTATGAAAAGTATTTTGACTGATAATTAATTATCTATGATATTTGTGAATCAGTTTAGGCCGAGTCTTATGGATATTAGGCTCGAGAATTGTCCAACTAGGACGTCGAGATGCCAAAATTATGCTGGATTCAACTCAGACTGCAATAGTTTGACTTGATACTAGGTCTTATGTGCTGTATAGACTGATAGGGTTATGTGTTATGTGTTTAGGTTATTCTATGATTATATATAATAATATTGTACTGTGATGATATTATTCTAACTTGGAAATCAATATTATTAATATTAGGTCTTCAGATAAAGCTAAATAAGTTGCATAACAATAATCAACAGATCAGTCAAGTTTTTCTTGAATTATTCTTTTAACTTGTGGTTAATCATTGCTGATTGCCATGTCTCAGAATTATTAAATCGTACTCTGTGCATACTGCATGTATTCATCAGGTATGAAAGGCTGATCACCTTCATTACCATTCGGTCCAGATATAATTGATATGTTCATGTACAATGTTCGTTCAGCTATGAAAATTTGTTCATGCTACTTCACAATTATATTGTTGAATGTTAGCCAGCTTTTGTTTAATTCTTTCTATCATGATATATCCTTAATTTATTGAACTTAAACTTGTTGGGAAAATTTGTTGTTCACCCTTGCTATATCATGATAAATATTGCAGATTAGGCGAATACGTCGGATACAAGGAAAAGTCAAATCCAAGTACAGCTTGGGAATTATGAGTGTAGTTAGATTTGTAATAGTAATGTATGATAATAACTTTGTTTGTTAGATAGAATATTGATTCAAGTATTATGTGAAGGTTCTCGGCCTTGGGAATAGTGTGTAATGTTTAATGTATAAACAATTTATGTTTATATCTTCCGTAATAGTTATAGAAATAGTATACCAGATCCTTGGTGATTAGGACCGGGATTTGGGGATGCTACAGTGTATACATAATCAGTAAAATTATTTGGGAGGTGGGGGGTGTATACATAATCACCAAATATTATTTTTTTTGAGGGGCCGGGGTGGTGTGGGGATGGGGATGAGGGGGGGGGGGTGCTAATAAATAATAAATATTATTTTTAGGGGGTGAAAGTGTATACATAATCAATAAATATTTTTTTGAGGGGTGCGAGGTTAAGGGGTGGGCGAGGGGTGTATACATAATTAATAAATATTTTTTTTAGGTGGGGTGAGCGGGGTGGGGGTGTATACATAATTAATAAATATTTTTTAGGGGTGCGAGGGTGGGGGTGGGGCGGGATGGGGTATATACATAATTAATAAATATTATTTTTTTGTGGGGGGGTAGGGTTGGTGGGGTGGGGGTGGGGGTGGGGAGGGGGGCGGGTGGGGTGGAGGTGTATAAATAATCAATAAATATTCGTTTTTTTTTTTTTGAAGTGCGGGTGGGAGGTGGTTTAATTTCCTCGTATAAAATATTGATGAAGTTATGTCCATAGTGAATATATATATATATATATATATATATATATATATATATATATATATATATATATATTGAAGTCACAAGTGTCTTTGTATCTACACAAATAGGTCAAGGTTTTCATATTTTAGAAGTCATGGTCCAACAATATTATAGAATATGAGTCAAAACTAGTTAAATAGTTCCAACCCATATTTGTAATTAATAATATGGATCCAAAATCAAACCAATCCATAATATAAAAACTAGTTAATCAACCCAAAAGATCTAAGTAATTTTGATTAATTATATGGTTTTCAACCTCAATTGACAGGTCTAATGCTAACCACTCCCCTCTTTTCCACGTTATCTCTCTCTATTTCTCTCATTTTACTATGCATGTACCCAATACTGAATAGATTCCTATCTAAAATTCTTACATGAAAAAAAATTAAAACTTCTTAAGATCACAAGTAATCAAATGTCAGGCTAACATGTTAGCCTAATGTGATACTCTTTCTATATGTTGCGTATATATATATATATATATATATATATATATATATATAAGTAATGATCTATATTATGTATATGCTATGGATCAAAATTCGGCAAATACCATCTCTACCTTCGATTATAAAGGGCTAAGATTAAAAAAGCGATCTCATGATTCGCTAGTCATTCTAAGCAATTTGGGTTAATATAAATTCTGAACAATTATGCCCCCAATTTGAGCAAGTCGTCTATGCATGTTGATGAGTGAGTTTCATACCTACGAATCAGATGCTTATTCATGCTTATTCGGACTTAAATAGTGCTTAATCCGTTTATTTTTGTATTATTTTATGTGTTTTGTTATGTGTTTGTGTACAGGGTTAGTACGTGTTATTAAGGTAAGGATGGTGACAATGTGGTAGTAAAGTGCAGCAAAGCAGAAGAAAAGCAGTAGTGATGAAAAGAATACCCCGTCGGGGCGGGCCTTGATAAGCTTAAAACACCTCGCCGGGGCGGGGGTTCCCAAACATAAAATGCCCGCTGGGGTGGGGGTACACGGCTAATAAGGAAGAGTTCTGATGCAATTTTACTACTGTGTTGGCGTGACTTTGTGGACCTTGGACGCGATTAGGACTAGAAAGAAGACGATGCTAGATACAAAAGCAGAGACTTTTCTAACTTTGTTCATTCATTCAACATTCAATCAATCATAACAACTTTTCAAACCCTAATTTGTGAAGATTGTGGAGGAACAAAAGAAAAAATCACGAAGATTGCAGATTGGAGTGAAGAGAAGGATGGTTCTATTACTATTCTTGTTCTTTAATTTCAGTTTCTGTAATTGGGATGTTAATTTCTTTAATCTATTCAATGTTTATTTCATTAGCTATGAATTAATTAAACTTATTAAGCGTACAATGGATCTTTAAGTGTAACGATGATTATCATGCTTTGATTTCAATTAAAGATTGCTATTTTTCAGTTCATCTATTATGATTTGTGCATAATCTATAAGTTGCTTGATCACCAATTGTATGTGGACTTTTAAGGATTCGAGAGATGAAATATGAGTTTAAACTTAGTCATAATAGCACGTGTTTGTGATTTTTTGCGTTTTGATGGAATTCATGATGTATGTTTAGGATAGAGATATACTTATACATCACATGTAATCATATGAGAACTTGGGATTTAAACCTTCTTTAATTGTAATTCGTATAGAGATATAATGAATTAGTTAATTAGGGTGTTTGACTTAATTCTATTATTTGTGGATTTAAGTTGATATGAGTTTAGTGCATCGAGAGATGGCTAATTCTACTTTTGTGTTCTTGATTAATGAACCAAAATAGTTAAATTGGATTGAAAAGAAGTGTGATAATCTGAGTGAAGCATAAAGTGAAGTTGTAGGCTTAATTCTCCATTATCTGCGTAAAATTTGTGGTTGTTAGTTAATCTTTATTTTGTTTATTAGTTTTTCATTATTTTCATTAATTAAATTTTTTAGTTTAATAAAATTGAAATAATACAAAGCTGGTAATTGTTAGATTAAAATTGATTTATGTCTTTGTGGGAACGATACTCAGCTTATCATTATATTACTTGTTGATCACGTATACTTGCGTGCCGTGCTTAACACCCAACAATTTTTGGCGCCGTTGCCAGGGACTGGATTATTGCTTTTATTCCTTTCAATATCAATTTAATTAGATCAGTTTTAGTTAAACATTTTTCTTTTTCTTTTTGTTATTTCTTGTTTTAGATTCTCTTACTTAGTGCATGCACCAGATTTACTTCCTTACGAGGACGACATCGAAAGAAGGTTTCAGAGGTTAAGTAAGTGGATTAAAGAAACTAGGCATAATTTTGATAAGCAAGAAAATATGGCTGTAGAGGATCAGAAAGCACTTAGGGACTATGCCACACCCAGAGTTACTGAAATTCAGTCGAGCATCACCAGGCCTACAATTATAGTGAACAATTTTGAGATCAAGCGTGACATAGTTCAGATGATACAAAATTCAGTACAGTTTGGGGGATTGGCTAATGATGACCTGAATGAGCATCTGGTTAGCTTTCTGGAGATTTGTGACACCTTCAAGTACAATGGGATATTTGATGACGCAGTTAGGCTACGTTTATTTCCATTCACACTATGAGATAAGCCAAAGAGCTGGTTACATTCACTACCGTCAAGATCAATTACTACTTGGGATGACCTACCTCAGAAGTTTTTAGCAAAATTCTTCCCACTGGAAAAGACTGCGAAGATGAGGAATGAGATAACAACATTTGAACAGCAGCATGGGGAGTCTCTGTATGAAGCTTGGGAAAGGTATAAGGAATTGTTAAGAAAGTGTCTGCATCATGGATTACCCATGTGGCTACAGATGAACACCTTCTACAATGGGATGATTAGTAATCTTCGGACTAGTATAGACACAGCGTCAGGGGGAGCTTTTATGGCTAAAAGATTTGAGAAGGCGTATGACTTGATTGAGACCATGACAGCTAATAACTACTAGTGGCCAACAATAAGAATGACACAACCAAAGGCAGATGAAGTGTTAGAGGTAGATGGAGTGACGACTTTAGCGGCTCAGATCTCAGTGCTATTGAAGAAAATGGATGCCCTCACGAGAGTACAGTTTCAACAGGTGGCTTATGTGTGTGAATTGTGTGCGGGGGAACATCCGATGGAGCAGTGTGCTATCAATCATGCAGCAGTTTAGTTTGTAGGTAATTATAATAGACCTTCAAATCCATACCAGAATACCTACAATCTTGGGGCAAGGAACGATCCAAATTTTTTGTGGAGTAACAACCAAAATCAGCAAGCTCCACGACCATCTTATCCCCCAAGTTTCCAAAATCAGCATTAACATTCAGCTCCGCATCAAGAGAAAAAGTTAGATTTGGAGGAGCTATTGTTGAAGTATATATCCGGTAATGAGACTACTATGAAAACGCAAGTGGCGACGATTAAAAACTTAGAAAAGTAGATGGGATAGCTTGCGTTGGCATTGAATAACAGACCTCAAGGGACTTTACCGAGTGACACTGAGAAGAATCCAAGGGGAAATATTGAGCAGTGTCAAGCTATCACGTTAAGAAGTGGAAAACATCTTGAGGGGCGAATTGCAGAAAATTTACCAAGGAAAGATGTGAAAGAAAGTGAAGAAAAGTTGGTTGAAGAGAAACAGGGTGAAGGTAGGCAAGTGGATAAGAATTAGGTAGTTGTTAAACTAGTTGTCTATCCTCCCCCACTATTTCAGCAAAGAGTTCAAAAGAAAAAGTTAGATAAACAATTCTTAAAGTTTTTAGAAATCTTCAAGAAGTTACAGATTAATATTCCATTCGTAGAAGCCCTAGAACAGATGTTGAGCTATGCAAAGTTTATGAAGGGTATTTTGTCGAGGAAGAAGAAGTTAGAAGATTATGAGACTATTGCATTGACGAAGGAATGTAGTGCGGTATTGCAGAGGAAGTTGCCTCCGAAGTTGAAGGAACCGGGGAGTTTCACCATTCCTTTTATAATTAGGAATATGGCCTTCAACAAATGTTTGTGTGATTTGAGTGCGAGTGTGAATCTCATATCATTATCTGTGTACACTCAGTTGGTTTTGTCGGCACCGAAACCTACAAACATCTAATTATAGTTGGTGGACAGATCAGTTACTTATCCGAGGGGGATTGTTGAAGATATTCTAGTAAAGGTGTATAAGTTTATATTTCCGGCAGATTTTATCATTCTGGATTATGAAGATGACAAGAACATTCCTATTATCTTAGGGAGGCCATTCTTGGCAACTTGGATAACTTTTATTGATGTTCAGAAATGAGAGTTAACGATGGGAGTGCAAGACCAAGAAGTGAATTTTAATGTGTTCAAAGTTATGAGATTCCCTACAGATGATGAAGAGTGTTTCAGAATGGATGTGATCGAAAAGATGGTTAATGAAGACTTGATTCGAGGTTTTGACAGGGATCCATTGGAAAACACTTTGCTGGGAGATGCTAACTTGGATGATCTAGAATTTGTTGACTATTTGCATATGTTGGATGCATTTCCTAGATTGAGTAGATTTAAGGTGCCATTCTAGCCATTACATACAGAAGAGAAAACATCAGCACGGATGAAACCCTCATTTGAGGAACCACCAACTCTTAAGCTAAAAACTCTTTCTAAACACCTCAGATATTCATTTTTGGGTAATTCAGATACTTTATCTGTTATTATTGCATCTACGCTTAACAAATTATAGGAAAGTAAGTTGTTGAGGGATCTTCAAGGGTACAAGTCTGGGACAGGATGGACAATTACTAACATTAAGGGAATATGCCTTTCGTAATGTATGCACAAGATACTCTTGGAAGAGAATGCAAAACCGATAGTGGAACAGCAAAGAAGGCTCAACCCAATTATGAAAGAAGTTGTGAAGAAAAAGATTTTGAAATGGTTGGATGCTGGGATAATCTACCTTATCTCAGACAGTTCATGGGTGAGCCCAGTGCAGTATGTCCCGAAGAAAGGTGGGATGACGGTTGTGACTAATGATGATAATAAATTAATACCGAATAGGACAGTGACCAGCTGAAGGGTATTTATGGATTACAAGAAGCTCAATAAGGCAACCTGGAAGGATCACTTTCCTTTACCTTTCATCGATCAGATGTTAGACCATTTGGCTAGACATAAGTACTATTTCTTATTAGACAGGTATTCGGGGTATAATCAGATCGTCATTGCACCAGATGATCAAGAGATGAAAACATTCACATGCCCATATGGCACCTTTACTTTCAGGAGGATGTCATTCGGGCTGTGTAATGCACCGACGACCTTTCAGAGATGTATGATGGCGATATTTTCAGACATGGTGGAGTGCAATGTTGAAGTTTTTATGGACGAATTTTCAGTATATGGGAATACCTTTGACAGTTGTCTTGAGAATCTGGTTATGGTATTAAAATGCTGCGAGGAAACCAATCTTGTGCTTAACTGGGAAAAATTCCATTTCATGGTCGAAGAGGGAATCATCCTTGGGCACAAAGTCTCTACGAAAGGGTTGGAAGTAGACCGGGCAAAGCTAGAAATAATTGAGAATCTTCCACCTCCAACATCAGTTAAAGGAATTCGCAGTTTTCTCGGGCATGCTAGATTCTACCGCCGGTTTATAAAAGATTTCTCAAAGATTACAAAACCACTATGTAGTCTTTTAGAAAAAGAAGTGATTTTCATATTTGATGAAGAATGTTTGACAGCTTTTGAATAATTGAAGAAGAAGTTGACAAAAGCTCTCATAATCATAGCACCAGATTGGACGATGTCGTTTGAATTGATGTGTGATGCTAGTGATTACGCAGTAGGGGATGTTTTGGGACAACGCCGAGACAAAATATTTCATTCTATATACTATGCAAGTAAACCCTCATGGATGCACAATTGAACTACACAACTATCGAGAAGGAGTTACTTGCGGTCGTGTATGCCTTTGAAAAATTTAGCTCATACCTGATAGGAACAAAGGTTGTTGTATAAACAGACCACTTAGCGATTTGGTATCTAATTTCCAAGAAAGATGCAAAGCTTAGGCTAATTCGTTGGATTCTACTCCTTCAAGAGTTCGATTTAGAAATCAAGGATAGGAAAGGGACAGAAAATCAGGTAGCTGGTCATCTTTCAAGGTTGGAAAATTCGGAGAAGGATAAGGTAGATAAGGTTTTGATCAAAGAGCCATTTCTGGATGAACAATTATTTGGAGTAAATTCAGAATTTCCATGGTATGCGAATTTTGCTAACTACTTGGTGAGCAAGATCCTTCCTCCAGACTTGATACGTCAACAGAAAAAGAAATTCCTACATGATGTCAAGTGGTACATGTGGGATAAGCCTTATCTATTCAGACAGTGTACGGATAAGATGATTCGTCGATGCGTGCTCCATAGTGAAGTTAATAACATCTTGCATGCATGCCACACATCTGTATATGGGGGACACTATGGTAGTAAACGAACGGAGGCAAAGGTTCTTCACGCAGGATTCTACTGGCCAACTATGTTCAAAGATGCCCACTAGTTTATAAAAAGATGTTATAGATGTTAAAGAGTGGGTAATATTTCAAAAAGGAATGACATGCCGCTCAACACAATCTTAGAAGTAGAAGTTTTTGATGTATGGGGGATTGACTTAATGGGATCTTTTTTTTCTTTCATACAACAATCTATACATCTTGCTAGCTGTGGACTATGTGTCGAAGTGGGTTGAAGCTGTGGCACTCCCTACGAATGATGACAAAGTTGTTTTAAAATTCCTACAAAAAAACATCTTCAAGAAATTTGTCATGCCGAGAGCAATTATAAGTGATGAGGGAAGTCACTTCTGCAATAAGTTTTCACAGCTCTCTTGAAAAACATATGGAGTTAATCACAGGATTACGACAACTTATCATCCCTAAACGAGTGGCCAAGCTAAAGTTTCAAATAGAGAGGTTAAAAGAATTTTAGAGAAAGTAGTAAATCCGAACAGAAAGGACTGGTCTCTGAAATTGGATGACGCTTTATGGGCTTATCACACAACATACAAGACACTAATTGGTATATCTCCATATCAACTTGTCTACAGGAAAGCGTGTCACCTCCCAGTTGAACTTTAACACAAAGCATATTGGGCCATTCAAAAGTTAAATTTTGATCAAACAACTGCGAGCAAAAAATGACTGCTGCAACTTAATGAGCTGGATGAGTTTCGTCTACAAGCTTACGAAAACTCTAAGTTGTATAAAGAAAAGGTCAAGAAGTGGCATGATCAAAATATTTTGAATAGGAAGTTTGAACCGGGTCAAGCTGTGTTATTGTACAACTCTCGACTGAGATTATTTCCCTGAAAACTTAAATCATGATGGTCGGGGCCATTCACCATCAAAACAGTCTACTCACAGGGCGTCGTTGAACTCTATAGCTAGAATCCACTGGAAACATTCAAATTCAAAGGGCAATGTCTAAAGCACTATTCGGGTGGTGATGTCGATAATCAAGCCACCACAATCACTCTTGTCGATGCGCCATGACACAAGGAGTAGTCAGGCTGGAAGACTTAAAAATAAGCGCATATTGGGAGCTAATCCAATTTTCTAGTTATTTACAGTATTTAGTTTCATATTGCATAATCTAGTAGCTTAGTAATAGTATTAGTATTCAATAGTTCAAATTTTTGCAATTCATAGGTTAGAAGTTAATTAGCTTGTTATTGTGTGGGTACTTACTTTCTTGCTCAATCTCCATATTATTAACTTAACTTTTGGGTTTTAATGGATTTTAGGAAAAAGGAGGAAGTTGAACGTGTGTGCAGGTCAGAAAATTGAAGTAAAAAAATTTTTTGACAAAAAAAGGACCCCTCCCCAGTGGGGGTTTACAAGGCCTAAATATACCGCTTCTGGTGGGGGCTCTCTGTGTCTCCCCTTCAAGACCGACGGGATTTTGCGAGCAAAAGACCCCGCTTGAGGTGAAGTACGGAGTCCGATTTTTAAAAGCTTTTGTAGATCGTGCACTCCCCACTCTCATATCACATAACCGACACCCAAGCCACCACAATACCCACGATTTCACCCCACAAACGCCCAATCTCCACCAAATCCGTCCTGTATTGCAATCCTATTTATAATCTAACCCAAATCTCATCCCATTCCACACCAAATACACATCAAGCTCTCATATTTTTATGCACATAAACTAGGGTTCTTCATCAAGTGTTCAATTATCAAGGCTAAGGCTCAGAATTTCAAATTCGTGCAACAGTGGGGGAGAATCATTACTTGTTCATCACTTGCTACGTGGGTAAGCTTTCTTTTTGAGTTAGTTTTGGTGGCGAATCATTGTTTGTTTACTTTGTTAGCATACATTAGTCATATTGGGTTTCACGCACACCAAGTGTCTGAAGAATTACATAAGTGGAAGTTTGGGGGAATTATGAATTGCATCGCTATATAATGGCACCAAAAACACCGGTAAAATGTCAACGGGGTGAAGGGTCCTCACCACCAACCAACAGCTTTGTCAAAAGGAAATTTGTCAGTGGCTTAGCGGCTGACAAATATGGGTACTTTACACCGAAGGCTTTGACACCAGAGAGAGGATTGAGGCCGAATTCTTTCGATAAGCAGATGATGTGATGCCCCCAAATTCGTCTCTTCACTTGGTCACTCGAATTTGGTTCATAACGTGCTCAAAGTATTATCATCATAACTAAAATCTCATATACACAACGAAAAATCTACTTTAGAATAATATACAATGATTTATTATAATTATTCCCCCAAGTCTCACAACCTACAGTGCTTAATAGATTACATAATAATATCGAATAAAGACTTATTACATAACCCTACTTAAGCTTAGACATAGTCTTAATACAACGTAATAGATTTTAAACATAAAGGGACAATCTAGTCGGTAGCCTTGCCCTTGCCCTTGTCTGTTCCAGAGACACCTCCCTGTTCCTCCTTAACTGAAAGGTTTTAAATAAGCAAGGATGAGCACAAATTGCCCAGCAAGTAATATACAACAAGTGTAAAGAGTTTTACAACACGGTTTTGAAATATCGAATTATCATCTCTAAGATAGTTCAAGTTTCAGAATAATATCATGAATAACGAATATCAATAATTCTTGGAATAAGAATGATAATTCAATATAGATCAACAGATATATATGAATTCAACGACTATCAATGTATCCAACTGGATAAATAATTTATACTGAGCAGTCACTAAGGACTATTGAACATCTACTAGAGTTACCAGTATTAAACTGATAACCCAAAAGAATCAAGTACTATAGATGATCAGTCTACAATACTCCACGTTATGCATAACACCATAATAATAAACCACTCATGTGTTGGGGTTTCCAACAACATACACTCCCCTTACCATAAGGGTTGTCCAACTCAGTTTTCAAGATTTTCGTACCAATCAATTGGTTTGGACAGTTTTATAAACATGCATATAGTCTAGTCGAATCAATTGGCATCGACTCTTTCACAATATTCAAGAATAATACCAAGTTCAACATGAATAATAGTTTTCACAAGAGTTTAAACATACTTGTTCAATTGAACGAATAAATAGAATAACTTGCATTCAAAGAGATAGTTAGGACCGACGCAGTTGCACCATGGCTAAGCTTAGGACCGGAGCAGTTGCGCCGTCCTCTGGCCAAGCGAAGACTTAACTACCACCTTATGGTTTTTGTTCGGCTTGAACACACAATCATATTTTGTCATGTTAAAGGCTTTCACATGCTTCTTAGATCAATCTAGGTTCCTTCTTTTATAACATGGTTCTAAGTTCGATCATTTCAACAATTCAAGGCCACTCAAGGTCATGAAACCATAAAGTCTATCATGCTTGCTCTCTAAACATACAAGATAGTTATAAAGCTCATATTAGGCATGCTTGTGAGTATTCATAACGCATATATGAAACTAACACCGCTTTAGTTGAAAATATGCTTCGTTCATGCTTTATTTGAAATATGATACACAAGCATGGTGTATATATGTTTATGCTACATGAGTGAGTCTAAGAGCATCATCAAACATGATCACAATTATCAGTTTCTAACCCTCAAGGTAGTTTTGACAATATTCATATTCAAAGGTCATATTTTCATTTGTAAAGTGTACTAATTCGTTCAACATATTCATGCTTCCTTGCTAATCATATAAACACAAACTAAAGGTTTATT
Organism: Panax quinquefolius; assembly: GCA_020205615.1. Classification (NCBI taxonomy): domain Eukaryota; kingdom Viridiplantae; phylum Streptophyta; class Magnoliopsida; order Apiales; family Araliaceae; genus Panax; species Panax quinquefolius. The sequence goes on from CM035155.1 coordinate 56,024,121, forward strand.
CATGCATTTCTAAGTCATACTAACACGCTTGCAAAGTCAGAATATAAACTATGAAGTAATCATGCACGTTAGCTCACTAGGCTAAGCTTTTTCTTGAAAACATTTCTAACACAAGGCTTAATAAGTTAGGCTCAAAGGAACTATGTATACTATAACATGCTCATCTATGTGTAAAATCAGTCATGTATAGCTTACTAAGTTCACAATTTGCAGAACATAATCTCTAACATAGTTTGTTTTCAAAGTTCTAATTTCATTTCAACTACATACTCTCATTATTCATGAACGCTAATCTATTAAAACATGCTCACATCAAGTCAATATACTTATATATGCCCCTTACCATACTTGCATGCTAGTACATGTCATAACAATAGACTAAAATTTAGCTGGTTATAAAACAAAAGCTTATTTGAAACCAGAGAAGCTCAATTTGCATTTGCCTACCAAGATCTGATTATAAAGAATTATTGCTGTGTAGTGCCCGATTCAGTATAAAGCGATCCTTGCTTAAAGACTAGCCCAACCTCAAAATTATTCACCGATTCGATTCAAACAATCATGTATCGGTTCAAACATACTTATATGGCCATATAACAACTTTATAACCAATACCCAACTTCATTAACATCCAATTCCATGAATTCAAGAATTTAAATTTTAAGAGTTCAAGAACTCTGTTTACAGAAACTGAAAATAGAAGAAAGGAAGAGGAGTTATACCTCTGCAAATGTGAAAGGAACTTGCTCCAATGAACTCTTAAGCTCTAAGAATGCTTGTATGCTTTCAACCCTTACTTAGCAAATATCAGACAACTCCAAGCAACACCAATTGATCAACATGACTGCTATTTATAGAAGAGTTTTGGACTGGACATTGGAGTTACACAAAACTTGAACTCATGGTGCAATGCAATGAAATAATGGTTACTCAAGGGTTGGCCAACCACCCTCAAGCTCAGCCATTATCACCTAGCTCTAGCCTTTTGGAAGAATACATAATTTAGCTTTGAGCTACTATTCATTGTACTTGGTGACACTAATTATGGGACAAAATGAAGTCTCAGCAATAACTTAGCTCCATTTCATTTAGTTACTTGGTTAACCAAAAATGGTTTTAATGTCCAAATGTTACCATATTAGGAGAAATTAGTGTTATTTATATACTCATATCATATAGTTCATGTACATCAATTACATGTAATAAAATAACGCAGTTTCATATTATTGTCCGAGTAGTTCCATAATTATCCCTACCACTCATATAACCATATTATAACCTTATTATATTAATAACTTATTTATTTATGTTAAATAAATAAATTTATTCCTTCCTTGATTAATTACCACTTAATATAATATATAGTTTCATAAAACTTAATATATAGTCACACAAATGTCACACTACAATATATAGTATAGTTGTATTATTTGATCACATACACATAGCCATTAATATAATATTATTATATTAATAACTTACTTATTTATGTCAAATAAATAAATTATCTATTCCTTGATTAATGTATTTATGGATCTCCATAACCATCAATTATCTATATAATTCTTGTTATATTTAAAGACATATTGCAAATAATAGAAATCACATATTATTAGTTAATTACCAAGTAATCCATATTCCACCACAATCAATTAATATTAATTAATGGCTTACTTAATAATTCCTTCGTCGAACATAACATACTTTGTTTCATGGTTTATCAATGTCACACATATCACATAATTGTTCCATTTAATTTCCAAAGTTGAAAAATTAGTTTTCTCAATCGACCATTGGCCTTAATAAAGACCGGTTTGTCTTTGCTAGGAACGGTAGCATTGCTTGCATACCCTCTGATGCCAAGACTGGTTTAGCCTGAGCCAGTGTCAACCCCTAACGCCATACTCGTCTTACACGACATGAATTAATTCCCACAAGAGTGTTACTACAAGTCTACGAGTGTATTGATTACTTATATGAAATCATATAATCATTCCCGATTAATCTTCCTAATTCCCGTTTCAACTCGCTTAGTGAATTCTCTCGTTTCACATTATGCCACACAAGGCATTTCACAATTCTCATTGTCACATCACACCTCTTAATACGCATTAGTCTAATACGAATCAATTGAATTAACCAACTCACGAGACATCAACACTTATATTCACATAAATATTATTTCCATTAATATATTCATTTAATGATACGTGGAAATTCTCGGGTATTACATCCTCCCCCCCTTATAAAAATTCTGTCCCAGAATTGCTACAAGGATACACAAATAGATGGGGATAATCCCTCATCATCCTATCTTCTAACTCCCACGTTGCCTCCTCGACATCGTGGTTAAGCCAAAGTACTTTCACAGAAGAAATGACTTTGTTCCTCAAGGTTTGCTCTTTCCTATCAAGAATTTGGACAGGAATTTCTTCGTACGCTAAGTTCTTCTCCACTTGAATGGGTTTATAAGAAATCACGTGTTTGTAGTCAGGCTTGTACAAACGCAACACGGATATGTGAAACACGTTATGGATGTGCTCCAACTCAGGTGGTAGTGCAACTTTGTATGCTACTTTGCCCACTCATTTTAGTATCTCGAACGGTCCTATGAATCTTGGACTCAGTTTTTCTTTCTTACCGAAACGGATCTTCCCCTTCCACGAAGATACTTTTAAGAATACGAAACTGCCGACTTCAAAATCTCGGTCTTGCCGATGCAAATCTGCGTACTTTTTCTGGCGATCTTGAGCTGCTACTAGTTTGGTCCTTATCATTGTCACCACATCCGCAGTTTGTTGTACTAACTCTCGTCCGAGTATTCGTCGTTCTCCGACTTCGTCCTAATATAATGGCGTTCTGCACTTCCTTCCATAAAGAGCTTCATACGGTGGCATGTCGATACTCGCATGGTAACTATTATTATACGCAAATTCGACTAAGGGTAAGCGGTCGTCCCAATTTCCCTTGAAGTCCATCACGCAAGTCCTAAGCATCCCGAAATTCACTCACTACGGGTATATCTTTAATCTCTACTCCCTTTTTTCGAGTATCCACAATGTAAGCTAAATAACCTACACATCATTTCCTTAACAATTTCTTGGCCTGCACCATCGTAACGCAACACGATTACTTAAGCGATGAGCTACCATAAAACACTACCTTAGACTTACTCGGAGTCTGAAGGTTCACACACTTATTCTGACAGTCAATTACTACCGCATGGTTATATAACCAATCCATTCCCAGTATTACGTCAAATTCTCCTAGTCTAATAGGAATTAAGTCTACGCTTAGTTCATGTTCTCTAATGTTTGTGTGATAATTTCGATAGACGTATTCTACAGGAATTATTTCTTTATTCGTAACTTCTATGTTCAAAGGATCTTCTAAACGTTCTCGGGGTGTACTAAGTTTATTAGCAAATTCTTCGGATACAAACGAACAGGTGGCACTCGAATCAAATAATACATAAGCATTTATATTATTGATTAGGATTATACCTGACACCACGTCCTTCACAGCTACTATGTCCTAGACGGTCATATTAAAGGTTCGAGCGGTCGATCAGTTGGGTTGCGCAGGTCCACCAATCATCAATTTACTTCCTCCTCCCTGGCTTCCGCCAGCTCCACCGCTTCCTTTCTTTGGGCAATCCTTTATCTGGTGCTTTGTTAATCCACAAGCAAAACATCCTCTGATCTTCTTCGGCTTTGGGCAATTTGGCGAAATGTGCCCCTCTTGGCCGCAGTTATAGCAAGTGCTTTTCCTCTTCCAGCATTCTCGCTGATGACTTCTTCCACATTTATTGCAAGCTTCGGTCCTCTTTTTGAAGTTTCCCTGGTGACTCCCACCTTGGTTATTGTTTATGTTGTTGTTATTGTGGTTATTGTTTTCCCATTTCCTCTTCCCAAAATTACTTCCTCCGCTGCTACTTCATCCACGATGCTTACTACCGGTGTTTTTGTTCTTCTTCTCCTTATGGTATAAACTTAAGGCCTCATTGCCACCTTCCGCAATGATTGCCTTCTCTAACAAGGTCGTAAAGGAATCAATCTGGAAGACTGATACCTTATTATACAACCACGGCTTCAACCCTTGCTTGAAGCATCTCGCCTTCCTTTCCTCGTCCATAACTTGGTGTTCCGCAAATCGCGCTAGCTCATTGAACTTAGCTGCGTATTGCGTCACCGTCATATCACCTTGTTTCAACTCTAGGAACTTTACTTCCATCCCACTCTTCATACTTTTCGGGAAATAGTTCTCGAAGAACAACGTAGTGAACCTCTCCCACGTTATCGTTCCTTCCCCCGCTCTCTGTTGGTTAGTTTCCCACCAATAGTTTGCTTCGCCCCTCATCATGTATATGGCAAATACTGTCTTCTGGTCTTCACCCACGTGAGCTATAGTGAAGGCCTTCTCGATCTCCTTGATCCAGGTTTGTACAACTATCGGGTCAGTAGTTCCTGCGAACTCTGGGGGTCCTACACTCTTAAAGTCTTTGAAGGTTGTTACTGGGACAACTTGGGGAATGGGTGGTACGGTTTAGTTTTTTCCCCTCAGAGCTTCTCCCAATAAATCTACCAATCGCTGTATCGGATCTACTGGTCCTCTCTCATCATTAACTGACTCTTCTGGGACAGTTATTCTACGTCTGGGCGGCATTTTCTGCATCACAAAATTTTCATTTTATTATCTAATTATAATACTTAGACATTTCTCAATAGAAAAGAACTACAAGTTTATTACACGTTTCTGAAATAAGATCATTTATATTCATATGCCAAATGGTTACATTACATGTTCTTTTCTAGCATAATGATATAAATGATATCACATATCCCCTAATATCACAAAAGATGGGGACAACACTAGCTTACTACCCCTCTTAACATTTTTCAAAAGTTGGGGTTTTACTACTACCTCGCGTCTTACACAAAAGACTGAGATTACAACAACATATTCACAACACATAATTAAAACCACTACATTACTGATCTTTTCCCTCTAGACTCAATCTAACATCCCACGCTCCACAACGCTCTGATATTCCTTCTGCGTAATGTGCACCACCATATCTCGACTTATGGTATGCCGGGTCTGTCCTTGCTCAGCTGGGTAATGATTTACCCCATCGATCAATCTCTCCATGTCCGTGCATAGAACATATCCCATCTTGTTCATCTTCCTCCTCTTGCACCGCACCTCATCCTCTAGATCATCCACCCTATCATTGGTTTCCTCCCACTTCTCCTCGAAGTGAATTCTATCCATCACCTCCATGTCTAACTGAGTTCGGAGAGCCTCTTTCTTCGTCCTCTCACTCAAAACCTTCTGTTCTAATTCCTCTAGCTTTCCTTCCATCTCAACATTCCTCACCACCGCTTGGTGAAACAAAGCTCCCATCTGGATCCCTACCTCCTTACGGTGAGCAATTTCAACTTCCATGTCCTGCATCACCAATTTTCTCTGATGGTCCTCGTCCCTCAATTTTTGGAACTCAGACTCCCTCTCCTTAGCCTCAGCCTCTAGCTCCTCTACATTCCAACTCTAATATCTTCTCCTCATACTCTCTTAGCATCCGATCCTCAAAAGTAGCCTCATCGGAGTCCTCCATAGGCTCGGGCTCCTCCTCCATAGGCTCCTCATCACGGTCAGACTCCACCTCCTCCTCCTCATCATCATCAATAGGGGCCACTACTGAAATAGGCTCTGCTATCAAGGGTGTCTCAAAGACTACGTGGATATCACGCGGCTCCTCCTCTACTACTCGGCTAGGTCCTCCCATGTCAGTCATCCTACAATCACCAACATAACACAAGACAAACAACAACTCCATCAGAATGTTAAATAAATATAAGTTCATTGTATAAAATGAAGTTACATTTCATAACACACTAAATCTCTCAAGGAAAACTCTACATGAGTTTTATCTCCTTCCTAACTTCTAATTTTTCTTAAGTTATAATCTAAGGACACTCGCTCCTATGGTTTATAACTATAGCTCTGATACCAACCTGTGACTCCCCCAAATTCGGACCTTCACTTGGTCACTCGAATTCAGTTCATCACGTGCTCAAAGTATTATCATCATAACTAAAATCACACATACACAACGGAAACTCTATTTTAGAATAATATACAATGATTTATTATAATTATTCCCCCAAGTCTCGCAACCTACAGTGCTTAATAGATTACATAATAATATTGAATAAAGACTTATTACATAACCCTACTTAAGCTTAAACATAGTCTTAATACAACATAATAGATTTTAAACATAAAGGGACAAGCTAGTCTGTAGCCTTGCCCTTTCCCTTGTCTGTTCCAGAGACACCTCCCTGTTCCTCCTTAACTGAAAGGTTTTAAATAAGCAAGGATGAGCACAAATTGCCCAGCAAGTAATATACAACAAGGGTAAAGAGTTTTATAACACGGGTTTGAAATATCAAAGTATCATCTCTAAGATAGTTCAAGTTTTAGAATAATATCATGAATAACGAATATCAATAATTCTTGGAATAAGAATGATAATTCAATATAGATCAACAGATATATATGAATTCAACGACTATCAATGTATCCAACTGGATAAACAATTTATACTGAGTAGTCACTAAGGACTATTGAACATCTACTAGAGTTTCCAATATTAAACTGATAACCTAAAAGAATCAAGTACTATAGATGATCAGTCTACAATACTCCACGTTATGCATAACACCACAATAATAAACCACTCATGTGTTGAGGTTTCCAACAACATACACTCCCCTTACCATAAGGGTTGTCCAACTCAGTTTTCAAGATTTCCGCACTAATCAATTGGTTTGGACAGTTTTATAAACATGCATATATTCTAGCCGAATCAATTGTCATCGACTCTTTCACAATATTCAAGAACAATACCAAGTTGAACATGAATAATAGTTTTCACAAGAGTTTAAACATACTTGTTCAATTGAACGAATAAATAGAATAACTTACATTCAAAGAGATAAGGTTTAGATACTTGTAAGGTATTCGTTGAATAAAGTAATGCAAAGATACTTACACAATAAGAGTAGGGTCCGGATACTTGCTTAATAATAATTGGAGTAAGTTTATGAAACTTGCCTTAAGCGTAGTTTATCCATGTTAAGAAATCAACACTTTCGAATCCTATTTATAGTGCATTATATGTTCAAGATGTTCATTAGCTAACACAGTCATTAATCAAGCTTGACATGATTCAAGTATGCATATATGGTATAAAATCAGATTATAGATTCATCATGAATCAAATACCTAGTTATTTCATAAGTAAACTAAGAAATCATAAGGTTAAGTCCTTTTATTTATGGACCTTCCTATTTCGAGACAAACTCCATCATCTCACTTAATCATCACATATATACGTGTATCAGTAGGTTCTAACTATTGTTTAGTAATATAGGCATCACATAAATTAGTTATCCCAAAATCAGAACTCACTATCTGGGATTCCAGATCGCACAGCAATGCCATGGCTAAGCTTAGGGCCGTGGCAATTGCTTGGCCCTCTCACAAAGCCAAGACTTAAGCAATGACCTTGTGGTTTCGTTTCTGGCTTTGAATACACAATTATATTTTGTCATGTTAAAGGCTTTCACATGCTTCTTAGATCAATCTAGGTTCCTTCTTTTATAACATAGTTCTAAGTTCGATCATTTCAACAATTCAAGGCCATTCAAGGTCATGAAACCATAAAGTCTATCATGCTTGTTCTCTAAACATACAAGATAGTTATAAAGCTCATATTAGGCATGCTTGTGAGTATTCATAACGCATATATGAAACTAACACCGCTTTAGTTGAAAATATGCTTCGTTCATGCTTTATTTGAAATATGATACACAAGCATGGTGTATATATGTTTATGCTACATGAGTGAGTCTAAGAGCATCATCAAACATGATCACAATTATCAGTTTCTAACCCTCAAGGTAGTTTTGACAATATTCATATTCAAAGGTCATATTTTCATTTGTAAAGTGTACTAATTCGTTAAACATATTCATGCTTCCTTGCTAATCATATAAACACAAGCTAAAGGTTTATTCATGCATTTCTAAGTCATACTAATACGCTTGCAAAGTCAGAATATAAACTATGAAGTAATCATGCACGTTAGCTCACTAGGCTAAGCTTTTTCTTGAAAACATTTCTAACACAAGGCTTAATAAGTTTGGTCATGCTCAAAGGAACTATGTATACTATAACATGCTCATCTATGTGTAAAATCAGTCATGTATAGCTTACTAGGTTCACAATTTGCAGAACATGATCTCTAACATAGTTTGTTTTCAAAGTTCTAATTTTATTTCAACTACATACTCTCATTATTCGTGAATGCTAATCTATTAACACATGCTCACATCAAGTCAATATACTTATATATGCCCCTTACCATACTTGCATGCTAGTACATCTCATAACAATAGACTAACATTTAGTTTGGTTATAAAGCGTAAGCTTCAATTTGAATCAGAGATTGCCAGTAGCAATTGCTGCTGTGCCTCAAGATAATTATGGCAAGCAATTGCTTAAGTGCCGATTCAGTCTTGAAGTATGCTTTTGCAGAAAGCTAGCCCAACCTCAAAAATTATTCACCAATTCGATTCCAAACAATCATGTATCAGTTCAAACATACTTATATGGCCATATAACAACTTTATAACCAATACCCAACTTCATTAACATCCAATTCCATGAATTCAAGAATTTAAATTTTAAGAGTTCAAGAACTCTGTTTACAGAAACTGAAAATAGAAGAAAGGAAGAGGAGTTATACCTCTGCAAATGTGAAAGGAACTTGCTCCAATGAACTCTTAAGCTCTAAGAATGCTTGTATGCTTTCAACTCTTATTTAGCAAATATAAGACAACTCCAAGCAACACCAATTGATCAACATGACTGCTATTTATAGAAGAGTTTTGGACTGGACATTGGAGTTACACAAAACATGAACTCATGGTGCAATGCAATGAAATAATGGTTACTCAAGGGTTGGCCAACCACCCTAAAGCTCAGCCATTATCACCTAGCTCTAGCCTTTTGGAAGAATACATAATTTAGCTTTGAGCTACTATTCATTGTACTTGGTGACACTAATTATGGGACAAAATGAAGTCTCAGCAATAACTTAGCTCCATTTCATTTAGTTACTTGGTTAACCAAAAATGGTTTTAATGTCCAAATGTTACCATATTAGGAGAAATTAGTGTTATTTATATACTAATATCATATAGTTCATGTACATCAATTACATGTAATAAAATAATGCAGTCACATATTATTGTCTGAGTAGTTCCATAATTATCCCTACCACTCATATAACCATATTATAACCTTATTATATTAATAACTTATTTATTTATGTTAAATAAATAAATTTATTCCTTCCTTGATTAATTACCACTTAATATAATATAGTTTCATAAAACTTAATATATAGTCACACAAATGTCACACTACACTATATAGTATAGTTGTATTATTTGATCACATGTACATAGCCGTTAATATAATATTATTATATTAATAACTTACTTATTTATGTCAAATAAATAAATCATCTACTTCTTGGTTAATGTATTTATGGATCTCCATAACCATCAATTATCTATATAATTCTTGTTATATTTAAAGACATATTGCAAATAATAGAAATCACATATTATTAGTTAATTACCAAGTAATCCATATTCCACCACAATCAATTAATATTAATTAATGGCTTACTTAATAATTCCTTCGTCGAACATAACGTACTTTGTTTCATGGTTTATCAATGTCACACATATCACATAATTGTTCCATTTAATTTCCAAAGTGGAAAAATTAGTTTTCTCAATCGACCACTAAGCGCAAATTGCTTGATTTATCTTCTTGATCACCGGCACTACAAAAAATGGGGCTTCAAAGAACAAACCGATTTTCGTTGCTAAAGGTGTCAATTTTCGATTTGCAAAAGGGTTTTGTAGCGACTTTTTTGTCGTTAACGTCTTTGGTCACAAGCTTGATAGGCGTTGCTAATTGTTCCGCAACGAAAGTATTTTTTTCTTTGCCAAAAGTAATACATTTTGCAATAAAATTTGGCTTTCGTACAGAGACATCGATCCTTTAGCAACAAAATGTATTGTTGCAGAATAATTGAAATTGCGTTGCTAAAAAACCCATTTCGTTGCAAAAGCCTGCTAATTGGCAACGAAATGAACTCTTTTTTTTTTGCAACAACCATGCATTTTCGTTGCAATTAACACCATTTTGCAACGACATTTTTCGTTGCAGTAAATTATGAAAATTGTTGCCTATGCTTACTTTTGTTGCAGAATGTAAATTTTTGGCAACGATTTTTGTTGCTGATTATATTATTTGGCAACAACATTATGCTGAATCAGCAACGAAAATGTTTGTTGTTGGTTATTTTTCAATAGCGACGAAAGTCGTCAATTAGCTACAACATTATATGTTGTCGTTTCTTTATATGTGCAACGAAAGTTGATATGATTTGCAACGATAAAAAATGTTGCCTTTTATTTTAGTATTAGCAACAATATCCTCTCCGTTGTTATTAAGTTAATTTTTCGTTGCCAAATATAAAATTTTTAATGCCATTAGCAACGAAAGTTTGTTTCTAAATGTAAACTTGTTCAATGCTTTGGTAACGAATTATATTGTTGCCAAATCAAAATTTAACATTCTTGTTGTGTACCTGGCTGGCTCAATGTCCCCATAACAAATAATGACAAAAATACAAAAAATTAAAATACTATTAACTTAATAAAATCATCCACTACATAATCATTCATTATCTTTATAATTAACCATCTAAAGCTACCACAGTTCTTCAATCAAAGTATATATCTACATATATAGAGAGAGTACACTTCATAATTTCGTCCCTTATCTTTCGTAAACGTAGCACAAAAATTTGATACCCAGTATTGTAAGGCAAGTCGTAGAAGCAGTCTTTCTGCACATATTTAAAAATAATAGCAAGTCAGGAAAATGAAGCAAATAGGTCACCAGAGGCACTTAGTGCCAAAATAAATACACAAAGACAATAGAGTTGATATGTGGTACTAATGTACATCGTATTGCTCATAAGAAGAAAAAGACAAATAGGCAATCACAATATCATTTGCTACAAATCCAAATAGAAAAAGAACCTTCAGTGCGACTATATGATTGCTCTGTTATAAGATAAAATTGGAATCTTAATCGGCCATTTCATGAATTAATTTCAGTAAGCATAGTGGTAAACATATTTTCTATTACAAGACTTGTAGATTATTATTATATGTTGACCTCAAGTCAGAATTCAGTCACATTCAACAACCATGGTCTTCCAAACCGTTTAGAAAAGCAGATTTCATAATATGAAATCCAATAGATTAAACAATAGTCTAGAGATTTACAATAGATTAAACAATAGTCTGGTGATTTGCAGATTTTGCAGATTGGTGATATTTGCATTATTTTAGAGAAGTTCTTATGTTCAGCATGTAAGACCCCAACTTTTTTGAATAAAAAATAATTTTTCTCGAAATATATTTTTGAATATTATGGTGTGGATATGATATAATGTTATAGTTGTGGATAATATTTGAAAATTTTTGCAAAGTAAGCAAGTTGATATAAAATATTCGTTGTGTTAGTGAATATTCGATTGGTCGGGGAATATTCGTTTTAACAGGGAATATTCGTACGACGGTACAATCATTGGTGGACCCCACAACAAAAGTATTGTCGTAGTTAGAAACCAGCGTAAATATCTTTTATAAAAATAACAACGGAAGTTTTTACCGTTAAACTGCCAACTACCCGGTGGTAAAAAGCGAAGAATACACGTGGTTGCGATAGTAGAAGACATGGTATTGATTATTGATGCTTACGTGAGAAGCACTCGGTTATACTCAATTATTCTTCTGATGAATTGTTGCATAGTATCTCACGTTATTTGATTTAATTATTGTCATATTATCATCTGCATAATATTTTATATTATTAAATCAATAATTAAGACAACAAAGTTATTCATATTATTATTTGCAATAATGACAATGTCTAGAAAGTTCTGTCGAGGAGAGGTTTGGTCACCTAATTGCGCGCCAATAGGGAGAAATCCTTATTAGAAAGTCCCCTCTTTCTTGAGAACGATCTGGCTGTTAAATATTGTGAGTTATAATATTAATGATGAATAATTGTCGAAGTATTAAGAATGTGTTTATTGAAGATGAGTGAATTACAAAAGTTAGAGGGGAATAATGCAAACTTGAAAAACTTTAGGGATACCAAAGTGTAATAAGTTAAATCAATATGGACCATTGGTGATGGTTTTAATAGTAAATAAATCTGGACCATTGATGGTAGTTTTAAAAGTAAATCAATCTGGACCGTCGGTGGTGGTATTAAAAGTAAATCAATCTGGACCGTCGGTGGTGGTTTTAAAAATAATCAATCTGGACCGTCGGTTGTGTTTTTAATAGTAATCAATATGGACCGTCCGTTCTAATAGTGAATCAATCTGGACCGTTCATAAATTAGTTACTATTTAGTCCATTCTCCTATAAATAGAAGCTTAATTCTTCTTTCATTCTCACCAATTCACTGAGATTCACAAGAGACACTATAGAGAGAGAAACTATAAAGAGCAAGAAGAAGAGTATTTTACTACTTCACTTTAGCAGTATCCAGCTTTCTATTAAGGTAAGGGGTATTATTTATTTCGTATTAATAAGGAATACTATTTTTCGTATTCATCCTTTAGTATGTTGGAATAACCTGTCTACGCGGATTACATACCGTATGACAGGGGAAAATCCATTTGTAGTTTTCATATGTTAATTCTTTTCATATTCTTAAATCTAAACTTACTATGGTAAGTATTGCTTCTATAATCCTTGAAATTAGTGGAATATCCTTGATTTTTGCGCTTCATCCAGTATCATTTTATTGGGATATTTATATGAACTTTCGTAGTAAATATCAATATTTTCACCCGAAGAACTATTCATAAGGTACTATTCACGGGTTACTATTCACCTTGTTACTATTCACTATAATATTATTCACTCCTAGTATTGGGGCACTTTTCATGTTTGAGTCTTATTCATGAAGTTCTTATTCAAAGTTACTATTCACCCGATTACTATTCACTCAAATATTGTCCAGTCGGGTATTTGGGGCACTTTTCATGTCGAGTTACTATTCACGGGGTACTATTCCCGAAGTACTATTCACTGAAAAATTTATTTCTTTTCTGTCCAAATTATTTTTGATACAAGGATATTATTCTTGAATTTTACTCTACAAAGCAGTATCATGTTGAAAATTTGGACATTATAAAAATTCGGATAAATTAAATTATAAATCTTTAAAATTTATCCTTTGCTTTCTTTTTAATTGAATTTTATATCATCACATCATCCTCACGCTTATATTGTGATGAAAATCATCTTCGATTTTACGTGCATAGATGGACTATTGATTGGTATGATTATGACCAAGGATAATTAAGATAGTCATTTGACCATTGATAATTATACTTAATAATTCTTGCCCGTGAGTGCAAGAATAATTTGTGGACGTGATACTTAATGAATATCCTTGGTCCAGTAGTGCGAGGGATGATTCGATGATGTGATCTATTTATTTATTGTTTGAGTCCCGTGAATAAAGATAATGATAAACTTTTTAAATCATAGAAGATAGTAGATATCATGTTCTACTTGACTCTTCTAATGGATTTCTTGTTCAAATTGCAGATTAAACTTGTTGTCTATTATATTCTATTAGTTTAACATTGTTGAAGGCTAATGATAACTTATTACGCATTCTCTTAGTCATAATATTTCTTCTTGAAATTTAGTTGAGCTCACCTTTTACTTCCATTGTTTCTTGGGAAATGAGAACGAAATTTTAACTAGTCGGGGAACGGAGTGATGGCCCGAGATGGTGACAATATTCGTGTAAAAACTCTCATCTCATGTTGTATAATTAAGTTTGTATTTGTATTCAGTACCATGTATTTGGCGACCCAAGATGGGTGATGTATACCTATTTTTGGGGCGTCACACAGCAGATGATGATAAGAAGTGAGAAGGGAATAAAAAGGAAAGCTGCGAAGATTTAATTATAATTTGTGGCTTTTTTGGAAGCAAAGCCACTATGAAGTTGAGTTTGAGACAAATGTTTTTTTTTTAGTGTTAGAAACAGCATGGTATGTATGGGTTGTATAAATATAATTTTAGGAAAAACTGAAAAGTAAGAAATAATCTGTCTCATAGCATTGAGAGAATAAAGCAACTGAAAGTGATGTAGTTTAAGAAAAGATTGCCTTATTTAGAGCTGGTTCAAGATTAGCAGCTCCTTAACGTTGAGGAGGAAATATCCAACTTCACTTCCTTAAATATAAAGATGATGTTAGGGACACACCATTTTAATGAATACTAGATGTTGGAGAAGTACTGTAATAATGACGTAAATTTGACATGAGTTGCAAAAAAAACAAGACCTAAAAATTTGTACAAAAAGGATATTGTATTATTGTTCACACAAGAGAGTTAAATACTACATTTTTTTTACTAAATAAATACAACATATTTCCAGCACAACAACAAGAATATTTTTCACATAATTTTACAAAATATGATCAAACTCCTTTTTTAAGAGGCTCATTTTCGTTACATCTCACGGTCTTCCAAAATTTTTACATTTAACAAATGTTACAAACATGAGAGGCTTGTGCACCGTTAGGATTGGAAGAAAAACAAGCACCAAAAAGGAAATATCGGAACCGAACTTCACAATCTGCTTGACTAGGAGTAAGTGCATCATGCAATTACACATGTGTTAAGTAATTTAGAAGTAATACTTCAAAGGAAATTTTGACCAAATTTAGAAATTCATTTCAATTCTGAATGGAACGGCAGGTTACACAAACTTGGACGTCTAGCCTTGAAATAAAATTGAAAACTCAAAACAAAGTTAGGCTGGATATCTGGCCTGAATCCTCAAATGAATACAGTACTCCATAATTACTTTAGTACAGAATAATGACCCAGTGAACAACAAGTAATTGAAAGTTGTTAACAGTGTAAAAAAATTGCTTATAAATATGCCATTATTATGCAAAACTGGACAATTTTAAGTACTTCATTGATGACAATGAAACTAAAGATTACTAAATTTTGATAAAATAAATTTTCTGCTGTTCAAGTTTACACGCGATGTGTCTTTGGAAATTGAAACCTCGTGGATGAAAGGGACATCACATGTAACTTGAAGGGAGCAAAATTTTTTAACCGTGGATTTTCAAGTTCAATTTGGACGCATGTTAATCTTCCTCAACTTTTCTCCCTCATTAATTTGATATTCTACATCCCCAAGTCGCTCATGTAATTCGCTCACAACTCCCTTTTGCTCTTCAAATTCAGTCCTTATTTTAGAGGTGGATAAATCAGCCATCTATAAAAACAAATAATAAGCATAGATAATCATAAAGTGTCACATAAAAGCACACATCACAAAAAAGAAACATAACCATTTTTTTGGGACAAAAAGAAACAAAAAGAAATTGCCCACTGTAGAGTTGCTAAAGAAAGTTGAAATACTAGGGACACTTGATTATGAGATCATGTACTCTAAGTTAGCAGAAAGTTAAGATTTAATTGCTTATTCCAATAGTGATTGGGCTGAAATTGTTGATGACATAAAGAGCACTTCTGATTATAAAGAAGGAACAAAAGGTACCTGCACAATACCTATGTTCAATTAAATATGTTGAGGCAATTTATCCAGCTATGTGATTAAGGACATTGCTTAAAGATGTAGGTAAGAAGCAAAATAAATGGACATTTCTTTTAAGCAACAAACATTAATACGCCAGAGAAAAAAAATGTTAAAAAAAAAATAATCTAACGAGCCATGAAAAACTAAACATATTGCCTTCCAGTATCATTTTATCCAAGAAGCATATGAAATGTAGAATTATTATTAGGTAAAAATAGGAGAAAAAGAATAATACTGCAGCATTGCAAGTCACAAGACCAATGTTAGCGTATGTTTAGTTACACGATGTTTGGAACATTTAGTGTGTTTAGAGGGTTTAGTTAAACGATGTTTGAAATGTTTAGTGTGTTTAGAGAGTTTGAAAGTCCAAACGCACTTAAAAATATTGTTAATCTACAAACACCTTATTTAACTTACAAACGCGTTGTTTAATACTCAAATGCACCGGACCAAAAATGATGTTGTGTGTTTGGACTCTAAATACCGCAAACGCTACTAACCAAACAAACCCTTCGCCAGTTCATTGGATTTATAAAACAAGGGGGGTAGCATTGAAAATAATGCACTTTCTTACTCATAGTTCTCCTAATAAAGTTGATAGTAATGGGTCTATTCACTTCATAATCTGAAGGAGTGCCTTCCAGAGAACAATGTATATAAAATTAATGCAATTCTCTGCATAAGCCTAGAATGATCTATTACTTTTAATATGCATTGGAGCTAAGTAAACCTCAAGAAAATATTGATCCAAAGTTTCAATTCGAATCCTTTTTCTGTTCGTTTGTTATTGAGTTTGCTACAGCACCACATCATCAATTAATCTTACACTTCAATTCAAATTTATAAGTATCACTACTGTTATCAGGCCTACAAGAAGCCGAGAAAATTGAAATTTTGTCTGGGAAAAAAATGGCAACGAAGGAACGAAGAAAAAGATATCATATCAAAATAAAATCATCAAGCACAACTAAAAAATAAAAATAAAAATAAAGCCCTAAACAGTAAACACCCATATATAGACAAATCCACATAAGTAGAGATAAATTCATTGACCAAAGTTCAAAATAAACTCAGTTTATATACCATCCGAGCCCAATTGGTAGAAAAATTACCTCAGAAATTTTTGGAGTCGGCGACTGGCGAGTGAAGAGACGACTGAATCCTTTGAAGAGAAACGAGAAACGATAAATCAGAAGATGGATCAGTGACAATGGCCGGTGGGAGAGGATGGATCGGAGATGGTTGGGATACAGAGAATGGTTCGAGCTTTCGAGGATGGATCTGAGATCTATTTGGGGGAATAAACTAAAACTGTGAAAGGATAAGAAAATTGAAATATTATTTATGTAACCGGTTCAACTGGCTCGGTTGTATAATGATGTAAAATATTAATAAATAAAATTATGAGTATGGATGTAGAAAATTAAACAATATTTAATGATTTAATATATATATATATATATATATATATATATATAATATTACAATATTAATGAAATTATAAAATCAACAATTATCTAAAAATTGTTTGTGATAAATTAATTTTGTAGAAAGTAAATATAAATTTTTATATTTTATGATTTATATGCAAATAAATTTGTACAAATATGATGAGTTACGCTATATTTTGTATATAATGAGTTTTATATTATTTACATATAGTCAAGTGATACGTGTTGGTATATTTAAAAAATATACATGTATAATTTTGAGTGCTTAAGTTAAATAATTTTATGGAATTTCAAAAAATAAGAGTTTGTTTTCTTATTTGTGGATGTTCTAAAAGATTTTTATGTTGAAGCAATAATTATATGAATAACTAATATATAAAATTAATATATAAAATGTATAAGAACCTTTTTTTGTTCTGAGAAGCGTTACTCAATATTCTGAACATTGTCACATAAAATGTTAATTAACTTAAAATTTATTTTAAGTAGTGAGCATAATATTGTGAAATTGTTTAAGTTACAAAATTTGCAATCCAGTTGATTCTGAAGCTCCAACATAGTGCTATATACTTCCTTATATTTACTCTAAAGCTATTTACTCCTCATTTTGAGATTTATTATTTTTTATAAATATAAAAAGAATATTAAATTAAAATTTTAAAATATCTCAAATCAATTTTCAAAAATCAATAATAATCATATAATTTGGAATAATGATATATTATAAATTATCTAAAATTACTCATGATTTGGAGATTTATTATTTTAAATTTTTTAAAAATAATCTTATATTAAAGTTTTAAAATATCTCAAATCAATCGTCAAAACTCAATAATAATCTTATAATTTGGAATGAAAATATATGATACATGCTTGAGCTTAACTATTCAAAAGTCAAGAATAATATTATAATTTGGAATAAAGATATATTATAAATTATCTAAAATTACTCCTCATTTAGAGATTTTTTATTTTTCATAAATTTTAAAAATAATCTTAAATTAAAGTTTAAAATATCTCAAATTAATTGTCAAAAGTTAATAATATCTTACATTAATAGTCTTGAATTTATAATCTCATGAATTATAATAATTCATAAATTACAAACAAAATATTATTTGAAAGACCCTATTATTTTTCTTTTTTCGCAAGAATTTTCGCTCCAAATATAGATTGCATGGGTATTGAAATACGTATAATGTAATATATATATAAGTGTATATGTTATGAAATAAGGAATTAACATATATGCTGAGTAAGGCTGTAAAATGAGCAAACAGTTCGAGCTCGATTCGTACTCACTCGACTAAAAGTTCGATTCGAGCTCGACTCGAAATATAAATGAGTCAAACATGAGCAAATTTTAACATTTGATAAATTACTCGAACCATCTCAAATTACAATTTTATATTGATACTCGGATCATATTCATTCGAAAAGTTCAAACTGCTCGGGCTCAATTCGAAATCGTGCTCGACTTGGTACCTAAATGAGCGTCAATCAAATCTTATTTTATACTTAATAAATTTTATGAACTAAATCTAAGCAACTTAATATTCGGCTCGACTCGATTCATTTAAACTCTTAACGCCGAGTCATTAAATTATTAAGCATGAGTTGGAGACTATTTAGGCATCATAAAGGATACTAAGCTAAGCCATTATCTGATAAGGGAAAGCTAAACCAAGAATAACTTCCCTGCTTATCTTCATTCCATGTCCATCCGTTCCAAACCATTTCCTCCTAACCTCTCCTACTCACATGCTACCAACATCAAAGTTCTACCAACTTTTACTAAAAGTCCTCCATCTCTGTGTACTCTCTTAAGCTGATTGAAGGAAAATTGAGGGGGTGACTAAGGAAGAAGCTTTGAAGCAAAATGTTTGGGTTTATTAAATTTCAAATCGACTCGTCTCACAGAGTCACATGTATGCATTTTGTTAATTTTAAATCCTCTGTCACGTTTTCTCTCTCCATACTCTATCACCGTCGGCTGAAGCAAAAAAAATTGGGGGTGATTGCGGGATAAATTTTGAAGCAAACTAGTTTGGGTTCAATTAATTTCAAGTTGAATCCTCTAACGTGTATTAATTAAAGTGTTAATTAGCATATCAAAGTTATATAAAGCAAATTTATGGAGATGCTTCTAGTAAGTCTTTCCTTTTCAATCTTATTCTTTGTTCCTTTTCTATTTGGGATTTTTTTTTTGGGATCTAAGTTTGTTCGTGATATAGATTATTCCATTGGTTTTATGCATGTGGATGAATTAGTGGGTTTTCATCTATCTCATATTAATCGTCAAGATTCCACATGTATGCAGATTTATTTTATTGGATTGATGTATGGTTTTTGATTTCAACTCTATATAAACAACATTTTATTTGTTTTTTTGTTGTTATGGTTATGTTTTAATTAGCAACAGCTTTATCAGATAACATAATTTCAAATCTCAAAGAATTTAATTTATAACACTTTTCATGATACAAACCGAGTATATGCTTTTATTTATGGGGTAATTTTACAACCAATACTCACTAATTGGCATGCACATTAAATGTTTGAGAAAAGATTTGGATTAAATTAATGAAGGAAATAGTGGATAGTTGTGAAGAATAAAAAAAGGGGTCCCGCAAGTGGAGTTGTTGAAACTTTAAACTCTTATGTGCAAAATGTAATGTAAATCCTTATATGAAAAATCTTGTTCAGAATGAGGTTGATAAAAAGGATGAGAGGTCGATTATAAGTGGAAGTGATTGTTTAAATAAGACCAAGATGATGTTGTAAGATGAAGCAATAGAAATTTTCGTAAGAGGATGTGAGAATTGTTTCAGGACAAAGGCAAAACTAAACAGCTTAAATAATTCTTTTGAAAGTCTTGTTTTGGAGGAAGGGATTCTCATAACTCAATGGTCGAGGCACTTCAAGTTAGAAAATTTAACCAAATCAGAAAAAAATAGTAAAAAAGGAACTAAAAGGATCAGCAATGACAAACAAATATGTTCTTAATCTCTCACTATCATATTAACTTTCTCTTCTTTTTACCTTTTTTTTATTAAGTAGCAAAACCTAAAAGTCTAACATCTTTTCACTTTATGATCAATAGATAAAAAAAAAATATGATGATTCACATTTTCAAATTCATTTAAGTGCATATTTACCTCTACACTATTTATACATATTCTTTCACTCTCCTTAATTCTTTTAATTTCTTTTCGCATAACTATTTTTGAGATCGCAAGTGGTTCTTAGTATATGTCATTCATTGGAGTTTTTTTTTGTCAATTAGGTGTATATAGGCATTATGATCAATCTTCTAAATTTGGAATAGAAAAGCTTCAGTTTATAGTGTTGCACTGCATATTCCATCTCCATGTACCAGTAGAGTTTTTGTCTTTTGAAAGACAGAAAAAAGCATCTTTTATAGACCATATATATTGTCCATAGGGGGAAAATCATAATGGAAGAATAATTAAGGGCATACTTAATTACTAGCTAGTTCAATCCTGTTTATTGCTGCTTGCTGGCATAGACCAGATCCATATTTTCTCACCGATCTTAATATAGTTTGGTTTAAGTACTATAGCTAACAGCTAATAGTCTTTTTCTAGCCTTTTATAGTATCTGTAACATATAAAGGTATGGGAGTTAATGCACCTATGAATTAAGAGATGGGGTATCGCAAAGTGGTCAGATCATTGTAAACTATCACGAGTTCATCAGATCACAATTAGTAATTTCGGAAGTTAACCTTATTTAAAATTTTGTCTTTCTGTCTTAACCTTAACCTTAACCTTAACCTTAACCTTTGGTATTGCAAAATTATGTCTTTTTTCCTATTATCTCAATATAGTTATCTAAGTTGATAAATTACCATTTTGGCATTTATCTTTGAGCCGAAAGTGTCGACAACCGCGTAAGCTCATGAAATCTCAACGAGAATATGTAAGAGCTACTGCCTTGTTACTGTTATATGGTCGGTATTCTGCAGTGGGGAAGCTTTAATGCTATATACTTTAATTCCTTAATGCTTTATACTTCAATACTTCAATATGGTGGGTCATATCACGATTGCAGATAGCGCCATTCACCAGAATATCACGGGTCCGGGTCATTTATGCATACCAAGATGAGGTCATGGCCATTGGTCATGTATTCTTTGTGGGTGGTCGCTTCGGGGTTTTTCGCACCATTTCTTCTGTTGTTATGTTCAGGGACATGCAGTCTGTTGTTATGCTGTTTTTAGTTATGGGTTGTGGGCTGGGTGGTGGGTGGGGGGGGGGGAAATGTGGGGGCGTTCTCCTTTATGTTGTGTCAAGCATGGGGTGGTGGACCGCATGTCCTCTGTTTTTGTGCCGCTTTGTGCGATTTTTTCGGGTTTGGTTTGTTATCATTGCTTTTGGTTTTCACTTGCTTATGGGATCGCTTTATTCCGTGCTTTGATGCTGCTAGTCTATTTTTTAATGTTTCAATTCTCATTACAGTATTGTAACTTCTTGTTGGGCTTGAGACCTTGTAATCTTTTATAGTCATGACATCTGATTGGGGTTCTCCAATGAGGTTGTAATCTTTTCTCTTTTAATACAGTCTAAATTTAGCAAAAAAAAATCTTCTTTGTAGTTGAAGTAACAACTTCTGATGTTGTTAAATGTTTGATAATATTATCAATCATACCTCACCTTACAATGTTATTAGAGTAACATATTGTATCTCTTAACTTGTGTCTAAACATTTATTGTTTTCATTAACTACCCATTTCTAGGACTAAGGTGATGTTTGTTTACATCTGATTGCCTCTTAATGGTCTGCCTCTTATTCGCTAAGAGGCATGATGTTTTTTTTTGTTACCTCTGAATGCCTCTTAATCGGTAAGACAGAAAATAAAGTTTTAATAATTAAGTGGTACCTCTTAATGAAATTTTTTTGATAATTTTTTTTAGATAAATATATTCAACAATATTATGCACTCATTTTTATTAAATTGAATATTTAAAATTATTAAATAAAATTTTACCTTTTAAAATGGTAAAATAGTGTCATTAAGAGATAACTTACTTTTTAGTTATCAAATAATTTTTTAGATTCAGAACTCATAACCATTCAGATGATTTAATTTATTAAGACATCATAATCATTCAGATCTTAATTCTCAGGTTTATCAAGCACAACCTAAGATTTACTGTTTTTATGTGTTGGACATTAACTAACCATTTCTAGGGGTCTTTCTGAATTTTGTAGCATAGGTAATTAGATATTGATTTGTACAAATTGACCATTCATTTTTTCCATCTTTCTATACTTATGAATGGATTCCGGTTCTCAATTTTAACATGTAGTATACTAGACTTCGAGGAAAAACAAGTCAGATTGAACTCGATCACTTTCATACATAAGTTATCGCTATCGCTTCTTAACTTAGACTAAGATAAGAACTATAAATTCTAGGAGACTTCCTTGCTAAGTACTTGTCAAAATAGAAAAAACAATATGATCATTATAAACTACATTTAATTTATTACAAATTCTAATTTTTGTAAATTAGAAAATATATCTATATTTGCTTAATTTTAATTTCAAAAATTATAACTCATGACAAAAAAAAATTAAAACATTTATTTTGAGATGGAGGGAGTAAAACATTTGACAGTATAAATTTGTGTCTAAACAAATAAAAATTTTAAAATGTAAAATGATGCGTTTTGGGGAAAAAAGAGAGTCCGAAACTTGCTTATTGGGCAACAATTTACTACTCGTTGGAAAAAATTGTACAAAATACGCAATGAAAAAAAATGTTGACTATGATCAAATATTTTCTGAGATATCAAAGTCAGGCACTACATGGGTTAAAGGGAAGAAAGGATGGACCTTTTTCATGAGTAAGGATTTAAGTAAGTATGGCAAGATTTGGTATGCCTTTCTTTGCACCAAACTGTTTCCATCTACACACACGAGTGAGGTGACTAAAGAAAAGGTGTTATTACTGTATGCCATTGTGAAGGATTTTGATATTAATTTGGGTACCATTATCAGTTTTCTATCGGGGCGTTGTCACAAGATGCCATTCTCCTGGGGGGTTACACCCTCCCTTATATGCTTGACCTGCACTGCTAGTCGGGGAGTTAGATGGTCAGCAGATGGGCCCGTGCAGCATTCACTCCAGTTGCTTGACTCACGTCTGCTTGCTCGATACTCAGTCTGGCTTGGAAGAGAGTCATGTCCTAGAGGGTTGGGGTTTAATTTCCCGATACTCCTGAGGAGGAGGAGGAGGAAGCTGAAGATAGCTCTGAGGATGATGAATTTAAAGCTTAAGAAATGTCTGAGGGTAATGAGGAGGCTGCAAGGGGTCATCGGTCTACAAAATATATGTTCAGCACTCAGTTCCGTAGTATGCAGAGACATATTGATGATAGGGACAGACAAGAGGATATGAAGTTGAAGAGATTAGCAGTGCGACAAGATCATGTCTTTGCCACACAAAATACTTTCAATGCTTCCTTGGCAGAGGCGTTTGCCAGAATTAATCCTGCTACTGCTGACCAGTTCTAATTCCTAGTTCCACAGCCACTACCAGCCTATCCACCATTAGATTCCGATGTTGAGGAGATACCACCACCTCCGGCTTAGCCAATTTAGGGAAGTCCTCATGTGCTTTATTGTTATATTTTAACAATGAGGGCATTATTTATGTTAAATTTGGGAGAGTTTTAGAATTGGTGTAATGTTTAGTTCTATTTATGTTTATTATGTTATTTTGCATATGTTAGTTAGTTATGCATTTGTTAGTCATGTTTGCATTCATGTTAGTTTCATCATTAGTATTTTGTAGTTTAGTAGTTTAGTTGTGTAAATAATAGTTTCTATTTTTGTTGAGTTATATGAATATATATATATATATATATATATAACTGAAAAATCAAAAATCTAAAAAATATTAGTTAGTTTACTGTTTTTGTGTTGCATTTAGCTCATATTTGCATGATTCCAGCTTTTAAATGGTTAGAGTTTGTTTGGGCCAATGATGAGATTGGAATTGCATAGACAAGTAGTATTGACTGTTAAGGCTTTGATGTAATTTCTTATCATGATCTAAATCTTTATTTGTTTGAAACTGGTTTAATCAGGATATCACTATAAAATGACAATGTTGACTGATTGGGTTTAAATTTACACATAATTGGCTTCTTAAGGAGGATATTAGTTTGAATGAAAGAAAGTCATGAATAAATGGTGATGGCTAAGAGTAGACAGAAACCTAAGTTTGGGGGAAGATTTGGGATATATCTAAAAAAAAAGAAAAAAAAAGAAATAGGATTGAAAAAAAAAGGAAAAAAAGTATGAATAAACACCGTGGCTAGTATAATTTCTGTGGCCTTTGTAACTTGAGTAAATACGCCCGAGGGGATATCTCTACACCCAACGCTTTAAAGCCATCTGGTTTGGGAGTCGTTGGTCGAAAGCTCGATAATGGGTATCACTGAAAAGCTTAAGAGGACTAAACATTACACAATCATGAGTAAAATAAAAAGTGAAAATCGGGAAAAAGAGAGAAAAGCCCCCGTATGTGATTAAGAAAGCAAAAGTATCCCATGTTAACTTCTAAATTTGGTAGTTGTTTGGTTTTAGCCGGATCTTGCTTATTTTTTGATTTCTTGACTTTTAAGCTGTTTGATTCCTTTAAAGAGGCATATTATGTGTTTTATTTAAGTTTCTATCAGTTAGCATGGTTGGTGAGCACACACACACTATATCAGTCATGACAGGGAAAGATTTGGTGGTTGATGTGAGGTTATTGATTTGTCTTGGAAGGATGTACTGTTCATGTCTATTGTATTTTCTCTGAGGCCATTTGAATAGCTTTTATATTTTTTAATAGCTGGATTCATAGGCATGTAGTTAGTTGTATTGCATTTCATTCTATTGTGCTCGAGGACAAGCATAATTTAAGTTTTGGGGAATTTAATGAGTGAGTTTCATACCTACGAATCAGATGCTTATTCAGATTTAAACAATGCTTAATCTGTTTATTTTTGTATTATTTTATGTGTTTTGTTATGTGTGTGTGTACAGGGTTAGTACGTGTTGTTAAGGAAATGATGGTGGTAATGTGGCAGGAAAGTGCAGCAAAGCAGAAGAAAAATAGTAGTGATGAAGAGCATACCCTGCCGGGGTGGGCCTTGATAAGCTTAAAACACATCGCCGGGGCCGGGGTGCATATTATTCAGAGACTTAACACCCTGCCAGGGTGGGGGTTCCTAAGCATAAAATGCCCGCTAGGGCGGGGGTACGCGGCTAAGAAGGAAGAGTTCTAATGCAATTTTACTACTGTGTTGGTGTGACTTTGTGGACTTTGGACGATATTGGAACTGGAAAGAGGATGATTTCAGATACAAAAGCAGAGACTTTTCTAACTTTGTTCATTCATTCAACATTCAATCAATCATAACAACTTTTTGAACCCTAATTTGTGAAGATTATGGAGGAACAGAAGCAAGAATCACGAAGATTACAGATTGGAGTGAAGAGAAGGGTGGTTGTATTACTATTCTTGTTCTTTAATTTCAGTTTCTGTAATTGGGATGTTTATTTCTTTAATCTATTCAGTGTTTATTTCATTAGCTATGAACTAATTCAACTTATTAAGCTTACAATGGATCTTTAAGTGTAATGATGATTATCATGCTTTTATTTCAATTCAATAATGCTATTTTTCAGTTCATCTATTATGATTTGTGCATAATCTATGAGTTGCTTGATCACCAATTCTTTGTGGACTTATAAGGATTCGAGAGATGAAATATGAGTTTAGACTTAGTCATAATAGCATGTGTTTGTTATTTCTGCGTTTTGATGGAATTCATGATGTATGTTTAGGATAGAGATATACCTATGCATCGCATCTAATCATATGAGAACTTGGGATTTAAACCTTCTTTAATTTTAATTCGCATAGAGATATAGTGAATTAATTAATTAGGGTGTTTGACTTAATTCTATCATTTGTGGATTTAAGTTGATATGAGTTTAGTGCATCGAGAGATGGCTAATTTTACTTTCGTGTTCTTGATTAATGAACTGGAATAGTTAAATTGGATTGAAAAAAAGTGTGATAATCTGAGTGAAGCATAAAGTGAAGTTGTAGGCTTAATTCTCCATTATCTGCGTAAAATTTATAGTTGTTAATTAATATTTATTTTGTTTATTAGTTTTTCATTAATTAAATTGGTTAGTTTAATAAAATTGAAATAATACAAAGCTGGTAATTGTTAGATTAAAATTGATTTCTGTCTCTGTGGGAACGATACTCAACTTATCATTATATTACTTGTTGATCACGTATACTAGCGTGCCATGCTTAATTAGATTACACCCAACACAGGTCATTCCTGGACGACTTGGTCCTTGGTTCCGATCCACGTCTTTAATGGTCGGTCTATTAAAAACACGAGCCTTCCTATCAGATCAGCATTACTCTGATCATTAAAACATGAGCCTTCCTAATGTACTACAGTCATTAAGCCTTGAGGCTTCCTAATGTAGTGCATTCATTAAAAGATTAAAACACGAGCCTTCCTAATGTGCTGATGGATTGTTAACTACATTGATCCTTGAACCTTTCTAATGTACTGCTGGATTGCTATATTAAGTTGTTATTAACACTAGAGGGTATTACGTTTAGGGGAATAATCTTTCAAAAAACTTTTTAATGATGTCTGATAAGTTCATATTATTAATTTATTTTGAATCCTTTATGTTTAGTTTTATTGCATGTTTCATATGTATATGAGCTTATTAAGGTGTTTAATGATTTCAGGAAGAATTGGAGCTGAAATGAGGGAAAAAGGAAAATTGTAGGGTTTTTAGCATTATGTTGGGTGCATTGTCTTGGCTTGGGACTTGGATTTTATTGTAGATCTATTTCTTATCTTTCCGGAACATCTTGAATCGTCCCAATCAGAGTTCATATGAAAAAGTTATGATCTTTTTACTAAACGGACGTTGAACCTCAAAGTTTGGAAGTTGCAATTTACATAACAGTCACTTGGAGACTGATTTCAACCTTGATGCAGCCATAATCTGTCAATTCTCAAAGAATGAAAGTTGTAGATCTCGTCTAGAGCTTCTATTTGATAGGTAGAAGGCCCCGTAACTCCTCCTGGATCAAAAATTATGGTTGTTTTACCAAAGGACGTCGTAGCAGGAAATATGAGCGAATTTGAGAGGGAAAATTGGGTAATCTTGGATTTTTGGAAAGTTTCTAAAAGCAGATTTTGACAAATTTCTACATGGAATTGGATTGATATTTCTATTAGAGTTAGGATATCTTTTAGACTAAGATTTATTTCCAAATTAGATTCTATTTCTTTATGGAAACTAGTTATGATTTATAATTCCTTTTAGGATTTGGATTTCTGATTCTCACGGGATTTAGGACTTTGTCTAGCACTATAAATAGAGAATGATAGTCATGATTTTATTAATTCAATCATCTACTATATTCTTTCATCTACAACATTGGAGGATTGAAGACATGAGCTAATTCTTTTTATTCAGTTCTAAGGGATGTTGAACCTTATTTATAATTAATGGTTAATATATTATTCATTATTTATTCCTTCTCACATGAAATTCATTCTTGACAATCTGATTTAATTTTTGAATGTTATATGGCTTAACTGATTTGATTTCTGCAGGATTGAGTTGGTTAACAAATATCATATGCTAGATCAAAGAATAATATTACATGTAATTGATATTGTTCCTAATCACAAGTAGTAATTAGTAATACCCGATTGTGGACAAACTTTTGAGTATTGCCATGATTATTAGAAGACAAGTTAAACAATATGAGCTTATGTGTTTGTTGCTTGGAATAGTCTAATTCCCTAATTCTTAATGCTATTGTTATATTAAATCTAGAGAGCTTGTTCTAGGTTATATAATGGTTAGAATCTTATGAAGAACTTGTTTCATTGAGTGGCAATTTAAGGGGAGTTTCGGGTAGCAGAGCTTGTTGTTACCTAGGGCTATTAGTTTCATTGAAGGGTAAATAATGTTACACTTGATTAATATATTGTTGTAAAAAGGTGATACTGAATTGAAGAACTGAAGCTTTTTATTCATTATTTATTCTTATTAGTTTATTCTTGTTAATTTAGTTAATCAATTCAAAATTCACTTTTCATTAAAAATCATAGGATAAATATAAAATAAATCACTCTCTATGGGATCGATCCTTGTTTACTACTGTGCTAATTATTTGAATTTGTAAAGTGAAAGTGATGTTAATTTAAGGGTGTAAACGACAGCTCCCAATGTTCGCTAGAATGACTAGCGGACGCTGGGATGTCTTTTTTAATCTGGACCTTTGATCATTGTTATGGATGGTATATATGGTATTTGCTCATTTTTTATCCATAACAAATACATGCTATGGATCATTTCTTATATATATATATATATATATACACACGGAGAGGATCAGGTGCATACCCCTTTATTTAACATACCTCGCCACCACCTTTTAGCGATGAATGGATGATGATTGATCATGTCAGTATATCGAAGAACCGCTTATCTTAACTTTTAGTAACGCGATCGTGAATCGCCGCGCCATAACATATAAACCGTTTTTATTCGTTTTATATAGCGACGGACCAAATCGTCACACGGTCCGTCGTTAAATGTGGTGAGCCGGGTATGTAAAATAAAGGGTATGCACAAGAAATGAACCGTATATATATATATATATATATATATATATATATATATATATATATATATATATATATGTATATACACAGCTGTGTAACACACAATTGTGCTATGATGGCGGTTTTTTTGAGCTATAGCGACGGTTGAACCATCACCATAGACCATAATAGCTATGGCGATGGTTGAACCATCACCATAGACCATAATAGCTATGACGACGGTTGAATTATAGCCATAACCTAAAAAAATCGTCGCCATAGGTGACTGTGTACTACACGACTGTGTATATATATATATAGCAATGATCCAAAATAATACATATCGTGTATTTGTTATGGATTAAAAATAGGCAAATAACATTTATATCATCCGTTCCACATATCAACGAGGAAGATTGAAAAAGGGAAATTGACGTCCACTAGAATTACTAGCGGACAGACTAAAAGTAGAAATTGAAAAATTATACCCCCATTCAATGAAAGTGAATGCGTTAAAACATTAGTTTTTTAAATAGTTCGCTAGTAGTACTAGCGGATGAATTGATAAT
Organism: Panax quinquefolius; assembly: GCA_020205615.1. NCBI lineage: Eukaryota > Viridiplantae > Streptophyta > Magnoliopsida > Apiales > Araliaceae > Panax > Panax quinquefolius. Next base: position 56,053,647 of record CM035155.1, read on the forward strand.
ATTAGCTGATGAATTGATAAACAGTTAAACAGTCCGCTAGTAATACTAGCAGACAAGTTGTTTTAATTACTAATCACAATCAAACTTGCAAATTTGAGTCAACATAAGGAAATTATACATCATAATTCCAAATTCGAGCCAACATCGGTTTTTTTTCATCATAATTCCACCCCATATTAGAACAATATTATACAAACAAACCCTGTAATCCTTTTATTCCATATATATATATATATATATATATATAGGAGATAGATGGTATATAATACTTAATAATTTTTTTGCCCAACCAAGTTAACTAAAATATTATACCTGCCTTCAATTGACATCAAAGAAGAAAACTAAACAATTAATCAAGAAAGTCTTCGCACCTCAAAATCATCATGGTAAGTTTTAATCATGGCTGAATATATGATTAATTATAGTTCTACAAATTCTTCTCATGATAATATTGACATGGATAATATTGGTGTTCATAACATGAACCAATCACATATTAACGATTAAAAAAATCTATATGAGGGTCAGATTTTTTTCTACTATCCAAGAGGCGGAAGAATTTTATAGAACCTATGCACGTAATACTTGATTGGAAATAAAAATTGGGGCAAGACATAAATATGCTCACTCCAACAATTTTCCCAACATACTTTTTACATGTAACAAAACTAGAAAACCAATTGATAGAAAGAAACAAGATGTTGATGAAGTTGAGGGTAGTAAGGTCAAAAGAAAAAGGGATTCTATAGGTCACACGATGTGCAAAGCTAGAATGTTTGTTGTTCATCTAAAGAAAGAATATATGTGGAAATTTTCAAATTTGAGTTGACTCACAATCATGATTTGGTGACTCCAAGAATGAAAAATCTCATTCAAACACAGAAAAATATAACTCCTGTTGCTTGAACTTTAATTGAAACTTTCAATAGCGTTGGAGTTGGGCCAAGTAAATGATAAATGTTTTCAGTGAAATAGGATGAGGGATGGAAATGTAGACTTCAGTGATAAGGGTATTCAAAATATCGTGTGCGAGATATAAGACGTGACACAATAGATATAAACGATGCCTAAGCAGCATTGCAGTACTTGAAAAAACTTTTGGCGGAAAATACTCTATTTTTTTCCGATATCAAACTAGATGAAGATAATCGCATCACATGCATTTTGTGAATAGATTTCAGATCAATTATAGCTCACACAATTTTGGGGATGTCGTAACATTTGATACTACTTATTGAACGAACAAGTATTCTCTGTCGTTTGTTACATTCATGGGGGTAAATAATGATTACCATTCCATCTTGTTTGGTTTCGCAATGATTAAGGATTAAACAGGGGATACTTTTGTATGGGTTTTTCAAACTTTTCTTCAAGCGATGAATAACAAAGCACCGGTTACCATTATAACTGATTAGGATAAAGTTATGAGCAATGTGATTGCTAGGGTTCTTGATGAGAGGGTTTTATACCTATGATTTGGATATCGTTAAGGCTTAATTATTTGTTAACTTTAAGTATTTTTAGTGTCATTTTACTTGTTTCTATGTTTGTGTTGTAGGAAATGGCTTCAAAAGGTCGAAACATGAAAAATAGAGCTTAGTGACATTTTTGTAATTTTTGGAGCAGAAAGCCCACTGGGGCGGGTGTTTCCTAGTGTAAAAATCCCGTCGGGGCTGGCTTGTCAGGAAGAAAAAGAGTTTTCAGAAGTTGAGTTCAAGGAAGATTGGTTTGAGCTGTTTGTTCAAGGACTTTAAGGAGGGTTAAAAGACATATGAAGAGGCATATAAAAGGAGGAGAATCACAAGGATTAAGGGAGAGGATTCTATTAGATTAGATTTTAATTAGATTAGGATAAAACCCTAGTTTTTCTTAGATTTCGAGATTAAAGCAACTTGGAGACCATTGAAGTTCAAGAGCAGGAGCAAGAGGGAGCATGAGATTTGCTGACAATAGATTTTATTCTTTCCTCTACTCTTATTTTTGTCTTTTAATATTTATTCAATTGTGGATTCTTGGTTTTAATTCAATAATCATGAACTAAATTCTTGTTTGAGATTATAATGGAGCTTATTGCATAATTTATTTTTAGTATGCTTCTTTGTTAATTATTGTTGATTATTCTTGGATTGTCTATTATGGTTTAATTGCCTAGCTAACAATTACCGTGATAATCTATATGAACACGAGAGATGGATTATAGATTTAGATATGATCATAATAACATGTGATTGTGTTTTCTGTATGGCATTTGAATTCATAATTTATGTCTAGGATAGAGATATACCTATACATCGCATGTAATCTAATAGAGAACTTGTGCTTTAAATCCTCTTTAATTGTAATTCATATAGAGATATAGTGAATTAGTTAATTAGGGTGTTCTTCTTAATTCTATCAAATGTGGATTTAAGTTAATTTTAGTATAATGCATTGAGAGATGGTTATATTTATTTATGTGTTCTTGATTAACAATTCAAAATAGTGAACATAATTGATAAGAAGTGTATTAATTTAAGTGAAACAATAAGTGAAGTTGTGAGCTTAAATCTCTATAATCTAATTTTTAACTAGTGGTAATTAGAATTAGTTTAATTAAATAATTTAATTCATAACCTTAAATTGATTGTTTAAATAAAATTAGTTTGGTTAAGAGTTAGTATTTGGTAATTTGTATTAATAATTCCTCATGAGAACGACACTCTACTTACACTTTATTACTTGTTGACCACGTATACTTGTGTGCTGTGCGTAACTAGATTTTACCCAATAGTTCTTCCTGAAACACATTGTCGGGAAAAATTTCTTTTTTTGGAATTCCTCTTTTAGTCTTTCTTACCCTTTATGTGTTCTATGTCTTGAATTTTATTTTGAAAGGGCGAGTTTGAAAAAAGAGTCTGACACAAAATGTCGATGATTTTAAAAATTCAGAGTTGCCAGTTGGTAGTAGTGAAATGGTTGTACCAACTCAATCGAATTTTTGAAAAGATTTGCAAAAAGGCCCAATTATTGGACTCTGTTTAACAAGCCTTTGAAACTGAGATTCATAGAGTTCCGGGGCTTGATTAAGCGTGGGGAATGTGTGAGGCACCTCCGACTTCCGTGAAAACACAGTTATCGCGTCTTTTTAATTTCCTAATTATTTGAAGTGTGTGTGTGTGTGTGTGTGTGTGTGTTAATTAGGCCTAAGTGAATTATTTGGAAGTAGTGCAATGCCTTTTTTGCACTTATATACAAAGGGTTTGATTTGTATAAAAGTTCAATTTTAAGCAAAATATACAAAAATTATGTTTTAAAAACATGTTTTCAAACTCTTATTCTCGCATAGTAATTGAGGCCTTTGATACTTCCATTTTATTCCGTATTCGGCTTGTTTTGATTTTATTCTCGAGATGCGAAGCATCTTCGAAAAAATAATATACACATAAGTGTCGGGCTCTTTATGGGCATGAAAGCCATTGAAGTGACCCGAGCTTCACAAATATGATTTACAAGCTAGCTGTACAATTGAAAAGGGTCCATCATGGGAGCTAGATCTAGATCCGTCAGCTGGATCTTAGATCTCGTGGCTCCTAGGCTCGTATAATATCATATGAATAGCCTACATAACAAGGATACTAAAATAAAATAGATATTTAATCTAAACAACGCAAAATAAAGGATTTATCAGTTAAATCCATGCCTACGCGTAGTCAGGGTTCCTGTTCCCTCTAGATACAGATCTAGGGTCACATGGTTGCTTAATATTTACAAAAATAAAAAGAAAACTATATTTAAATAAATTTTAACCATTCTAGTTTTAAAACTTTTGAACCGGTTAAAAGTTAGATATGGATGGATTTAGATAAATCTAGTCCACAGATTCAAATATTACAGATTTACATTGAATAAACAGTTAAAACAAATATTTAATCACATTAAACAGTTAACATATATATATATATATATTAAAGAAAGAGAAAGCTTCAAATATAAAAAAAATCTTACCGTGTGCTGCAAGGAAGGCTTCAGACTACTTTTGGAGCTTGAAAACTTAGTTTCCACCAATTAAAATTTGATATGTTGTAGTATATATGTATACAAGTGTTTAGAAAGAAGAATATTGAAGTTTAGAAAGAAGTTTTGAACCTTCATAACTTTTAATCTAGGAATCCGATGGAGGCGTGTTATACCTTTCTAGAATGCCCTTGACGAAAGCTACATAATGACATGGGTTTTGACATTTTCCGAATCCGAAAAGATGGGTCCATGACTAGATCTTCAAGTCTTCGCAGTCCATCTGTTGAGTTGTCTTGTGCTGTTTTCACTCGGGATTGATGTTATGGTTCTGCATGACTTCTTTTGCAGTGATTTTTGGCTGAATTAATGTTGATTTGGCAAGATTGCTATTTTGCCTCTCTTGGGTTGGTTCTGGGCTTAATGCAGTTGTAGCTGTCTTTTCTCAAGGTTGTCTCTGAGGTTGGTTTGATGTTTCCCGGGGTTGTTGCTGGGGTTTTGACTTGATCTCCCGGGGTTGTCACCGGGGTTGGATTTGATCTCCCGGGGTTATCTCCGGGGTTTGGATTTGATCTTCTGGGTTGTCTCTGGGGTTTGGTTTGATCTCCCGGTGTTGTCTTCGGGGTTGATTTGATCTCCTGGGGTTGTCACCGGAGTTGGATTTGATCTCCCGGGGTTGTCTCCAGGATTTGATTTGATCTCCTGGGGTTATCTCCGGGGTTTGACTTTAATGATTTTGACTTCTAGGGTTGTCTCTGGAAGATGAAACTATTTTGCCCTCCTGCAATGTAATGGCATGAACATGATAAAGATTACTAGACACTTGAAATATGACAAGACTAAATAATGCCATAAAATGCAGCATGATATGATGTTATGAATGTTGAATATTTTTGGTTGGAAATATTTCCAACGGTACTCTATCACTGACTACTCCCGCCATTTCTGTTGGGGATTGTTGGGTAAAATCTAATTACGCACAACACGCAAGTATACGTGGTCAACAAGTAATAAAGTGAAAGTAGAGTATCGTTCCCACGAGGAATTATTAATATAAATTACCAAATACTAACTCTTAATCAAACTAATTTTATTTAAGCAAACAATTTAGGATTATAAATTAAATTATCTAATTACACTAATTCTAATTACCACTAATTAAAAATCAGATTATGGAGATTTAAGATCACAACTTCACTTATTGCTTCATTTAAGTTAAAACACTTTTCATCAATTATTCTCTATCCTGAATTGTTAATCAAGAACACTAAAGCAGATAAAACCATCTCTCGATGCATAATACCCATACCCACTTAAATGCACATATGATAGAATTAAGCAAGACACCCTAATTAACTAATCCACTATATCTCTATGTGAATTACAATTAAAAAGGATTTAAAGCACAAGTTCTCTATAAGATTACATATGGCGTAAAGGCATATCTCTATCCTAAACACGAATCATGAATTCCATCTATGCAGAAATCACAAACATATGCTATCATGATCAGATCTAAATCTAAACTTCATCTCTTGAATTCATATAGTTTATCATGTTAATTGTTAGCTAGGTAGTTAAGTAATTAAGTCCAAATCACAATAGACAATCCTCACGATAGAACATAATAATTGATAGCGAAGCATATTAAAATAAACTACACAATAAGATCCACTGTAATCTCAAACAAAGAATTAGTTCATTGAATTAAAACTAAGAATCCACACTTGAAATAACATTAAAAGGTAAAAATAAGAGTAGAATAAAGAATAAATCTGTTGTCAGCAAATCTCTATCTTCCTCAAGCTCCTGCTCTTGATCTTCAATGGTCTCCAAGTTTCTTCCATCTCCAAAACTCATAATAACTAAGGTTTTTTCCTAATCTACTCTAATATAATATAATGGAATTCTTCCTCTCTAATCCTTGCAATTCTCCTCCTTTTATAAGCCTCTTTATATGTCTTTAAGTCCTTGAATCAACCAGCTCGAACCAATCCTTCTTGGACTCAAATTCTGACAAAAATACTCTTTCTGCGCGTACCCAAGGCCCGGCTTGCTTGTTGCCTTCATAATAGCAAGCCCCGACTTGCTTGTTTCCTTCATAATAGCAAGCCCCGGCTTGCTATGCTATTATTATTGAACTCAGGACCCCAAGCCCCGACTTGGGTATAAGGCTTAAAAGAGCAAGCCTTGACTTGGGTATAAGTTGTTAGTTGTTTTTCTGCTGCAGTGTCCTCTGGTAAAATAGCCATAACTTTTGATCCGGGAAGATTTACGAAGCCTGACACCTATCAAATCGAAGCTATCGACGAGATATACAACTTTCATTCTTTGAGAATTGAGAAATAAGGAACGGATGAAGGTCAAAATTGGACCGGAAGTGACTGCTATGAAAATGGCCACTTAAAACGACAAAGTTCAACTTCCGTTTGTACAAATGTCATAACTCTTGCATCCGAACTCTGATTGGAATGATTCAAGATGTTCCAAAAAGCTAAGAAGAAGCTCTACAATATAGTCTAAGTTCCAAGCCAAGAACATGAAATGAACATGAAAGCCCAAACAATGTTTGGATTTCTTTTCCTTGCGTTTTCATACCAATAGTCACTCACACAGCTCCCAAGCATATAATCTACAAAATAAACACAAAATGCATGAAAAGTAACTAAGAAACATGAGTTTAAGCAAATAATTCAAGTAATAGATACTGGATAAGTAGGTATAAAACCTACTTTTCAGGGATGGAGTTGTCAATGATGGTCTCCACTAAACTGCCTTGATGTCTACTCGAATGGTAGTTTACAAAGCTTTCATCACCAGATCTTTCCCGATGCTACGCTGGGGTTGTCGCCAATGGCTTGAAATGTCCATCAGTATTGTTGAGACTGATTCGATGAAAAGTTGTAGAGATGTTTTCAAGATCCCTACTGTGGAAGTTTTCCTATGGCTGAGACCATTGGCTTCTGACGTTAAGGTCGTCACCAACTTTCTTTGTCTTTAGACGTGCTTTCTAACTTTAATTCCGCTGGAGATGTTCCTCTTTTTTATGAGTGACTTATTGGGGATTATTGATGTTTATCCTGATGATAACTTGCCTTGGTTGCCATCATTGGATTCTTCCTGCCGTTATGCTGGGATTATCACCATCGCCCGGGCTTTCTATCAGGTTGATGCCGATAGCTCCACTGGAGATATAATTTTTACTGCTTGCTTTCACCGAATCCTCACAATACCTACTTGAACGGTAGTTTTTTGAAGGTTGACCATCACCGGATTTATCTGATTCCTACTTGAACAGTAGTTTACAACGGTCTAAAAATCATCGAACCTTCGTGGTGCCTCGGTTGGGGATATATATAACAGATTCCATCACCAGTCCTCCCCGAGGAAGATAGTTTTCCACGGTTTTCATCATCAGATCTTTCCTGATGCTATGCTGGAGTTGTCGCCAACGGTTTGTACTCTAAATCATTCTGACCTTCGTTGAAGTAATTTTCAACGACTTACATCACCAGAACTTTCCCGATGCTACGCTGTAGTTGTCGCTAATAGTTTCCAGTGTCAATGTAACACCCCTAAATCCGAGTTTCCTAACCTCGAATTTGGTGTTCACGATACTCAATAACCAACATACTTTCTAACTAATGCGGAAGAATAAACATACATTGTTTATCATAATAGTAATAAATTATTACAATCATAGTCCCAAGGTTATTTAACCTTAACTTAAATCGTACTCTTAATACTATAAAGAGTTTACATAACCAAATAGCATTTAAAATAAACTAGTACATAAGCCTTCTCAAACATCTACTCTTGAACCTTCCCTTTTCCTTTGTCCCCTTTGGACGTTTTTTGCCTTAGCTGAAATAAATGTCATGATATAGAAAGGGTAAATAACTAATTTGCTTAGCCAGTTTATACACAAGGGAGATATATCATGATCAGAAAGAAGTTTCTCTTTTAATGTTCAATAACAATATTAAATTGTGAAGGAACATGAATTAATAGTCAACAGTTGAATATTCAAATAATTGAATACAGGTACTAAGTGGTTTGAAATAACCATGAACATTTGCCAAGGTTCTCAACATTTAAACTAGACCTTTTAATAAGCTTTGGTAATCAAGGGGATAAACTTTTCATACCCCGTGATTTATGCATAAACACTTAATAATCTACATTGATATCATGCTTTAATCAAATTCGTCCTTTTCTCAGCCAAGAGTTCTTACCATATCAATTTAATAAGAACAACTTTTAAAACAGATTTGATTTAACAAATTTAGACATGCATGATCTAGCTGATACAATTAGCATAGATCTATCTCATAAATAGTTCATGAATGAAACTTTAATTTAATTCACAGTTCAATAATAATAGAATAGGAATTCAATTGCACAAGGTGCGAATCTCAATAATCAGTATAGATGTGAATAATCAACAATAATTATTCACTAACATGCTTTGAAAATAATAACTCGAGTTTGAGTTAGAGAACTTGTCTCGTTTGTAGGCTACTACTACATAATTAAATTCTATCCGCTAGGCAGTTTAATTATCTTCCTTTGAGAGACCTATAGTTAATCTTTCAATTAGCCATAACATAACATTACATTATGTAATCACATAGATATATTACATTTAGTTCTTAGAAATATTATCATGCCTCGATAATATTACTATTAAATAACAACTACCTTTAATTCACTTAATATTATTAATCTTGATAATATTTAATTCACCTCTTATTATTATTAGTACACTAATAACACTTTTATCCACTTACTAATATTATTAACATCTTAATAATATTTTAATACTTTACTAATATTATTAATCCTCTTAATAATATTTTAATCACGCATTAATATTATTACTTTAGTAATACCTTACTTATTCTTTAGTATTATTAATCAATTAATAATACTTTATTCGAGATACTAATATTATTAACCTTTTAATAATATTTTATTCATTTACTAATATTATTAATCATTTAATAATATTTTATTCCTTTATTAATGTTATTATATTTTAATAACATTTAATTTTGAATATTATTAATTATTTAATAATATTTTAATCATATAATAACACTTTAATCTAATATTATTAATTTTTTAATAATATTTTAATCTAATATTATTAATCTTTTAATAATAATTTTATAATTTATTAGTCAATAAACAATTTATTCTAATTGTTCACACTTTAGTCAACCACTTGTTTAATACACATAAAATGTCATAAATAATACTTCTTATTATAAATTACCAAAATACCCTCAAATAGTCAGAATATTATATATTAGGATTATCCAAGTATTAAAATCACATTTTCCCTATTTATGACATCATTTAACTATTTATTTCCTTTTATTTATAACTTCATCATTTTTAGGAAAAATACCAAACTGATTCCAAAAATTCTTCTTAACTGGATTTGGACAGTGCATGACCCAATAATGATTCCAAAATTTTCCTAGAATTTTAGAACTTGTTTTACTATTTTTAAAGTGCCTAAAACACACTCGGATCATGTTATATTTTTAATAAATTGAGTTTTGCCCAGAAAATTCTGAACTTTTTAGGGGATACTCTCATAACATATATACACATACTATATAAATTTTAGATTTTTCCATGTTATACATAGTGAGGAATCCGGGTAAGAATATTTAGGAGTCCTTCACGATAAAGCCATTACACACAAACTACACATCGAAATACATCCGTTCTTTTTTCTACATGTAGATAAATTCTTAAGGTACCTCTGTGATTTTTCCCAGATTTTTAAAAGATTTAGAATTGGCCGAAACAACCTTAGGAAAAATGGGGGCAGTAGACTTTTAGGGTTTTAAAGCCCTATGTTTTATACCTAGACTGTTTTGGGAAAATAGCCCCTAAGGCTTTAAAAATTGTTGGATTTGTGTTCTACCACTTGAGTTTAATAGCTAACTCATTTATCTATCACCCCCTTTTAATGGATCACAAATCTAAGGTGTAAAACTTGAGTTACACAAGATTTAGTGGAAGAAAAACTAGGGTTTCAACCCTAGAAGAACATATGCTCATTTTCTTCCTCTAAACCTTTGATATAACACTCAAGATATTTAGTTCCATACATGATGATATGTAGAACTAGGTTATCTTGGGTATTAGTTCATAACTGTAACACCCCCAAATCTGGGTACTTCATTCCCCTAAGACTTGGTGTTCACTTTCCATACAATAGTACTATCTACCCAAATATAACAAAATTAAATCAGAAATCCTCCCTATTCAAGGGTTACATCATTAAATCCAAAAATATCCCAGGTTGTCTAACCTTAAACATCAATCAAGTGCAGAAATAAAATAATTACATCACATCATTAAATATAAAGTCTATTAAAGTAAAAGTACTTAAATTACAAGTCTTCATCACTTGTACATTTTCCCCTTTCCTTTGCTAGTTGTAGGTTCATTGACCTTCTCAACTTTAGCTGCAATGAGTGTATATATGCAAGAGTGAACAAAATAAATGCTCACTAGATATATCAATGAATCAATAAGAAATAATAACTGCCAATGAATAGGCTCATCAAAACTGAATAGTACTCTATCAATGATAACCAAAAATTGGAATCAAAACAGGAAGTATATCTGAGGGTCATAAGACCACGAACTACGTCCATAGTTACAAGTAATCTTTCAACTTTAACCTTAACAGTTCTACTGTAGGGACTTCACGTACTTATGGGGATCAACCCTTTGTACCATGTATTGTGCACAAACATCTAAATGCATTGCGTATCCCCTATTACAAGGTTGTTCTTCTCAATTTTTAGAGTACAAGTTCGCACCAAAGAAAGTTTGGTTTGGATAAGCTTCAAGGGTAATTTAGAGTTTAACGACCATCAACTAAAGTATTAGTTGAATCAACAGAGTTTGATAACACTACAGTTGATTACTAACAACATAGTATGGAACAATGAATAATCATAGATGAACTAACTATTTATTAAACTCATGCTTGGAAATAACTAAAACATAAGTATTGAATGAAACAACAAACCTTGCTTGAACAATAATAAGCTAAGGCTATGATCTTATAAAATTAGAAATGAAATTACTGAACATACATTAACTGATAGCAAGCTGAAAACAAACTTGCTCAACATGGTAATTAACTTGTGCAAAGTAATTTAGAATAAAACAGCTCAATATTAGAGTCGAGAGTTCAAGAAGTTACATTCATTATAAAGGAATAGATCTTAAGAAATTTGCTTAACTATAAACAAGTTAGAGTGAATAAAACAAGTTCAGAAGTCCAATAAAATTAGGGTTAAAACTTGCTCAATGTAAAGATGTAAGAATTAAAAACTTGCTCAATGTAAAGTGATAAGGTTTAGAAACTTGCCCTCGTGCATAAGCTATAAATTATAACTCAAGTTCACCTACACATAGTATTAGAATTACAATATCTATTAGATATAATAACATCCACATTCCAAAATAACACTCACCTCTAGCTAAACTTGTTATTTTAGTACAAGTCTCACCTTACCGTACACATTTCAGAATCACAAGTGTAATTTCATAACACTTATTCATTATTCACGAAGTTTCTTAAATCATAACATATCATTTTACAACAAACTAATTTTACATTTTAGAGTTACTAACCACATGATACTATTCTATTTTAACCTTTTCATTACATGTTTGACACATTAACATAATATTATGCTATTTTTTACAATAGGTGTCCAAAGTCATGTATAGCAGACTTCCTTTGTCTGTGATCGACTCTTGGCGCGACCGCACCATGAGATTACCTTAGGTTCTGCTCGATTCAAGGCTTAAGAGGCGGTAGCGTCGCGCTTAAGAGCCAGTATGGTGCGCAGCATCGCAGCATCAGATTTTTGCGAGAACGCGAGTTTGATTCTCGTTTCTAAGCCAACTAACACAAATTTCATCCACCAAACAGTAAATTTAACATATGCAATTGGTATAGAACTAACACAAACATGATTCCTCACATATATACTAACTTAAAACAATTAAACATCAACTTCAACTAATTTAAATTTTTAAATTTCATGTTTTTGTATAAAAACTTTAATTTTGACATCCTTCACAAAAAATCATCATTGTGATCACAATTCTTGTCCAAATTAACTCATTCAAACTACGTTCTCTTCGTTTCTTAACGAACTAGCATAATCAAGACTCAATTTATAGATTAACACACAAATTAACCACCATATTTGGTACTTTCTCAAGCCATATGTAAAATATATATACTATAAATAGTTTTCTTCCTTTTTAAACGTAATTAGCATAAAATTCCCTATCTAAACATAAACTCTAGCATTAAAATTACTTACAATTGCAATAATTCAGTTTATACAATAATTCAAGAGAATTTGAATTCACAGAGAATAGAAAATACATGACGTAAAACATATTAAAACATATATGTATATGTAATATTAAGGTTATGAAAATACATTCACTTACTCGGTAATAAACTTTGATAAACTCAGAGAATTTCTTTGGAATACTCAGCCTTTTTCTCTCAACTCTCTCTAGTCTCTCTCAAATTTCTCTCTGTAATCTTCTTCTCTCTTTCTCAGTATAACGTAAAGCCGACTAACACTTAAGCGTAAACATAATAAACTGATAGGCTAGCCATAATACGTATACTAAATATATCAGTTACAAAATATTAATGTATAGATTATTAATATATTTTATTTATTATTTGATTTATTATAATAATATTCAAAAGCCATAAGGCTTTGTTTGGTAAAAACTCTTTAAAAATTAAAGACTTAATATTTTAAGCCTTGTTTGGTTAAATCAATTTAAAACTACTTTAATTTTATTTTAACAAACAATTTAGTTTATAATTTATAATCACATATTATTTATTTGGATTTCCATATACAACATTAATCAAATAAATTAATTACACATACTATATTTTAAATAGATTTTCCACTTAAATAAATATCACAAAATTATAATCTCATTATAATTTTATTTAATAATTTAACATACCATTTTTAAATTATTAAATTAAAACAATAATATAACATCTCATGTTATCTTACAACTCTCTAAATTATAAATTAAATTAATTTAGAATATTATCTAATAAATTTCATTCATAAATATTTACTAACAACAATCACATCAATAAAATATTTATTTAATTTAATAAATTTTTTAAATTACAATATAATAAAATCTTGGATTGTTACATCCTTCCCTCCTTACAAGGATTCTGTCCCAAGAATCACAACTCAAACAATAAAATCGTCACATTCTTCCCTTCTTATAAAGATTCTGTCCCTAGTATCGATGACACAGACTAAAGAAATAACTCAGGGTAATTATTCATCATTTCTGCTTTGAGTTCCCACGTAGCCTTTTCGACATAGTGGTTTGTCAATATTACCTTCATAGAAGGTATCACCTTATTTCTGAGCACTTGTTCTTTCTTGTCAACTATCTGGATATGAACCTCTTCATAAGACAAATCTTTAATGAACTGCAATGGTTCATACTTAATCACATATTTGTAATCGGGTTTATACGGTTGCAACACCGAAATATGAAAAACGTTGTGAACATGTTCTAATTCTGGAGGTAAAGCTATCTCATAAGCCACTTCTCCCACTCTTCGCAGTATCTCGAAATGTCCAATAAACCTTGGGCTTAGCTTTCCTTTCTTGCCTAAACGAATTTTCCCCTTCCAAGGAGAAACTTTCAGGAAAACAAAATTTCTTGTTTAAAATTCGTGATTCTGCCTGTGTTGATCAACATAATCCTTCTGTCTATCTTGAGCAGCTACCAATCTTGCTCTGATAAGTTTGATAACTTCAGCGGTCTGCTGTACCAGTTCTGGTCCTAATAGTTGACGTTCACCAACTTCATCCCAGCACAGTGGAGTTCTGCATTTTCTGCCGTATAATGCCTCATAAGGCGGCATACCAATGCTTGCGTGGTAACTGTTATTGTATGCGAATTCTGCCAATGGTAGATGATCGTCCCAATTTCCTTTAAAATCCATGATGCACGTTCTAAGCATATCTTTTAACGTCAGGATTGTTCGTTCGCTTTGACCATCAGTTTGCAGATGATATGTCGTACTCATCTTCAATTGTGTTCCCATGCATTCTTGTAGTTTCTTCCAGAAGTTTGATGTGAACCTCAGATCTCTGTCTGATACAATTGATATTAGAACTCCATGTCTTGAGACGATCTCTTTGATGTACAGTTTTGCCAGCTGATCAAGATTAAATCTAATCTTTATTGGCAAAAAGTGGGCTGATTTCGTTAATCTATCCACTACCACCTAAATCACATCGTATCATTTCTGAGTCGTTGGAAGACCTACCACAAAATCCATTCTGATATTTCCAATGGTTGAAGTAATCGGCTTGGTCTTTGATGCTGACCTTGACTCTTTGACATGTCAAGCATTTTGTAGCACATTCTGCGATATCTCTTTTCACTTTTGGCCACAAAAAGTGTTGTCATAAATCTTGATACATCTTCATACTTCCCGGGTGTATCGAAGATCTTGAGTTATGAGCTTCGGTTAGGATTTCTTCTTTAATATCTGGCACTGCCCTCGAATCTTAGTAACCCTTCGGTATCGATCTTGTATTTCACTTCACCACTCTGAACCACTTTCTCTTTGATCTTTCCACATTCTTCATTTTGTAGTTGAGCATTTCTTACCTTGTCCACCAAAGTTTGACTAGCTTTTATTTGAAATAGTCGTTCATCGGATTCCTTTGGAAATTTTATTTTCAACTCTAGCTTTGTCATTGCTGAAATAAGCTCTTCCTGAGTGGTTATCAACATCAACTTTTCCCAACCTTTTCTGCTTAAAGCATCTGCAACCACATTTGCTTTGCTTGGATGATAAAAGATCTCACAATCATAATCTTTTATTAATTCCATCCATCTTCTTTGACGCATGTTCAGGTCCTTCTGTGTGAAAATATACTTCAGACTCTTATGGTCTATGTAGAACTCACACTTCTCTCCATAGAGATAGTGTCTCCATATTTTCAGAGCAAATACTACTGTCACCAACTCTAAATCTTGAGTCGGATACCCTTTCTCATAATCTTTCAATTTCCTTGATGCATATGCAATAACTTTGCCATTCTGCATAAGGACACAACCCAATCCTTTGTGTGAAGCATTACTATACACCACAAAGTTTCCTATATTATCTGGTAATGACAACACAGGTGCCACACTGAGCCTCTTCTTTAATTCCGTAAAACTTTCTTCACATTTTTCCGTCCAAACAAATTTTTATAGATTTTCTCGTCAAATTTGTCAACGGAGTGGCAATCTTGGAAAAATCATGGATAAACCGTCTGTAATAACCTGCCAATCCCAAGAAACTTCTTACTTTTGATGGAGTTCTTGGTTGTTCCCAATTTATCACAGCTTTGACTTTTGATGAATCCACTGAAATCCCATCTTTATCAATTATATGACTGAGAAATTATACACGTTCTAGCCAAAATTCACATTCAGAGAATTTTGCGTACAACTTTTCTTTCCTTAGTGTCTCCAGCATCAAACGTAAATGTTCCACGTGTTCTTCTTGAGATTAGGAGTACACCAAAATATCATCGATGAATACCACCACAAACTTATCTAAAAATGGTTTAAACACCTTGTTCATCAAATCCATGAACGCTGCTGGGGCGTTTGTCAAACCAAAACACATCACCAAAAATTCGTAATGTCCATACCGAGTTCGGAATGCCATCTTCGGTACATCCTCCTTCCTTACTCTCAATTGGTGATACCCACTTCTCAAATCTATTTTCGAAAAATATCTAGCACCCTTCAATTGATCAAACAAGTCATCTATTCTTGGTAATGGATACTTGTTTTTAATAGTGACTTTGTTTAATTCCCTATAATCAATGCAAAGACGCATTGACCTATCCTTCTTCTTCACAAATAACACCGGCGCTCCCCACGGTGATACACTTGGTTGAATATACTTCTTATCTAACAGTTCTTGCAGTTGTACCATCAGTTCCTTCATCTCCATCGGAGCCATTCTGTACGGGGCCTTCGATATTGGAGCAGTTCCTGGCACTAAGTCGATCACGAACTCGATTTCTCTGTTAGGTGGAAGTCCTGGCAAATCCTCCAGAAACACGTCTTCAAAATCCTTAACCACTGGTATCTCTTCCAGTTTCATTTCCTTCTTCTTTTGAGCATCGACTATGTAGGCTAAGTACCCTACATAGCCCTGACTCAATAACTTCTTGGCCTGCATAACCGTTAGACACCTTGCTTGTCTAGGCTATTTGCTACCATAGAAAACTACCTTTGACGGAGTCATAAGGTTTACACATTTCTTTTGGCAGTCAATTATCGCTCCATAATTGAATAGCCAATCCATTTCTAATATAACATCAAACTCTCTAAGTTTTATGGGGATTAAATCTACTGTCACAACATTCCCCTTAATATTCACCCTACAGTTCTTGTATACAAGCCTAACAGGAATTACCTCCCTATTCGCAATTTCTATGTGTAAAGGGAAGTTCAACTCTTCACTAGGTATTTCTAAACTCTTAGCAAATTCATCAAATATAAATGAGCATGTAGCACCCGAATCAAATAATACATAAGCATCTATATCATTGATTAGGATAATACCTAACACCACATCTTTCAATTGAACAACATCCTGCACAATCATGTTGAAGGTTCTGGCTGTGGGTCTGCTTGATGACGTTGGTCTAGAAATGGTCAATGTACCTCCACTGCTACCTCCCTTGCTTCCCGTTGTCTCTCCAGCTTTCTTCTTTGGACACTCGCGAGTAAAATGATCCTTTGACCCGCAGGTGCAGCAAGCATTCTTCTTGGGTTAATTGCAATTTGAGGCAATGTGACCCTCCTGGCCATAGTTAAAGTAGACATGCTTCCCTCTTAAGCACATACCTGTGTTAAACCTCCCGCATGTATCACATGCATCAATCTTTTTCTTCTGTTGGTTACCTTGCTAATTTCCAGCTCCCACATTTGCATTCCACTTCCTTTTCAAATTATTGTTACCATTTCCACCGTTACTACCACCATTCTTAACTTTGCCCTCACTCTTCTTCTTTCTCTGCTCTTAATTGTGCTTTGTTACAGCCTCGCCTCCACTCTCAGTGAGAATTGCCTTCTCAACAACATTGTCAAATGTCTTAATTGAAACATGGAGACCCCTCTGACAACTGTGGTTTCAGTCATTGCTCAAACCTCCTAGCCTTGCGCTCATCCGTGTTGACTTGATATGGCGCAAACCTCACCAACTCGTTAAATTTTGCAGCATACTCTGATACCGTCATTGATCCCTGCTTCAGTTCTAAAAATTTCACCTCCATCTGATTCTTTGAACTCTCTGGGAAATAAGTCTCAAAGAATATTTCCTTAAACCTATCCCAAGTCATCACCCCTTGTCCTCCTCGAGTTTTATTAGCTTGCCACCAATAACTAGCCTCTTCTTTCAATATGAATGTTTCAAAATCAGTCTTCTGATTAACCCCTACCCTAGCAACATCGAAAACTTTCTCTATCTCCATGATCCAGGTCTGTGCCTCAACTGGATTCATGGACCCACAGAATTCTAGTGGCCCAACCGCCTTGAAATCCTTAAAAGTTGTAGCTTGATTCTGCAGTTGATTCTGTAATGCACCCGTCAGTAACATCACTAATTGCTGAACTGGATTAGCTTCAGTATTGTTGTTATTGGTAGACTCCTATCGTGGTTGACGTCTTAGAGGCATTTTTTGTTAAAACATACTCATTAGATCTTATTCAATCTTTTAAGTATTATATATTCAACTTGCACATCACAAAATTACCACATAACACACAATATCTTGAATAAACACTAACTTTTATTTATTCATCATCTTTAAAAAAAACACAACCATGATAGCATCCCTGCTATCTACATTATTTTCCTAAATTACAAAAGTTTCAAGATAACTTCATCATCATCATATCCCATTGGTTATATCATACCCGGGATTTACATCTTATTTACTCATCAATCACATAGTAATTACATTTATGACAACCTATTAAAATGCTGCATAGCCTTACGACGCTCCTCTTCCATAATACGAAACCTTGTTCGATGATCTAATATGTACGATGACAGCGTCTCGAACTGAATAGGATAACACATGACCTGTTCTTGAGCTCGATTGATCACGGTGTTAAAAACACTATTCATCTCTTCCATCTTGATCCTCTTTACTTGTACCTCTCTCTCTGCTACCCCAGCTCGTTGATAAGCTTCATTGTACGCGTCTTCGGTGCTTGCCCTATTCGTAGATTCTTCTTTCAACTTGTTCTTCAGCTCTGCAATCTCCTCTGTCATTTGTTTATTCTCTCCTTCGGTGTGGATCAGCTTCTCTTCGACATCATTAAGACGTTCATCTCGATCCTGGATCTCGTTGTCCTTCTTGCGTCATTGAGGTCTGTTGTTCAGGTACTGTCTCTCTCAACTCCTCGACGATATCCTAAAGTTCCATATTGCGATCATATACTTCGTCGTACATAGGGGCAACGATTGAGTTTAGTGGAATCTCTTCCTTCTTGTCCTCCTCATCCTCATTCGACTGTGGCAGCTCAACAAGGTCTTCCTCGTCCGTCTCTATCTCATCATCCTCATCAGGTAAATCCTCCTGCTCAACCACTGTGACCAACGGAGATGTTTCCCGTGGCAGTAGTTGTTCCCAAACCACCTGAATATCTTGAGGCTCCTCCTCTCTAGGCATCTAGGATCCTTCCTCCCTAGCCTGACTGGATTCTCCTACATTAGCCATCCTGACAACAACATTTTAAGTTTTAATTACTAATCATTAACTACTTGACACTCACGAGCACATAAGTTACAATCACATAAGCACATAAGTGTTTTATTATTTCTTTCTTAAAAACTCGATAAGAGTTTATCACCACTATCTTTTCAAAGGTTTCTTCCTAAGGCGTTTCCCCACCTAAAGTTCATAACCTAAAGCTTTGATACCAACTTGTGACACCCCCAAATCTGGGTACTTCATTCCCATAAGACTTGGTGTTCACTTTCCATACAATAGTATTATCTACCCAAATATAACAAAATTAAATCAGAAATCCTCCCTATTCAAGGGTTACATCATTAAATCCAAAAATATCCCAGGTTGTCTAACCTTAAACATCAATTAAGTGCGGAAATAAAATAATTACATCACATCATTAAATATAAAGTCTATTAACGTAAAAGTACTTAAATTACAAGTCTTCATCACTTGTACATTTTTCCTTTCCTTTGCTAGTTATAGGTTCATCGACCTTCTCAACTTTAGCTGCAATGAGTGTATATATGCAAGAGTGAACAAAATAAATGCTCACTAGATATAGCAATGAATCAATAAGAAATAATAACTGCCAATGAATAGGCTCATCAAAACTGAATAGTACTCTATCAATGATAACCAAAAATTGGAATCAAAACAGGAAGTATATCTGAGGGTCATAAGACCACGAACTACGTCCACAGTTACAAGTAATCTTTCAACTTTAACCTTAACAGTTCTACTGTAGGGACTTCACGTACTTATGGGGATCAGCCCTTTGTACCATGTATTGTGCACAAACATCTAAATGCATTGCGTATCCCCTATTACAAGGTTGTTCTTCTCAATTTTTAGAGTACAAGTTCGCACCAAAGAAAGTTTGGTTTGAATAAGCTTCAAGGGTAATTTAGAGTTTAACGACCATCAACTAAAGGATTAGTTAAATCAATAAAGTTTGATAACACTACAGTTGATCACTAACAACATAGTATGGAACAATGAATAATCATAGATGAACTAACTGTTTATTAAACTCATGCTTGGAAATAACTAAAACATAAGTGTTGAATGAAACAATAAACCTTGCTTGAACAATAATAAGCTAAGGCTATGATCTTATAAAATTAGAAATGAAATTACTGAACATACATTAACTGATAGCAAGCTGAAAACAAAACTTGCTAAACATGGTAATTAACTTGTGCAAAGTAATTTAGAAAAAAATAGCTCAATATTAGAGACGAGAGTTCAAGAAGTTACATTCATTATAAAGGAATAGATCTTAAGAAACTTGATTAACTATAAACAAGTTAGAGTGAATCAAACAAGTTTAGAATTCTAATAAAATTAGTGTTAAAACTTGCTAAATGTAAAGAGGTAAGAATTAGAAACTTGCTCAATGTAATGAGGTAAGGTTTGGAAACTTGCTCAATGTAAAGAGGTAAGAATTAGAGACTTGCTCAATGTAAAGGGGTAATGTTTAGAAACTTGCATTGTGCGTAAGCTATAAATTACAACTCACGTTCACCTACACATAGTATTAGAATTACAATATCTATTAGATATACTAACATCCACATTCCAAAATAACACTCACCTCTAGCTAAACTTGTTATTTTAGTACAAGTCTCACCTTACCGTACACATTTCAGAATCACAAGGTAATTTCATAACATTTATTCATTATTCACGAAGTTTCTTAAATCATAACATATCATTTTACAACAAACTAATTTTATATTTTAGAGTTACTAACCACATGATATTATTCTGTTTTAACCTTTTCATTACATGTTTGACACATTAACATAACATTAAGCTAAGTTACAATGGGTGTCCAAAGTCTGCAGAAGTAGCAGACTTCACTGTTTTGGATTAACTCAAAAAAGTGTCGCACCAAGATACCTTAGGTTCTGCGTGCTCTGCGCTTAAGAAGCAAGGCGCTCTTGCTGCTTGGCATCGATGACCGAGTTTTTTTGCAAGCGTGAGTTCGACGACTACATTTCTAAGCCAACTTATACGAATTTCATCCACCAAACAGTAAATTTAAGATATACAATTGGTATAGAACTAACACAAACATAATTCCTCACATATATACTAACTTAAAACAATTAAACATCAACTTCAACAAATTTAAATTCTTAAATTTCATGTTTTTGTATAAAAACTTCAATTTTGACATCCTTCACAAAAATCATCATTGTGGTCACAATTCTTGTCCAAATTAACTCATTCAAACTACGTTCTCTTCGTTTCTTAACGGACTAGCATAATCAAGACTCAATTTACAGATTAACACACAAATTAGCCACCATATTTGGTACTTTCTCAAGCCATATGTAAAATATATATAGTGTAAATAATTTTCTTCCTTTTTAAACGTAATTAGCATACAATTCCCTATCTAAACATAAACTCTAGCATTACAATTACTTACAATTGCAATAATTCAGTTTATACAACAATTCAAGAGAATTTGAATTCACAGAGAATAGAAAATACATGACATAAAACAAATTAAAACATATATGTATATGTAATATTAAGGTTATGAAAATACCTTCAATTGCTCGGTAATAAACTTTGATAAACTCAGAGAATTTCTTTGGAATACTCAGCCTTTTTCTCTCAACTCTCTCTAGTCTCTCTCAAATTTCTCTATGTAATCTCCTTCTCTCTTTCTCAGTATAACGTAAAGCCAACTAACACTTAAGCGTAAACATAATAAATCGATAAAGCTAGCCATGTCACGATACTAAATATATCAGTTACAAAATATTAATGTATAGATTATAAATATATTTTAATTATTATTTGATTTATTTTATTTATTATAATAAAATTCAAAATTCAAAAGCCATAAAGCTTTGTTTGGCAAAAACTCTTTAAAATTAAAGACTTAATATTTTAAGCCTTGTTTGGTTAAATCAATTTAAAACTACTTTAATTTTATTTTAACAAACAATTTAGTTTATAATTTATAATCACATATTATTTATTTGAATTTCTATATCCAACACTAATCAAATAAATTAATTACACATACTATATTTTAAATAGATTTTTCCACTTAAACAAATATCACAAAGTTATAATCTCTTTATAATTTTATTTAATAATTTAACGTATCATTTTAAATTATTAAATTAAAACAATAATATAACATCTCATGTTATCTTACAACTCTCTAAATTATAAATTAAATCAATTTAGAATATTATCTGTGAGACCCCAGATTTTATGAATAAAGATTTAAATTTCTCCAAATATTTTTTTTTTCAAAATTATGGTGTGGATTTGATATAATGTTATAGTTGTGGGAAATATTTATAAATTTTGCAAAGTATGCAAGTTGTTATATAATATTCAATTGGTCGGGGAATATTCATTTTAACAGGGAATATTCGTACAACGACACAATCATTGGTGAACCCCACAACGAAATTATTGTCGGATTGAGAAAATGACAATTTTTTTTTTATGAAAATAACAGTGGAAGTTTTACCATTAAAACTGTTGAACTATTCGGTAGTAAAAGTATAGTAATACGCGTGGTTGCATAGTAGCACACGGTATTGATTATTGATGCTTACGTGAGAAGTCACTCAGTTTTGTTCAATTATTGATGCTTACGTGAGAAGTCACTACAGTAATTATTGCATAGTATCTCACGTTATTTGATTCAATTATTGTCGATATTTTATATATTATTAAATCAATAATTGAGATGATGAGTTATTAATATTATTATTTGCAATATTAACGATGTCTAGAAGTTTCGCCAAGGAGAGGTTTGGTCACCTAATTTGCGCTATTAATAGGAGAAATTTTTATGGAAAGCCCCTCTTTCTTGGGAACGACCTGGTCGATTAATATTGTGAATTATAATAATGATGATAAATGTTTTTAAATATATTGAGGTGTCTTTTGAAGTGAAGTCACGAAAGTTTATATATATATATATATTATATATAAATTTTGTTTTATTAGTATTATTAATGTAAAAAAGCAGAAAAACTTTTTATATAAAATGTAATACTTTTATAAAGTTATTTATTTTATTAGACTATAAATAGAATATATTATATTATATTATGCATAGTATTTTGTATAGTAAAATCTTTTTATATAAAAATGTAATACTTTTATAAAGTTATTTGTTTTATTGACAATAATTAGAATATATTATATTTTACTATGCATAGTATTTTGCATAGTAAAATCTTTTTATATAAAACAGAATATTTTTATAAAGTTATTTATTTTATTAGACTATAAATAGAATATGTTATATTTTATTTAAAAGATGTTTTATTAGAATATTTTATTAATACTACATAGTAAATCAATATGGACCGTCCGTTTAAAAGTAAATCAATCTGGATCGTTCATGAATTAGTTACTATTCAGTCCATTCTCCTATAAATAGAAGCTCACTCCTTCATTATTTCTTACGAATTCACTGAAACTCTAGAGAGAGAAACTATAGAGAGAAAGAAGAAAAGTATTCTGCTTCTTCACTACTTCTATATCCAGTTTCTTCTAAGGTAAGAGATATTATTTGTTGTACCCGTAAGGGGTATTATTTCTTTTGTATTCATGAAGAGAACTTCTATTATTCCATTCTTTATTATTCTCATTGAATAACTTTGATATCTGGACTACCCTATACTTGGTGAAATTCTTACGTTATTCCATTCTTTATTATTATGTTGGAATAACTCGTATACATGCAATACCGCATACATGGTGAAATTCTTCTATTATTCCATTCTTTATTATTATGTTGGAATAACATGTCTATGCGAAGTACCGCATACATGCTGAAATTCTTTTGTTATTCCATTCTTTATTATTATGTTGGAATAACCTGTCTATGCGAAGTACTGCATATATGGTGAAATTCTTCTGTTATTCCATTCTTTATTATTCTGTTGGAACATCCTATTTGTGCGTTTACGCATGACTTGGTTCTATTATTTATTATTTTGTTGGAATATCCTGTCTGTGCGTTTAAGCATGACCTGGTTCCATTATTTATTATTCTGTTGGAACATCCTGTCTGTGCGTTTATGCATGACCTAGTTCCATTATTTATTATTTTGTTGGAATAACCTGTCTGTGCGGTCTATCGCATGCCTGGTAATTTCTTTTGTTATTCCATTCTTTATTATACTCAGTTGGTTAAAGTTTTCGCTTTTAAACTCCATGAAATTAGTGGAATATCATTAATATTTGCGCTTTATCCAGTATCTTTTCATGGAAATATTCTTCTAAGCATTCTTGAATTTTACTCCACAAAGCAGTATCATGTTGACAATTTGGACGTTATTGGTTCCTGGATAAATTAATTCTTGAACTTGTTTTATTGAATTCTTATATCATTGTCATCACTCTCATGTTTATATTATGTTGAAAGTCATTTATGGCTTATAGTGCATAGATGGACTTGGTATGATTATGACCAGGGATTATTCAGTATAATCATGACCGTAATGTTACAAATGATGTGGTAAAAGTCCACATTGGCCCGTAGTGCATTGATGGACAGTTGTTGGCATGATCATGACCATTGATGAATACACGAATATCCTTGGCCCGTAGTGCATGGATAATTTGTGGTTGTGATACTAATGATTATCCTTGGCCGTAGTACAGGGATTATGTGGATTATTTATTGAGCTGAGTCTCAGCAATAAAAATTGATGAAAACATTTTAAATCATAGAAGATAGTAGATATTATGCTCTACTTGACTCTTCTAATGGATTGCTTATTCTGCTGCAGTTAAACTTGATGTTCGTTATATTGTATAAGTTTAACACTGTTGAAGGCTAACGATAATTTATTCTGCATTATCTTAGTCATAATATTTCTTACACGGCTAGTTGAGCTCACCCCTTTCTTTCACCATTCTCTTCAGAAAATGAGAACGTAGCCAGGACTAGTCGGGGAATGGAGTGATAGTCCAGATGATAGTATTAGTAATCCTCACTATTCTGTTAAATAGTGAGACAATAAATGTAATGAGGACTCCTTTGAGTGTGGATATTGTATAGATGACAATATTCTTATTAAAACTCTTAATTTATGTTTTGTCGTATTTTACACGACAGTTGTATTATTAAGTTGTATTTGTATTCTGCACCATGTATTTGGCGACTCAAGATGGGTGATGTATACCTATTTTGGGGGCGTCACAGTTGGTATCAAAGCTTAGGGATATGATCCCTGGCTGAGATGTGAGACAAGAACTAGGAGGGGAAAGACGGGGAATTCCTTCGCTAGTATGACCTACCTATGTTTATTTGGTATTTAATTGGTCGGTCAGAGTATAGGGATAATATGTGATATGTCAATTAACCCTTGTTTGTGATAGTGTTTGAAAATGACATCTGAAAATATTGAGATAAGCAATGGAGCAAAATAATATGACCGTATCGCAGTACGGGGCTAAGTTTGCGGAGTTATCCCGGTTTGCATCCCATTTGGTCGATAATGAGGAGCGAATGACGCGAATGTTTCTAAGAGGTTTGAAACCCGATATACGTCAATACCTCATTTCTCACAAACTTTGTTTATATTCAGATGTTGTGAATAGGGCTCAGTTATTGGAGCGTGATAATGAGTCAGCACAACCAAAAGGCAACGACCAACAACACGATAATAATCTTACCGGTGGCAACGACCATAGGAATAACGATAACCATCGTGGAGGAAATTATCATGCCAAGAATGGTAACCACTTCGGTGGTAATCATGGCCAAGATAATAAAAGTGGAAAAATTTAAGAAGAGAAGATTTAACGATGATGGGAAGACGTCGGCAGCAGCAACAAATTCTAGGGGAGGAGAACGACCGCCATTTAGATGCTATAGATGCGGAGAGGAGGGACACATAAGTCCAAAATGCTCACAACCTTCCAAGGTATGTTTTAGTTGTGGAAAAGATGGTCACATAGCTCAATTTTGTCCTGTAGCGAAATCAAGTCCAGCTGGGACGGTGGCACCAAAGGCGGATACGGATAAAACAAAGTCGGTGGTTTCAGGAAGAGCGTTTTTTGTGACTTCGCAAAAAGTGAGTAATCCAAACGAAGTTAGCACGAGTTAGTTAATTATAAATTCCTATGAAGTCTATACCTTATTAGATACCGGTTCTACCCATTCTTTTATCTCTCTTGCTTGCGCTCAACGTTTAAATTTGACTTCGGAGAAATTAGACTTTGACTTATTGGTTGAAACTTCGTTAGTAGAAACCTTCATTACCTCCACTATTTATAAATTTTATTTGATTCAAATTGACACTTTCACGTTACCTGTCGATCTTATTTCTTTGAAAATACTTGCCTTTGATGCGATTTTAGGAATCGATTGGTTAACTACTCATCATGCTTTTCATAAGGTTGTTAGCTTTCATATTCCTAACCAACCTATTATGCGAATACAAGCAACCAAACCCTAAAGTCAATCACTATCATATCAAGCCATAAGTAAAGAGTCCCGAGCCTTTATCTGGTGACTTCCTTATGTGGAATGTACCGAAGCTAGACCTTTCGTAGGCGACGCTGTGAATGACGATGGCAAGTTGATAGGTATCAATGTGACGTGCTATCCAAGTCTTGGATGAGAGTCACAGTTTTGAATAATATTTCTATTGTTAATAAATTTCCTGATGTATTCTTGAAGAACTTCCTAGCTTACCCCTAGAGTGTGAAATCGAATTTTGTATTGACCCCAGTACAAAACCCATTTCTTCAACCCTTAAATATTTTTTCAACCAAAACGAACGTATAACGTGCCAAGGACGTTGGCTCGAGCTATTGAAGATTATGACTATACCATTCAATATCATCATGGAAGAGCGAACGTGGTAGCTAACGCGTTGAGTAGAAGATCGTATGCGTTTACGAGTGCGATGTTGTTAACACAAAGACCCATTTCGTATAATTTATAAATGATGAAGATAGAGTTAAAGACTCTAGGGACCCACGTGAAGATAATGAATATACGATTAGAATCGACTTTAATTGATAAATTTAAAGTCGCTTAAGCTACATACTCAGAGCTGATGAATGTGAAGAAGAAGGTTCAAAAGGGAGTTATTCTAGAAGCAAGAATCGATGAAGAGAGGAAATCTCGACCCTCGATTTTATTGGCCCATTTAAAATCCTCGATCGAGTAGGAACTGTGGCCTACAGACTCGTTTTACTGCCAAGTATGTTACTTGTTCATAACGTTTTTCATGTATCGATGTTACGTAAATATGTGGACGACCCGAACCACATTATTGAATTAGAACTAGACAAGAAAGCAGAAGATTTAATGTATGAGGAGATACGTGTCACAATCTTGGATAAGAAGGATCGTATTCAACACTCAAGGGTTATACCTCAAGAGTTAGAATCTGAAATGAAGTCAAGGTATCCTCACCTCTTTGGCATACCAGGTACGTACGCAAATTTTGAGGGAAAAATTTCATAAGGAGGGGAGATTGTGAGACCCCAAATTTTATGAATAAAGATTTAAATTTCTCGAAATATTTTTTCTCAAAAGTATGGTGTGGATTTGATATAATGTTATAGTTGTGGGTAATATTTATAAATTTTGCAAAGTATGCAAGTTGTTATATAATATTCGATTAGTCAAGGAATATTCATTTTAACAGGGAATATTCGTACAACGACACAATCATTAGTGGACCCCACAACGGAATTATTGTCGGATTGAGAAAATGACAAAAATATTTTTATGAAAATAACGGCGGAAGTTTTACCGTTAAAACTGTTGAACTACTTGGTAGTAAAAGTACAATAATACGCGTGGTTGCATAGTAGCACACGGTATTGATTATTGATGCTTACGTGAGAAGTCACTCAGTTTTGTTCAATTATTGCTACAAGAATTGTTGTTGCATAGTATCTCACGTTATTAGATTCAATTATTGTCGATATTTTATATATTATTAAATCAATAATTGAGACGATGAGTTATTAATATTATTATTTGTAATATAATGATGTCAGAAGTTCGCAAGGAGAGGTTTGGTCACCTAATCGGCGCCAATAGGAGAAATATTTATTGGAAAGCCCCTCCTTTCCGGGAACGACACTGGTCGATTAATATTGTGAATTATATTAATGATGATAAATGTTGTTAAATATATTGAGGTGTCTTTTTATGAAGTCA
Organism: Panax quinquefolius; assembly: GCA_020205615.1. NCBI lineage: Eukaryota > Viridiplantae > Streptophyta > Magnoliopsida > Apiales > Araliaceae > Panax > Panax quinquefolius. The sequence goes on from CM035155.1 coordinate 56,081,706, forward strand.
CTAAGTTTATATATATATATATATAAATTTTGTTTTATTAGTATTATTAATGTAATAAAATGAAAAGCTTTTTTATATAAAGCAGAATACTTTTATAAAGTTATTTGTTTTATTAGACTATAAATAGAAAATATTATATTTTATTTAAAAGATTTTGTTTTATTAGAATATTTTATCAATATTCGTTTTATTATAGTGAATCAATATGGACCGTCTGCAGTTTAAAAGTAAATCAATCTCGGACCGCTTAAGAATTAGTTACTATTTAGTCGATTCTCCTATAAATGAAGCTCATTCCTTCATTATTTTCTTCATTTAATTCATTGAAACTCTCAGAGAGAGAAACTATAGAGAGAAAAAGAAAAGTATTCTCGCTACTTCACTACTCCTATATCCAGTTTCTTCTAAGGTAAGGGATATTATTTGTTGTACTCGTAAGGGGTATTATTTCTTTTGTATTCATGAAGAGAACTTCTGTTATTCCATTCTTTATTATTCTGTTGGAATAACCTGTATACGCGGACTACCCTATACTTGGTGAAATTCTTCTGTTATTCCATTCTTTATTATTATGTTAGAATAACCTGTCTATGCGAAGTACCGCATACATGGTGAAATTCTTTTGTTATTCCATTCTTTATTATTATGTTGGAATAACCTGTCTATACAAAGTACCGCATACATGGTGAAATTCTTTTGTTATTCCATTCTTTATTATTATGTTGGAATAACCTGTCTATGCAAAGTACCACATACATGGTGAAATTCTTCGGTTATTCCATTCTTTATTATTCTTTGAACATCCCATGCATGCGTTTATGCATGAGGCGGTTCCATTATTTATTATTTTGTTGGAATATCCCGCTCGTGCTTTTTTACGCATGACTTCGTTCTCATTATTTATTATTCTCGTTGGAATAACACCGTCGTGCGGCTCTATCGCATGCCTCGGTGATTTCTTTTGTTATTCTATTCTTTATTATACTCAGTTGGTTAAAGTTTTAGCTTTTATACTCCATGAAATTAGTGGAATATCTTTGATATTTGCGCTTCATCCAGTATCTTTTCATGAAAATATTTTTCTAAGCATTCTTGAATTTTACTCCACAAAGCAGTATCATGTTGACAATTTGGACGTTATTGGTTCCTGGATAAATTAATTCTTGAACTTGTTTTATTGAATTCTTATATCATTGTCATCATTCTCATGTTTATATTATGTTGAAAGTCATCTGTGGCCTGTAGTGCATAGATGGACTTGGTATGATTATGACCAGGGATTATTCGGTATAATCATGACCGTAATGTTACAAATGATGTGGTAAAAGTCCACATTGGCCCGTAGTGCATTGATGGACAGTTGTTGGCATGATCATGACCATTGATGAATACACGAATATCCTTGGCCCGTAGCGCATGGGTAATTTATGGTTGTGATACTAATGATTATCCTTGGCCGTAGTGTAGGGATGATGTGGATTATTTATTGAGCTGAGTCTCAGCGATAAAAATTGATGAAAACATTTTAAATCATAGAAGATAGTAGATATTATGCTCTACTTGACTCTTCTAATAGATTGCTTATTCCGCTGCAGTTAAACTTGATGTTCGTTATATTGTATCAGTTTAACACTGTTGAAGGCTAACGATAATTTATTCTGCATTATCTTAGTCATAATATTTCTTACTGGGCTAGTTGAGCTCACCCCTTTCTTTCACTGTTCTCTTTAGGAAATGAGAACGTAGCCGGGACTAGTCGGGGAACGGAGTGACGGTCCAGATGATAGTATTAGTAGTCCTCACTATTCTGTTAAATAGTGTGACAATAAATGTAATGAGGACTCCTTTGAGTGTGGATATTGTCTAGATGACAATATTCTTATTAAAACTCTTAATTTATGTTTTGTCGTATTTTACACGATAGCTGTATTATTAAGTTGTATTTGTATTCTGTACCATGTATTTGGCGACTCAAGATGGGTGATGTATACCTATTTTGGGGGCGTCACATTATCTAATAAATTTCATTCATAAATATTTACTAACAACAATCACATCAATAAAATATTTATTTAATTTAATAAATATTTTAAATTACAATATAAAAAAATCTTGGATTGATACATCCTTCCATCCTTACAAGAATTCTGTCCCCTGAATCACAACTCAAACAATAAAATCGTCACAATAACCTCATTAAATCTTGCTATAACACCAAATAGAAGAAGAAAATGAAGATTTAGGTTATACCTTGTTCTAGTAGCAACCTTCCTTGATCTACCAAAGTAAGATATGATCTTAAGGTGCATTAATACGCCTCTCTTTCTCCTCAAAAACCGAACCCCCTCTCCCTTTTCTCTCTTTGTATTTTGCTAGCTTGGGAGAAAAATAGAAGAAGAAGAATATGAGAAATGTAGAGAAAATAAAATGTGTGATTTAAAAATGTATCTTGCAATATAGTTAGATACAACTAGTATCATAACTAATATCCTCCATAACTTTGTTCTCCCTTGGATAAAAGGCTTTGCCTTATCACATCCAATTAAGCCTAATTATGTTATTAAGGGTGCTAAGTAGATTTTGTACCAATGGGAGATGGACACACTTTTACTTGATGTAAGAGTTACTAATTAAGGAACTTGATTAGCATAATTTTGTTGCCTTAAAAGGTCAGTCACTCTTACCTATTATCCCCTCCATTTTGCTTTTATTTTAATACACAAATTTAATTGATCAAAAGTCTAAAATACCCTTAATCAAGTGGGTTAAGTATTGGTTTGCATTTTATTTCTTTTGGGCTTCTCATTTAATTGTTTTGGGCTATGTAATGAACATAGTTTAACAATTTTAATATATATTACCCTAATTTTTTATTTAAGGTTTCTATTTTTAATCTTATGAAATTTAATTACTTACACATCTCTTTAACTTGTAACCTAATTAGGTTTACTATAATTATGTTTTAAATTATTAATCACTTGCTTGATAATAAAATTATCCACTTGGTTAGTATAAATATTAAATACTAACTATTCATTATTACCATAACCTTTAGGTTATTTAATTATCTCACCTAATGTATAATTAGGTTATAATGAAGCCTTTCTTTTTAATGATATATATATATATATATATATATATATATATATATATATATATATATATCCATACTATATAGTATATATATTTATTTAGCCATACACTACGTCACATATGTTATCACATATTAAATCACTATATAGCACAAATTTTTAAATATCAATAATGTATATACATACAAAGTGACTTGAAATTCCTGGTTATTACATCCTTCCCCTTTATAAGAATTTCATCCCCAAAATTACACATAAGGTTACTCAAAAAGATATGGATAATTTTCTCTCATCTTTTCCTCGAGTTCTCACGTAACTTCTTCAGCATTGTGTGGTTCCTCCAAAGAACTTTTATAGAATGTATAACCTTATTTCTTAACTTCTGCTTTTTTCTATCTAAAATTTCTACCGAAATTTCCTCGTATGTCAAATCTTTTTCGACCTGAATTGGTTCGTGTAACGAATGTGATTTTTATAATTAATTAAAATATTTATTTGAGTTAGATAAATATTTTAGTTTATTTATTTATTGAATAATAAATATTTGATGTTGGTTGTTATGGCTTAATTTAATTAAGCGTTATAATTTGATAGATAATTTTATAATTGATGGGCAATTTATTATTAAAGTTTAATTGATTTTACTAATAAAATAACTTTAAATTATTTAAGTATGATTTTATTAATTAAGTGTATATTAAATAATTCTTCAATTGATGTGTATTTTATTACTTTAATGTTATGGAAATATTATAATTTAATTAAATAATTAAATTAGAAGGTTTTGTAATGGGTTAAATAAAATTGCAATTATTTTTGTTAAATAGAATTATAATTAGTAAGGTTTAATTGAGTTTATTACTAAAATAAGTAATTATTTAAGTGTGACATTAGAAATATGTTATATATCATAATAAAGTAATACTAGTATATAATGAATAGCCTAACCATTGGGTTGCTTAACTAATGATGGAAAAGTGACGTTATGCTACTAAGATGGCTTAATGTGATATTGGTCATGCATGTAGGAGTTTTGTAACATAAGCCTTATGTTATTAGCGGGGGTTACTATTGTGACGCCCCCAAAATAGGTATACATCACCTATTCTGAGTTATCAATACATGGTACAGAAACAACTACAACTTTATTATTACAACAAGAAAAGCGTGAGTTTGAATACAAATATTATCTTACAGACAATATCTATACTCAAATAAATCCTCATCACATTTATTGATACATTATTTTACAAAATGGTGAGGACTACTAAACAATCCTTTGTAAAACCTTCATTCCATACCCCAGGCTACGTACTCGCTTATATTCTCGCCTCCACGAGAAAAATGGAACAAAAGGAAAAGGGTGAGCTCAACTAGCTCAAGAAGAATATTATGACTAAGATAATATACAACAAATTATCGTTAGTCTTCAACAGGAAAAATATAATAGAATACAATAGACAACAAATTTTAAATCAATATTCGCAATGAAATAATAATTCATTAGAAGAGTTAAGTAGAGAATGCAAACTACTATCTTCTATGTATGAGTTTAAAAGTTCATCGCCTCATCTTTTATCCCTGTAACATCAATCAATATACATACGAATCAAATATTCATCTTTGCACTACAAGCCAAAGATATTCATCGATTGGTCATGTTCATTTAAACACTGTTCATCTTTGCACTACGGCCAAAGATATTCTTTAGAAATCATTCATCTTTGTACTACTGTGCCAAAGATATTCTTAAGAAATCATTCATCTTTGCACTACTGAGGCCAAAGATATTCCATAATATCATCATTTAAGACCGAGGATGATGAAAAAATATTTTTTTTAAAAAGCGAATCCAATTGAAACAAAATGACAAGGATTAAGGATTAAGGATTCGTACTTGGTTTTATCCACATCCAAAAATACCTCAAAAATAATCATAGTGGTGTAAAATTCAAGAATGATCAAAACATGGATACACTTTCGAGTTAGTATCCGAATAGATGTTTTAGACGAAAAGAAGAAATTTTATTTTTCTGATTGAATATCTGAGTATCGTGAATAGTGATATCGTGAATAGTGCCGATACGTGAATAGTAACTCAGACACCAAAAGATAGAAATTCCACAAAAACATCTTCACGCTTCATGTAAATAGTACTCGTGAATAGTAACTCGTGAATAGTAACTTCATGAATAGTAACTTCGTGAATAGTAACTCATGAATAGTAACCCATGAATAGTAACCCAGAGCATGAAAAAGTTCCAAATTTGATAAAACTTGGATCAACATTTCAAAGATAATGATATTGAAGAAATAATATCATTCTGAAAAAAAATAATATCCCTTACCTCGAAAGATCGATACTTACGGCTAGAATACTAGGGTATAGTCTTTGAAGGAACTTGCAACCGCCTAGCAATACTCAAAGTATACTCAAAATACTCACAAGAATACGCTCGATAATATAGAGAGAAAACTTGAGTTACGGTGTGATTTTCAATTCTAACCTAAGCACCTATTTATAGGAAAATGCTTAGAATAATCAAAGCGTAAAATTTAATAAAATAATAATATTTCTTAAAAATATTCAAGCCCACCTTAGAAATCTGATTTCAGATCATTTATAACACATGTGAGCCACTCAATTACAACAAAAAACGTTTTTCTTACAAAAATATTTTAAACTCCCAAAATCAATTATTTTGAGCTTGAACTTCAATAATTCATAATAAATAGCCCTTTCATCAGAAAATTCGAATCTCATGAGTTTTTATAGGAAATTCAATTCTCTACAACTTTGCAGAAGAAAGTTTTCCAAATTCCAAATATAAATTAACCGAAATCCACAAACGGGCGATTTTATTGTGTTATAATCAAATTTCGGTCAATAAATGGGGTCCACCGAGCATGTTTAACATGTTTTAAACATTTATTGCAACAAAAATACTCTTCCTCCTCGTATACTCATATATCCCACATTCGTTGTAAATATATCATAGTTAATATATTATTAAAATAATATATTTAAATGAATTATTTTATCGAGAAAAAGATAAAATTTCAATTTTCAACAATTGTCACTATATAAAATTTTCTCCATCTATATCCACATAAAATCAATATTTTTCTCATCATATGAATCAATAATTAATTATTCACAAATAATATTACAGAATCACAATATTGACAACGAGGCGGTTCCTGGGAAAGAGGGGCTTTCAATAAGAATTTCTTCTTCTTGTAGCCGCAATTAGGTGACCAAACCTCTCCTTAGATGTAACTTTCTAGACATTGCCAATAATGTTATCTAATAATATTATTGAGATAATATGAATTATTGCTTCGATAAAGAAAAATAATCGTGTAATGACAATTATTGAAACAACAAAGAATATAAAATATCAACGCAAGCAATTATTAATCTCAATAAAATCGAATAAAGAATTATCGTAAACCATTATTAGTGCCTTTCACGTAAGAATCAATAATTGGTGCAATACGTGCAGCTCTTGTTCAACAACGCAGTATTAGTGTGTTTTTAACCACCGGGTATTCTAACGAAGATTAATCTGTAATAACTACGCCTGTTATTTAAAAACAACTTATATTTATTGTTTTCTTCATCCAATCGCTTTCAGTTATGGGGCCTACACATGGGTCGCTTTACCGTCGTACTAATATTCCCTAATCGCATACGAATATTCCACGACCAAACGAATATTCCCAAACAACAATGAATATTTTATAACCACTTGCTTATTTTGAAATATTTGCGTGATTTAACCCTTAACTATCCACATTAATCAAATCAACCCTTACTATTTCAAAATAATAAATAAAGGAAATTCCTTTTATTTTAAAAAATTTCGGTCTTACAACCTCCCTCCTTATGAAATTTCGTCCTCAAAATTGGACGACGACGTACACGGTGTTTCGAAAAGGTGAGGATACCTCGCTTTCATTTCCGTTTCCAATTCCCGTGTCATTTCCTCTATAGCATGATTCCTCCACAAAACTTTAACTTGTGGTATGACCTTTCTTGCGTAGGGACATGCTCCTTCCTATCCAAGATCTTGACAGTACCTCCTCATACGTTAAGTCTTGGCTATCTCGTCCTGGTTCTAACTAAATAACGTGGTTCGGGTCTTTCACATATTTACTTAAGTACAGATATGTGAAACACATTATGAACACGAGACATACTCGAGGTAACGCAAGTCTATAGGCTACATTTCCTACTCGGTCAAGAATTTGAAATGGACCAATAAATCGTGGATTGAGCTTTCCTCTCTTCCCAAATCTTGTAACTCCCTTCCATGGAGCAACTCGCAACAATACATGATCCCTACATTAAATTCCACGTCCTTTCGATGAAGATCCGCATAACTCTTTTGTCGATCTTGTGCCGGTTTGTATACATTGTCGAATCATTTGGATCTTTTCGGTAGTCATACGTACTTAACTCGGGTCCCAACAATGTTGCCTCACCCACCTCATCCCAATATATTGGAGAACGACATTTTCGGCCCATATAATGCTTCAATGGAGCCACACCTATACTTGCTCGATAACTGTTGTTGTAGGAGAATTCCACCAATGGTAAATACTTATCCCAACTACCCTTGAAGTCTAGGACATGAGTCTTAATAGATCTTCAAGAGTTTGAATAGTCCCTCTCGATTGTTCGTCTGGTTTGGGGATGGTATGCCGAACTAAATCGCAAATCCGTGCCCATAGCTTTTTGCAAGCTAACCCAAAATCTTGAAGTGAATCTTGGGTCACGATCCGAAACTATGGATACTGGCATGCCATGCAACCTCACAATCTCATTCACGTACATACTAGCAAGACGTTCAAGGGAATAAGTCTCCCGTATCGGCAAGAAATGAGCAGACTTGGTTAATCTATCAACAATAACCCAAATAGCATTGATGCCTTGAGAAACCGTAGGAAGACCCGTAACGAAATCCATAGTAATGTGTTCCCACTTCCATTCCGGAATCTCAAGTGGTTGCAACGGACCCTTAGGTACAAGATGCTCCGCCTTTTTACACGCGTTGGCAAGTTAAACACATCGAGATAAACTTTGCAATCTCTCTCTTCATATTGTTCCACCAAAATGTATGTCGAAGATCACGATACATTTTAGTACTTCCAGGATGGATTGCAAATGGCGTATTGTGTGCCTCCATCATAATCTTGTACTTCAAATTAGAGTCGTTAGGAACACAAAGTCTAGAGTGGACTCGAAGTATTCCTTCTTCATCAATTCTCGCTTCTGGAATAGCTCCTTCTTGTACTTTCTTCTTCATACGCATCGACTCCTGATTCGATTGGCTTAAGCAACCTTAACTTTTCTATTAAAGTTGGCTCTACGCGTATACTTGACATCATCACACTCGCTCACAAGATATGATCTTCTACTCAATGCGTCGGCCTACCACGTTCGCTTTTACCGGATGGTATTGAATGGTGTGGTCGTAGTCTTTCAATAGCTCGAGCCAACGTCATTTGCAAAGATGTTGAGTTCTTTTGAGTGAAGAAATATTTAAGGCTTTTATGGTCCGAATATATCTCCACTTTCTCCCCATATAGATAGTGCCTCCATATTTTTAGCGCTGAAAACGCATTGGCCGCTAACTCTAGATCATGAGTAGGATAATTCCTCTCATACTCTTTAAGTTGTCATGAGGCATAGGCTATGACTTTCCCACGTTGCATGAGAACACATCCTAACCCTTTGCTCGAAGCATCATCAGAGATAACAAATCCATCCAAACCAGATGGTATTGTTAGAACAGGTGCCAAATAAGTCTCCTCTTAAGCTCTTGGAAACTCTTTTCGCATTCTTCACTCCAAATGAATTTTGTATCCTTCCGAGTTATGAGTTAATGGAGTAGTGATTCGAGAAAACCCTTCCACGAATCTCCGATAATAACCCCACTAGGCCCAAAAAGCTACGACTTCAAATCATCGACTTGGTTGCTCTAACTTTCAGATTGCTTCAATCTTCACGGATCAACAGATACTCCATGTTTCAACACACCGCGTGCCCAAGGAATGCTACTTCCTCGCCGAACTCGCATTTCTTCAATTTGGCATATAGTTGGTTTTCACGAAGCCTTTGGAGTACCAAATTCAAATGGTGCTCATGATCTTCACGGCTTTTGGAATATATGAGGATGTCATCAATAAAGACAACAACGAATTGATCCAAATATTCCTTGAATACTCGGTTCATCATATCCATGAAAAAGCGCAGGAGCATTAGTTAGTCCGAAAGACATGACTAAGAATTCATAATGCCCATACCGAAGTTCAAGGCGTCTTTTGAATATCCTCGATTCTAATCTTCATTTGATGATATCCGTAAGCGAAGATCGATTTTTGAAAAGAATTGTGCCCCTTGCAATTTGGTCAAACAAGTCATCAATACGAGGTAGAGGATACCTATTCTTGATGGTGACATGGTTCAATTCCGATAGTCAATACAAAGTCGCATACTCCCGTCTTTCTTCTTTACAAATAAAACAGAGCACCCCAAGGAGATGTACTAGGATTTAATGAAACCGATGTCCAACAATTCTCGTAGTTGGACCTTTAACTCTGAAGTTCAATAGGAGCCATTCGATATGGGTTTTAGAAATAGGCTTTGTGCCGAGTTCAAGATCAATAAAGAATTCAACTTCACGCCTCGGGGTAGACCGGAAGTTCTTCTTGAAATACGTCGGGAAAGTCAATAACAACAGGAATATTATTCAAATTTGACGTGTCTTTATTCAAATCCATAACATGGGCTAAGAAAGCTTGACATCCGCTTTTTTTAATAAATGAATAGCTTTATGATTAGATATGGCGGTGATTGATTTTAATGGTTTAGTTGCTTGAATCGCATAACAAAGTTGGTTAGGAATATGAAAACTAACAACCTTACGAAAACAATCAATTTTGGCATGATGAGTAGTTAACCAATCAATCCCTAAAATCACATCAAAAGCAAGTATCTTTAAAGAGATAAGGTCAACGGGTAAGGTGATGGTGCCAACTTGAATCAAACAAGATTTATAAACAGTGGATGTGATGAAAGTTTCTCTAACGGAGTTTCCACAGATAGGTCAAAGTCTAATTTCTTGAGTCAAGTTTAAACGTTGAGCACATGCAGGAGAGATAAATGAATGGGTAGCACCTAGATCAAGTAAGGTATAAACTTCGCAAGAATTTATAAATAGCTTACCCGTGATCACCTCGTTTGGGTTCCTCGCATTATGACCGATCACAACAAACGCTTCTTCCGGAATCGTTGACTTTGACTTTTCCGGGATGATCTTTTGAGTCACCGTCCCCTCACGAACTAGGTTTATTCATCGCATAATCTCGAGCAATATGTCCTTCCTTTCCACAATTATAGCATACCTTGAAGCTGTTGTGGGCGGTTTGATCGATATGTCCCTCTTTTCGCATTTGTAGTATATGATGGGTGGTCGTTCTCCTCCCTTAGAACCCGATTCTTTGCAAGACTTTGTCATCTTTACATGGTCGTTGTTAAATCTCCTCTTTTAAAATCTCCTCCGACTCGCTTCTTCTATTTTCATGGCTATGATTACCACCAGAGTGGTTACCATTTCTCTCATTCTGCTTTTTCTCCGCAGTTATCATTATTCATTGATCGCTATCTCGTCACGATCCTCGTTGTGGTCCTCGGTTGACCAGTACTCGTTATCTCGCTTCTAATAATTGAGCCCATTTACAACATCTGAATAAAGAGAAAATTTATGAGAAATGAGATATCGACGTATCCGGGTTTCAAACCTCTAAGAAACATCGCGTCATACGTTCCTCATTCTCCACCAAATGAGGTGCAAACACGATAACTCGCAAACTTTGCCTCGTCTTCGAGACACCGTCGTGTTGTTTTGTTCCAATCGATGAACTCCACTTCCTTCATATGACGAACACTTTCGTGAAAGTATTTGTCATTAAATAGCTCTCAAACGTCTCCCAAGACATGCCGAAAAGTGGTGGATGGGTACGCTTCACGACTCCACCAGTGGTCGCTTTCGCCACGGAACATAAAGGTGGCGAATGGAACCTTCTGTTCCTCCGTGCATCCCAAGACATCGAATATCTTGGTAATTTGCTTGACCCATGTTTCCGCCATGATCGGATCTCGCTTTCCCTTAAATTCGGTGGTCCCAACTCTTTGAGCTGCTTGCTTGGTTGTGACAACCCGTGAATTGCTATCATTTCTCCTCAGATTTTGAACACGAAGTTTCCTCGCGTCGATTTTGCATGAACTCGCAAAAACTTCTAAACATCCCCTCGTTCATCATCCTTTCAATGGTGTTGTTCACAGGAGGAACATTGCCGACTGTTACGTTCTCCTCGTTGGTGAGTACAGCATCTCCACGGTCTCATTTCCATTATTAATATTCTCACGACATTCTCAAATCGCCATAAGACAAGGGTTAATTAAGGAAATCAATATATCACATAATATCCCTATATATCTTGACCAACTAACAAATAAGCTTAGGTAGGACACACTAGCGAAGGATTTACTCGTTTCTCCCCCGCTAGTTCTATTCCCGATCTCCGCTGGAGATCATATCCCTAAGCTCGATACCAACTGTGACGCCCCAAAATAGGTATACATCACACCATTCGAGTTGTCAATACATGGTACGTAAACAACTACAACTTTATTATTACAATAGTAAACCGTGAGTTTGAATACAAATATTATCTTCTAGACAATATCTATACTCAAATAAATCCTCATCACATTTATTGATACATTATTTTACAAAATGGTGAGGACTACTAAACAATCCTTTCTAAAACCTTCATTCCATACCCAGACTCGTACTCGCTATATTCTCGCCTCCGAGAAAAATGGAACAAAAGGAAAAGGGTGAGCTCAACTAGCTCAAGAAAGAATATTATGACTAAGATAATATACAACAAATTATCGTTAGTCTTCAACAGGAAAAATATAATAGAATTCAATAGACAACAAATTTTAAATCAATATTCGCAATGAAATAATAATTCATTAGAAGAGTTAAGTAGAGAATGCAAACTACTATCTTCTATGTATGAATTTAAAAGTTCATCGTCTATCTTTTATCCCTGTAACATCAATCAATATACATCCGGAATCAAATATTCATCTTTGCACTACAGGTGCCAAAGACATTCATCGATTGGTCATGTTCATTTAAACACTGTTCATCTTTGCACTCACGGGCCAAAGATATTCTTCAGAAATCATTCATCTTTGTACTACACGTGCCAAAGATATTCTTAAGAAATCATTCATCTTTGCACTCAAAGCCAAAGATATTCCATAATATCATCATTTAAGATCGAGGATGATGAAAAAATATTTTTAAAGAAACGAATCCAAAGTGAAACAAAATGACAAGGATTAAGGATTAAGGATTTAGACTTGGTTTTATCCACATCCAAAAATACCTCAAAAAATAATCATAGTGGTGTAAAATTCAAGAATGATCAAAACATGGATACACTCTTTCGAGTTAGTATCCCGAATAGATGTTTTAGACGAAAAGAAGAAATTTTATTTTTCTAATTGAATAGAATCAGATACGTGAATAGTGTCAGATACGTGAATAGTGCCAGATACGTGAATAGTAACTCGACACCAAAAGATAGAAATTCCACAAAAACATCTTCACGCTTCATGAATAGTACTCGTGAATAGTAACTTGTGAATAAGAACTCATGAATAGTAACTCGTGAATAGTAACTCATGAATAGTAACCCATGAATAGTAAACCCGACATGAAAAAGTTCCAAATTTGATAAAACTTCAGATCAACATTTCAAAGATAATGATATTGAAGAAATAATATCATTACTGAAAAAATAATATCCCTTACCTCGAAAGATCAAGACTTCCGGCTAGAATACGGGTATAGTCTGTCAAGGAACTTGCAATTGCCTAGCAATACTCAAAGTATACTCAAAATACTCACAAGAATACGCCGATAATATAGAGAGAAAACTTCAGTTTACGGTGTGATTTTCAATTCTAACCTAAGCACCCTATTTATAAGAAAATGCTTTAGAATAATCAAGCGTAAAATTTAATAAAATAATAATATTTCTTAAAAATATTCAAGCCCACCTTAGAAATCTGATTTCAGATCATTTATAACACATGTGAGCCACTCAATTACAACAAAAAACGTTTTTCTTACAAAAAATATTTTAAACTCCCAAAAATCAATTATTTTGAGCTTCTAACTTCAATAATTCATAATAAATAGCCCTTTCATCAGAAAATTTGAATCTCATGAGTTTTTATAGGAAATTCAATTCTCTACAACTTTGCAGAAGAAAGTTTTTCCAAATTCCAAATATAAATTGACCGAAATCCACAAACGGGCGATTTTATAAAAGTTATAATCAAATTTCAAATAATAAATGGGGTCCAATGACATGTTTAACATGTTTTAAACATTTATTGCAACAAAAAATACTCTTCCTCCTCAGATACTCATATATCCCACATTCGTTGTAAATATATCACCGTTAATATATTATTAAAATAATATATTTAAATGAATTATTTTATCGAGAAAAAGATAAAATTTCAATTTTCAACAATTGTCACTAAAAATTTTCTCCATCTATATCCACATAAAATCAATATTTTCTCATCATATGAATCAATAATTAATTATTCACAAATAATATTACGTAATCACAATATTGACAACCAGTGCAGGTTCCGAGGAAAGAGGGGGCTTTAATATAATTTTTCTTCATTCATGCCGCAATTAGGTGACCAAACCTCTCCTTAGATGTAACTTTCTAGACATTGCCAATAATGTTATCTAATAATATTATTCAGATAATATGAATTATTGCTTCGATAAAGAAAAAATCACGTGTAATGACAATTATTGAAACAACAAAGAATATAAAATATCAACGCAAAGAATTATTAATCTCAATAAAATCTTTGAGCGATTATTCGTAACCATTATTGAGTAAGTGCCTTCTTACGTAAGAATCAATAATTGGTGCAATACTGGTAGTGCTCTTGTTCAACAACGCCAGATTAGTGTGTTTTAACCACCGGGTATTCTAACAGAAGATTAACCAGTAATAACTACGCCGTTATTTAAAAACAACTTATATTTATCGTTTTCTTCATCCAATCGCTTTTTCAAGTTATGGGGCCCACACATGGTCGCTGCGCTGTCGTCGTACTAATATTCTAACCGCATTTAATATTCCACGACCAAACGTAATATTCCCAACAACAATGAATATTTTATAACCACTTGCTTATTTTGAAATATTTGCGTATTTAACCCTTAACTATCCACATTAATCAAATCAACCCTTACTATTTCAAAATAATAAATAAAGGAAATTCCTTTTTATTTAAAAAATTTCGAGGTCTTACAACTATTATATTAATTAATTACATAACTATTATCGAAATGAGGAGTTATAGAAGAAGAAATCATAGAGTTTTTTTTTTCTTTTTGAGCAAGAGTCTTTGTGGAAGAGAGAATTAGGAAAATTGAGAGAGATAGAGAGAAATAGAGGAATTAAGAGAAGCTAGAATAAGAAGAAGCCATGGAGGAAAAAGAAGAAGAAAAAGCTAGAAGAAGGTAACTTCTAAACCCTTGTTTAATCTTTGATTTTTTTGGATAGATTTATGTGTTTATAAGATCTAGGGTAGTTGATGATTGGGTAATATACCCATGAATCAGATATACGTGGGCTTAAATTGTTGAATTCTCGAGTTGTTTAGAAGCATTTTTACGGTGTTTAGAGTTTATTTTGTAGATTTGGGAGCTGCAGGGGCAATTTGTGGAGTTTTAGTGGTACAATGGCATTTTTGTAATAAATTTGAAGCTCAGCGCCGGGGCGCTGGGAATTATACTTGATGCAGCGCCGGGGAGTTGAGCCTCGGCTATAGTTGACCAGGTGGCGCGCGAGGATTGAGTTGACTTGCATTGGCAGATTTAATTTAGAAGTTTATTGGAAAAAGGATTGCGGGGGGAGAAGGAAGTCTATAAAGGCCGAATTGCTGAATTAAAAAGGGGGCTATCAACTACACAAAAAAAAGGCTAAGGAAGGAATCAAGAACAGATTGAAGATTTTACTTAGAGTTTCTTCTTCTCCATTCTTTCAATTTGTGTAATTCTTTAAGGATGATTTGCAAAAGATTGTTGGTTTTAATTTCTACTATGAACTAATTTCTATCATTAAGATTTCAATTGAACCTTTTATGGCTATAAATTAGTTATTTAATTTATTCCAATTATTTGTGTTGAAGTGAATTGTTTATCTTGCCTTACATTTATTGATTAATTATTTGGCCAATAATTACCTTGTTACTCTAGAAGGAATTGAAAAAGGAATTCTAGAGTTAGAACTGGGCATGATAACATGTGACTTAGTTATTTGCATGGTGAATAATTAAGTTTGTGAATTGAATGAAAATATCTGTTCACCGCATGTAACACATAAGGAATTGGGATTGAAGGAGTTTAATTCAATTGTTTTGCATAGGAATATAGCATGATTAATCTAGATTAAATAGAAGTCAATTGATTACTTGGAAAAAGACTTTTGGCATTTGAGAATTCCTGTTAACAATTCAGTAGGCATAATAATTGGGATAATTGGATAATTGATTTATAGTTCATAATTGGGGATATTAAAGTCTTAGTCTTTATTTATTTGAATTCATTCGTTAAAATCTTAGTTTTGTTTAATTGATTTATTTTAGAATAATCTCTTTTAATTGTTTAATTTAGTTTTCTTAATTCGAAAAATCACAATTTATGGTTGTTTAAATAAAATTGGATTGATATAGTGCTAGTAGTTGGAATTTATTGATTAGAATTCTCTGTGGGATCGACACTCGATCTTATCACTTTATTACTTGTTGACTGTGTACACTTGCATAAATCTATTGATTGCAAAATCAACCAACAAGTTTTTGGCGCCGTTGCTGGGGAATTCTTTATTAATATTAATTCCATATTAGTTATAATCAAATCGGTCTTAATTTAAACGTTATTTATTTTTCTTCTTATATTTGCAGGAATTCTTTGCGAGTGCATGCACACTAGATCAAGGGCTAAAAAGGAACTTTTTTCCTTATACAGACGATATCGAAAGGAAGTTTCAAAATTGCAAATGACTAGTGTCTTAGTGTCACTGTGGAAGAAAATCAAGAATCAAGAAATTCCAAAGTGAATACATGGCAGGGGACGATCAAAAATCACTTAGGGATTATGCCATGCCGAATGTCACAGATATATAGTCAAGTATTAGGAGACTGACAATCAATGCAAAAAGTTTCGAGATAAAACCGGGAACAATTCAGATGCTTTAGAATACATGCTAGTTTGGGGGTAGTTCGATAGATGATCCTAATGAGCATATCTTGAGTTTCTTGGAAGTTTGCGACACCTTCAAATTCAACAATGTATCGAAAGATGCTGTAAGGTTGAGGATGTTCCTGTTTACCTTGAAAGATAAAGCGCGGAGTTGGTTACATTCTTTGCCTCCTGGTTCAATCACAGCTTGGGACGACTTAGCTCAAAAATTTCTAGCTAAGTTTTTCCCACCAACGATGTCGGCAAAACTACGGAACGATATTCACACCTTTGCACAGTTCGACTCAGAATTGTTATATGAGGCGTGGGAAAGATTTAAGGATATGCTCCGTAAGTGCCCACATCACGGAATTCCGCAGTGGATGCAGTTGGGGATATTTTGTGATGGTTTGCACTCGTCCACAAGAGCCAGTATTGATGTAGCAGTAGGTGGAGCGATCATGTCTAAAAATTTTGATGAGGCGTATCAGCTGTTAGAAACGATGGCCAACAACAACTATCAGTGGCCCATGACTAGGTCGAACCCTCCGAAAACAACGGGAAAGTTTGAAGTGGATCCTATGACAAAGATTATCAAAGACAAGTGGCCGCAATAGCTAAGAAAATGGAAACATGGAGTCCACCATCCACACAGCAGGTAGCAATGGTTTGTGAATTATGTGCTGGGGGTCATGCTACGGATCAATGTGCCATAAATTCTGAATCAGCTCAGTTCATAGGGAGTTATAATCGATCTACCCAACCTTATCCAAATCAAAATGCATATAATCCGGGTTGGAGAAATCATCCGGGATTTTTATGGAGTAACAATCAAGCTCAAGCTCAAGCGCCGAGACAATAAAACACATCCAAATTTCAAAATCAGACTCAACAACAACTAAAGAGGAAATCAAGTTTGGAAGAAGCTTTGGAAAAATTCATTAGAGCTACTGATAAAAGGCTCGATGAACAAGACAAGATATTGAATCAAGTATAGCTGAATATGAAAAGCCAAGGTGCGTCGATAAAGAATCTGGAAAATCAAGTGGGGCAGATAGCACATGCACTGAATAACCGACCACTTGGAACACTGCCGAGTGACACAGAGAAAAATTCGGGCAGAGATGAGCATTGTAAGGCTATAACTCTACGAAGTGGAAAGGATTTGCAAGAGACAGTCAAGGATAGGGAAAAAAGGGACAACACAACAAGTGAAATAGAGGAAGTTGTGGGCACCGAAAAATGTCAAGATGAGACCTTAGAGCAGAAAGAACCGGAACCAACCATCACAATGCCTCCCATACCGTATCCGCAGAGGTTTCAGAAATCCAAGTTGGATAAGCAGTTTTTATGATTCTTGGATATTTTCAAAAAATTGCATATCAACATCCCCTTTGCCGAAGCCTTGGAACAAATGTCGAGTTATGCTAAGTTTATGAAGGAGGTTTTGTCGAGAAAGAGGAAATTGGGTGAGTTCGAGATAGTGGCATTGACCGAAGAATGCAGTGCGATCATTCAGAATAAGTTACCACAGAAGCTTAAGGATCCAGGTAGCTTTAATATTCCATGTGAAATTGGAAATCAGTTTTCAGGACGAGCATTGTGTGATTTGGTGGCCAGTATAAATTTGATGTCATTATTCGTCTACAGCTAGTTTGGACTTCAAGCTCCACGACCGACAAATATCAGTTTACAGTTGGCGGATTGATCGGTTACATATCCATGAGGTATTGTTGAGGATGTTTTAGTCAAAGTGGATAAATTCATCTTCCCTGGGGATTTCTTTATCCTGGATTGTGAAGTAGATAGCGAAATTCCAATTATTCTTGGGCGACCATTCTTAGCAATGGGAAGAACTTTGATTGATTTGCAAAAATGAGAATTGACGATGCGAGTTGAGGATCAACAAGTCACCTTTAATGTATTTAAGTTAATGTCTTATTCAAAAGAAAAGGTGAATGCATGCGAGTATATCAAATGGCATCATCTTTCTTCCGAAAAATCTATCAACCATTCGACACCCTTGATAGGCCCGAAACAGAAGGTAAAAAGTACAAACCCTCAATAGAAGAGCCACAAATATTGGAACTAAAACCGCTACCATCTCATCTGCAGTATGCCTACTTGGGAAAAGATGCCACCTTACCAGTGATTGTTTCTACAGAGTTAACTAACACGCAAAAGGAGAAACTGCTACGGGTCCTGCGAGAGTTCAAAATAGTAATTGGGTAGACTATAGCGGATTTTTGAGGAATTAGTCCCTCATTCTATATGCATAAGATTTTAATGGAAGAGGGGGCAAAACCAACCATTGAACTGCAAAGAAGGCTAAACCCCATTATGAAGGATGTGGTGAAAAAGGAGATCATAAAGTTGTTGGATGCCGGCATTATTTACCCAATCTCGGACAGTTCATGGGTAAGTCCTGTACAATGTGTACCAAAGAAAAAGGGTATGACAGTGGTGAAGAACAAAGTTAATGAGCTCATCCCTACTAGAACTCTTACAGGATGGAGAGTATGTATGGACTATCGCAAGCTGAATAAAGCCATACGCAAGGATCACTTCCCCTTACCGTTCATTGATCAGATGTTAGATAGGCTGGCGGGACATCAGTTCTATTGTCTCTTAGATGGATATTTCGGATACAACCAAATTGCCATAGCCCCGGAGGATCAAGAGAAAACTACATTCACATGCCCCTACGGTACGTTTGCATTCTGGCATATGTCTTTTGGGTTATGTAATGCGCCGACAACCTTTCAATGCTGCATGATGGCGATCTTCTCCGATATGGTAGAACGGAATTTGGAGGTATTCATGGATGACTTCTTCGTGTTCGGTGATACCTTCAACTTATGCTTAAATAATTTGGTCTTAGTGCTGAAACGATGTGTGGAAACCAACCTAGTTCTTAACTGGGAAAAATGTCACTTCATGATGCAAGAGGGGATTATTTTGGGGCATAAGGTTTCTGCAGCAGGCTTAGAGGTGGACAAAGTGAAGATTGAGACAATCGAGAAATTACCACCTCCATCATCTGTAAAGGGAATTCGAATCTTCATGGGACATGCGGGTTTCTACAGACGATTCATTAAAGATTTTTCCAAAATTTCAAAACCCTTATGTTCCCTGTTGGAGAAAGACGTGCCTTGCAAGATGGATCAGTCATGTATCGAGGCATTTAAAGTATTAAAGAGGAAATTGGTCTCAGCTTGAATTATTATGGCGCCCGATTGGTCTTTACCGTTCGAATTGATGTGCGACACCAGTGACTACACAGTTGGAGCAGTATTGGGACAACATCACGACAAAATTTTTCACACAATCTACTACTCCAGCAAGACGTTGACGGATGCCCAGTTGAACTACACAACCACCGAAAAAGAATTACTTGCAGTTGTGTTTGCCTTTGACAAATTCAGAGTATATCTCATTGGGACCAAGGTAATTGTCTACACCGATCATTCTGCCATTAAATATCTGGTTGAGAAGAAGGATGCCAAACCGCGGTTAATACGGTGGGTACTGTTGTTACAAGAATTTGATTTGGAGATCCGGGATAAAAAAGGTACCGAAAATCAGGTGGCAGATTATCTTTCTCGGTTGGAAAACGTGGAGATGCAGAAAAAAGACAACGTAATGATCAATGAGAAATTTCTGGATGAACAGCTTCTCCGAGTAACAACAATATTGCCATGGTATACAGATTATGTGAATTACGTGGTTGCTAAGGTATTACCACTGGATTTGAACTCACAACAATGAAAGAAGTTCCTCCACGATGTTAAGCAGTATTATTGGGACGAACCATTTCTATTTAAGGCTTGTGCAGATCAAATGATTAGACGTTGTGTGCCACATGAAGAGATGGACAGCATAGTAGGTCATTGCCACTCATCAGATTACGGAGGTCATTATTCAGGCGATCGAACGGCGGCCAAAGTGTTGTAATCAGGATTTTTCTGGCCTTCTATTCAAAGATGCTTACCTATATGTGCTGAAGTGTGATCGGTGCCAACGTATAGGTAATATCTCCAAGCGCAATGAAATGCCACTCAACACAATTTTGGAGGTTGAACTATTCGACGTGTGGGGAATCGACTTTATGGGACCTTTCCCATCCTCATTCAATAATCAGTACATTCTATTGGCGGTAAATTACGTTTCCAAATGGGTAGAAGCCGTAGCGTTACCCACAAATGATGCCAAAGTCATACTATGATTTTTAAAGAAAAACATCTTCAAACGATTTGGAACACTGAGGGCGATAATCAGTGATGAGGGAACTCATTTCTGTAATAAGCAATTCACTAAATTGCTTATAAAGTATGGGGTTCGTCATAAAATTGCAGCCGCGTATCATCCCCAAACCAATGGTCAAGCGAAAGTCGCGAATAGGGAGGTAAAGCGAATTCTGGAAAAGGTCGTTAATCCATCACGGAAAGATTGGGCAATGTATCTTGACGATGCCCTATGGGTATATCGAACAGCATATAAGAATTCGATCGGTATGTCACCTTATCGAATGGTCTACGGAAAGGCATGCCATCTCCCGGTCGAACTAGAACACAGTGCACACTAGGCCATTCAGAAACATAATTTTGATCTACACGCAGTGGGTAAGAAAAGGTTACTGCAATTAAATGAGATGGACGAATTCCGGTTCAATGCTTACGAGAACGCAAAACTCTACAAGGAGAAAGTTAAAGCCTGACACGATAAAAAAATTCTTGATCATCAATTCGAACCGGGTCAACAAGTTTTTCTTTTCAACTCACGATTACCTTTATTTCCCGGGAAACTGAAATCTCTTTGGTCGGGACCTTTCACGATTATATCTGTCGCACTATATGGAAACATTGAAGTCGAGGAACCAAATTCAAAGCGTACATTCAAGGTTAACGGCCAACGTCTGAAACACTATTGGGGTGGACCCATCGAACGTCAATCCACGGTCATGTACCTCTCCGAACCAATGGACAATTAAGTAACACTGCAAAGTCCGGCTGACGACTATAAACCAAGCGCTATAGGGAGGCAACCCAGGAGTTTGTGTTATTTATTTATTTCATTCAGTTTCATTTAATTAGTAGTTTTAGTATTTGAATTACTTATATTTCATTTGAGGATATGTAGAATAATTTTTGCATCACATACTAGTGCAGGACCAGCTCAAAATTGGATTACACATGTTCACCATGGCACCTCAGTAGCCAAGCGCTCCAATTACTTTACTTTCATTACCAAATACTTAGCCCTTCATGCTCAACCCTGTCGCCCAGCGTCCCGGCGCTCCTTTTCAATGCAAACACAGCTTCTCGGCTAGCACTTTTCGAGATCAAACCACCTTATCATCATCACCGCCTGAAGACGAGACGATCGTTTTATCTCAAAGGCCGGCTTGGACTTGAAAAACCGAACCTCAGCATAGCATGCGCATACCGACATGACTGCATGTGTGCTTTATCTCAGTGCCCCAACGCTGATGTGCGAAATAGAGTCCTATCTCACTTGAAAAATCATTCGGTTCCCACTCAAACAGCCCAACCTCTTCACACGTCTCCTATATCACAAATAAACAGATCTCCTCTGGTAACTTATCTCAAAACTTTTATATAGCATTCACAATATCTAACGAAATTCCACATCTCACATTGGGATTTTCAATCTGTAAACACTTTTTATCTAGAATCTCTACTGCAAAGGTATGTACTGAATTTAAATGATGGTGGAATCAATTCTTTTTAATTATGCAATTGGTTAGTTATATACATCTTGATTCACATTCTACAACATCTAAAGTGTAGATCTTCTTCTTCTGATCTTGACTATCCCATATTGCACATATATGACTCACTGTTGAATGGGGAATTCATACATATGTAGGTATTGCATGCTAATGGCTTGACTTGATAGGAAACTAGGGTGATTCAAAGAAATTTATGAGTTGCCCATAAGGTGTTCGATAAATTGTCTGACTCAATGCTAATGGTTCAATTCGCACATATCACAATATCCACGCACTTTATTTATTTGCCATCTTGTCACCACAATATTATAAGTCTACTGTCACACATATTAATCACTAATGTGGGGGGGGGGGGTTACACTATATTGATGCATGCGTGGGGTCATATTGCTTGACACGACACATCTTTTGGGGCGTATCAAGCTATTATGGGTCGTGCCACACCCCCAACCATGTACTTGCATGCACTTATTTTGAAGTTTGGGGGTTGTGATCTGAGTAAATTTTTACATATTCGCATGATGTTTAATTCTAATATATGTGAATGCGTATTCTTGCAGACTTTTTTAAATGGCTTCAAAGCGACAACGTGGAGAAGGTTCCGGATCAGCTTCGGCTCCACCAAAATTTGATAATAGAAGGTTTGTCTCCGCTGAGGCACAAGAACGATACAATAAGATGGCCACACGCTCTCTCGTCCCCGAACGCGGGTTAAGGCCTGATCAAACCAAGGACGGGGACATGGCCGTCATGATTGCTGAAAGAAATTGGTTTCCACTCACCGAATAACCCGATCCAGTAGTAGTTGTCATTGTCAAAGAATTCTACGCCAACGTTCCTAAACACTTCCATTATGGGGTGTTTGTGAGGGGCAAGACTGTCGAAATTGGCGAAGAAGACATTAATGGTTGTTATCAACTGCCATTAGAAGGACTCAACGATGAGTATGCTAATTTTGTGAGTCAAGGCCCTGACTATAAAGCAATTATCCGCGAGCTTTGTCAACCAGGAACTACATGGACTATGCATGAACGGGGTAGCATGACATTTCCTCTGTCACACCTCAGCTTATATGGAAAGGCTTGGTATGCCTTTTTATGCACTAAACTGATGCCTTGCACACATGTGAGCCATGTCACGAAGGAGCGAGCGATGCTGTTATATTCGATAATTAAAGGTTTCAAAATTGATATCGGTCACCTTATTCAATAGTCTATTCTCCGAGCGTCACGACGAGGTACCACAGGAGGGTTACCCCATCCGTCTCTCATCTGCGTTTTGTGTGATAAGTTTGGGGTAAAATTGAAGTCGGATGAGATGATTCAGATGCCAATGCCCGTGTTGGACCACAAGTTGATCAGCAGGTATAAAGTATGGACAGGTGGGGAGAACCACCCTAGGGGATTGGGTTTTATAATTCCCCAAGTTGAAGCTTCACAAGCTCCACCACCTCAAGCTCCACCTAGTTATGGTTCTTCCTCCGCAGCTCACCGTGGTGTGGTTCCTGAAGCGGTATAGCGTGAAATAGACGGATGGTTGTACAATCTTGAAGCCCAGAATGTACGCCTTTCGGAGCGCCAGGATGTCATCTGTAAGTACTTGGTTGACCAGTTTGCAGCCCAGAATGCCATGAATGCCCAACTGTTCCCGGGCGTTAATCTTAGCCAGTTCCCTACTGCTTTCATTCTGCCAGTATTTCCCCCTTCCAATCTAGAGATGAGCGAGGATGATGGTGCTCCACCCGAGGCAT
Organism: Panax quinquefolius; assembly: GCA_020205615.1. NCBI lineage: Eukaryota > Viridiplantae > Streptophyta > Magnoliopsida > Apiales > Araliaceae > Panax > Panax quinquefolius. Next base: position 56,105,673 of record CM035155.1, read on the forward strand.
AAGCTCTTCAGGGAAGTCCTCTGTTTTATTTTGTTTTATTTTTCGCATGAGGACATTGCTCTAGATAAGTTTGGGGGTAGTTAATTTTTATTTGCAGTTGTAGATTGTTAATAGTTTATGGATAATGTGGGTTGTTTTTGTTGGTTAAATGTTGCATTTAGGATTGCATGTTAATTCTAGCTTTTGATAGTACGTATGTTTGGGGCCAATGATGAATTTAAAATTGCATGAACAAGTCTAGTAAGGATTGTTAAGCCAGTGATATGATTTTCTTAACATAATTTAAATCTTTATCTGTTTGACACTGATATTATCAGGATAACACATTTTGAAAAATGACCATGTTGGCTATGATAGTTTAAATGGATAGATAATAGACTTCTAAAGGATGAATGCTAGTGAAATAAAAGAACAATTTGAATAGCTAGAGATAACTGAATTTAGACATAAACTCAAGTTTGGGGGAAAATATTTGGAGTATATAAGCTTTAAAAAAAAAAAATAAATAAATAAATAAATAACCGTGGCATGCTTGTCTAGTTTTGTGGCCTTTGTTACTTAAGTAAGTAAGCCCGAGGGGATTGTCTCTACACCTAGCTCCCTAAGGTCTTAATGACTTGGGAGTCATTGGTCGAAAGCTCGTTAAGGTAGCACTGAAAAGCCTAAGGGAATAAGACAATGCATAATCATGAGAAGAAACAAGGAAAAGAAAAAAAAAAGTAATAATAAAGCGGGAAAAGTGCAAAAAGCCCCCGTTAATAATAAAAAAAGAAGAAGCATAAGTATTCCATTTTGACCGTTGAACTTTGGTAGTTGTTTGATTTCAGCCGAATCAAGTTTATTTGATGAGTTCTTGAGTTTACACTGTCTGATGCCTTCAAAGATACTTATTATCTTTCGTATTTTGCTTTTCATTGGTTAGCATGGTTGTTGAACACACACACAATAACAGTAATAATAGATTTAGATTCATTGATTGTTGGGATATTATTGATCCACCTTAACATGATGTATTAGCATGTTTATGTGATTTTTCTGAGGCCTAATGGATATATGGTATGCTATTTAATTGCTGGAATTATGAACATATAGATAGTTTTAGGTGCAATTGCATGTTGATTTGTTCATGTGTCTTGTGTTTTGTTGCTTGAGGACAAGCAACGATTTAAGTTTGGGGGTATTTGATGATCGGGTAATATACCCATGAATCGGATATACGTGCGCTTAAATTGTTGAACTCTCGAGTTGTTTAGAAGCATTTTTACTGTGTATAGAGTTTATTTTGCAGATTTGAGTTGACTTGCATCGCGATTTAATTGTAAGTTTATTGGAAAAGGATCATGGGGAGAAGGAAGTCTATAAAAGTAGAATTCTTTCAATTAAAAGGGGGCTATCAACTACACAAAAAAAGGCTAAGGAAGGAATCAAGAACAGATTGAAGATTTTACTTAGAGTTTCTTCTTCTCCATTCTTTCAATTTGTGTAATTCTTTAAGGATGATTTGCAAAAGATTGTTGGTTTTAATTTCTACTATGAACTAATTTCTATCATTAAGATTTCAATTGAACCTTTTATGGCTATAAATTAGTTATTTAATTTATTCCAATTATTTGTGTTGAAGTGAATTGTTTATCTTGCCTTACATTTATTGATTAATTATTTGGCCAATAATTACCTTGTTACTCTAGAAGGAATTGAAAAAGGAATTCTAGAGTTAGAACTGGGCATGATAACATGTGACTTAGTTATTTGCATGGTGAATAATTAAGTTTGTGAATTGAATGAAAATATCTGTTCACCGCATGTAACACATAAGGAATTGGGATTGAAGGAGTTTAATTCAATTGTTTTGCATAGGAATATAGCATGATTAATCTAGATTAAATAGAAGTCAATTGATTACTTGGAAAAAGACTTTTGGCATTTGAGAATTCCTGTTAACAATTCAGTAGGCATAATAATTGAGATAATTGGATAATTGATTTATAGTTCATAATTGGGGATATTGAAGTCTTAGTCTTTATTTATCTGAATTCATTCGTTAAAATCTTAGTTTTGTTTATTTGATTTATTTTAGAATAATCTCTTTTAATTGTTTAATTTAGTTTTCTTAATTCGAAAAATCACAATTTATGGTTGTTTAAATAAAATTGGATTGATATAGTGCTAGTAGTTGGAATTTATTGATTAGAATTCTCCGTGGGATCGACACTCGATCTTATCACTTTATTACTTGTTGACTGTGTACACTTGCACAAATCTATTGATTGCGAAATCAACCAACAGTAGTAGATCATGCTTAATCTTGTTTGTATTGGTTTAATCTTGGATTATCAAGAATCAAACAAGAGGATTCAAGAAAGAAAATGAAATGGAAAGAAAATTTGAAGAACAAAATTCGTAGGTTGTGAGTAATTGTGGACAAGTCTTGTGAAATTCATACCTCTTTGTGTATAACGAGTTAGAAAGTGAACCTTATATCAAATCGAAGCTATGGAATGACATGAAAACTCCCTGTAGATTTCTTGCAGTGTCTATTTTAGTAAGGCTGGCCCGAAGGGAAAACAATCTGCCCATAAAATCAAAATTGTTACGATTTTTTACTTTGAAAAATTCATATAAATTCGTGTGTTTTGAATATGAAGAAACTTTAAACTAAAAATTTGTAGATATGGAAGTTTACTAGCTAGACAGGCGAGATTGAGCTATTTTATGGACTAGATCATGTCTGAAATAAATTGTTTAGTAAGGCTGTCCAGAAAATGAAATTTTTTGGTCTAAAATTGCAGAATCTATTTTAGATGGATAAGGGTCTGACTTTAAGGCCTAGATGAGGTTGTAGTACACTGAGTAAGGGTTAATTATATATATTAAGGAACAAAAACGGACATGTAACGAAGGAGTTGCGTTAAAAACGAAGACAACATTTTGTTAAAGAAATTGTGAAGATGAGTTTTATAATTATGTTTGAATTAAGATTTTGGGTGATGGTATATTTTGATGATTAACAATATTTTTTGACATATGTAATGAGTATAGATATGTGTTACCACATTCTATGCATAATTAACCATTTAAGATCAAGAGTTGAGATAAGTTAATGTGTGCATATAACGTGCTCGATAAAATGCCTAAGAGTAATAATGTTTCTAAACTTTGGTATACAAAGTGTCTAACTAATGGCTAATATTAGGTGTTATGTGCATCTAAGTATGAAAAGATTATAATACAAGAATAATAATGGAAAGAAATTGTGACGCCCCCAAAATAAGTATACATCACTTATTCTGAGTCGCCAAAAACATGGTACAGAATACAAATACAATCTTAAATATACAACATGAGCTGTGAGTTTTAATACAAATATTGTCTTCTAGACAGTATTAAAACTCAAAATAAGTCCTCAATACATTCATTAACACACTATTTCATTGAATAGTGAGGACTACTAATGTTATCGTCTGGACCGTAACTCCGTTCCCCAACTAGTCCCTGCTACGTTCACATTTCCTGAAGAAAACAATGAAAGTAAAAGGGTGAGCTCAACTAGCCCAGTAAGAAATATTATGACTAAGATACTGCAGAATAAATTATCATTAGCCTTCAACAATGTTAAACTGATAAAATAAAATAGACATCAAGTTTAACTATAGCGGAACAAGCAATCCATTAAAAGAGTAAAGTAGAGAATAAAATCTACTATCTTTTATGATTTTAAAAGGTTTTTCATCACTTTTATCGCTGGGACTCAACTTAATAAATAATCCACACCATCCCTGCACTACGGCCAAGGATATTCATTAGTATCACAACCACAAATTGTCCATGCACTACGTACCAAGGATATTCGTGTATTCATCAATGGTCATGATCATGCCAACAACTGTCCATCAATGCACTACGGGCCAATGAGGGCTTTTACCACATCATTTTTAACATTACGGTCATGATTATACCGATTAGTCCCTGGTCATAATCATACCAAGTCCATCTATGCACTACAGGCCACATATGACTTTCAACATAAAATAAACATGAGGATGATGACAATGATATAAGAATTCATTAAAACAAGTTTAAGAATTAATTTATCCAGGAACTAATAACGTCCAAATTGTCAACATGATACTTCTTCGTAGAGTAAAATTCAAGAATGCTCAGAAGAATATTTCCATGAAAAGATACTGGATGAAGCGCAAATATCAAGGATATTCCACTAATTTCATGGAGTATAGAAGTCAAAACTTTAACCTAGTGAGTATAATAAAGAATGAAATAACAAAAGAAATCACCAGGCATGCGATAGACCGTACAAACAAGTTATTCCAACAAAATAATAAATAACGGAACCAGGTCAGGCAAAATTCGCACCGACATGATATTCCAATAGAATAATAAAGAATGGAATAACAACAAAAATCACCATGCATGCTATAGACCGCACAGACAGGTTATTCCGACAAAATAATAATTAATGGAACCAGGTCAGGAGTAATATGCAACCGCAGTAATATTCCAATGTAATAATAAATAATCGGAACTCAGTCATGCGTAAACGCATTGCATGTGATGTTCCAATGTAATAATAAAGAATGGAATAATGTAAGAATTTCACCATGTATGCGGACTTCATATAAACAAAGTTATTCCAACATAATAATAAAGAATGGAATAAAGAAGAATTTCACCATATATGCGGTATTAAGATGCATGAAAAGTTATTCCAACATAATAATAAAGATTGGAATAATGTAAGAATTTCACCATGTATGCTAGTACTTGATGTACAAAGTTATTCCAACATAATAATGAAGAATGGAATAACAGAAGTTTTCTTCATGAATACAAAAGAAATAATACCCCTTACCTTAGAAGGAATTGGATATAGGAGTAGTGAAGTAGTAGAATACTTTTCTTTTTTCTTTCTATAGTTTCTCTCTCTAGAGTTTCAGTGAATTCGTAAGAAATAATGAAGGAATGAGCTTCTATTTATAGGAGAATGAACTGAATAGTAACTAATTCATGAACGGTCCAGATTGATTTACTTTTAAACGGACGGTCTATATTGATTTACTATGCAGTATTAATAAAATATTCTAATAAAACAAAATCTTTTAAATAAAATATAATATATTCTATTTATAGTTTAATAAAACAAATAACTTTATAAAAGTATTCTATTTTATATAAAAAGAATTTACTATGCAAAAATACTATGCAGCACTATGCAAACACCGCATAATAAAATATAATATATTCTAATTATTGTCTAATAAAATAAATAACTTTATAAAAGTATTCTGCTTTTATATAAAAGATTTTACTATACAAACACTATGCAAGCACTATGCAAACACTATGCATAATAAAATATAATATATTCTAATTATTCTCTAATAAAATAAATAAATTTATAAAAGTATTCATTTTATATAAAAAGATTTTACTATGCAAAACACTATGCATAATAGAATATAATATATTCTATTTATAGTCTAATAAAACAAATAACTTTATAAAAGTATTCATTTTTTATATAAAAAGCTTTTTCTGTTTTATTACATTAATAATACTAATAAAAAAAATTTATATATATATATATATATATATATATATATATATATATTCACTGTTATTTTCATAAAAATATTTTTTGTCGTTTTTCTCAATTCGATAATAATAATTCCGCTAGGGTCCATTAATGATTCAGTTTGTCGCATTTAATATTTCCTGTTAAAACGAATATTCCCCAACCAATTGAATATTATATAACAACTTGCATACTTTGCAAAATTTATAAATATTACCCACAACTATAACATTATATCAAATTCATTCTATAATATTTAAAAATGATATTTATAGAAAAAATCATCTTTATTAAAAAGTTGGGGTCTTACAACCTCCCATTCTTATGAAATTTTGCCCTCGAAATTAGGGTACGTACCTGGTATGTCGAAAAGGTAATGATATCTTGATTTCATTTCAGATTCTAACTCCCAGGTCATTTCCTCAACATCTTGGTTTCTCCATAAAACTTTGACTTGAGGTATAACCTTGGAGCGTAGAATATGTTCCTTCTTATCCAAGATTTGAATAGGAACCTCTTCATACGTCAAATCTTCCGCTATTTCGTCCGGTTCTAACTCAATAATGTGGTTCGGGTCTTCCACATATTTACGTAACATGGATATATGAAAAACGTTATGAACACGAGACATACTTGGCGGAAAGCGAGTCTATACGCCTACGCGCTTCCTACTCGATCGAGGATTAAAATTGGCCAATGAATCGAGGATTGAGCTTTTCTCTTCCAACTCTTGTAACTCCTTTCCATTGAAAGCAACACGTAATAAACACATGATCTCCAATATCGAATTCCACGTCCTTTCGATGAAGATCAACATAACTCTTTTGTCGATCTTGTGAGATTTTTATACGTTGTCGTATCGTTTGAATCTTTTCCGTAGTCATACGTACCAACTCCGGTACCAACAACGTTGCTTCACCCACCTCATCCCAGCATACAGGAGAACGACACTTTCTTCCATACAACGCTTCGAATGGAGCCATGCCAATACTTGCTTGATAGCTATTGTTGTAGGAAAACTCTACCAATGGTAAGAACTTGTCCCAACTTCCCTTGAAGTCAAGGACACAGAGTCTTAATAAATCTTCAAGAGTTTAAATAGTCCTCTCTGATTATCCGTCCGTCTGAGGATGATATGCCGAACTAAATCGTAAGTTCGTGCCCATAGCTTTTTGCAGACTAACCCAAAATCGTGAAGTGAATCTTGGGTCTCGATCAGAAACTATGGATACTGGCATACCATGTTGTCTTACAATCTCGTTTATGTACATACGAGCAAGACGTTCAAGTGTATAAGTTTCTCGTATTGGTAAAAAATGAGCAGACTTGGTCAATCTATCAATAATGACCCAAATTGCATCTATGCCTTAAGAAACCTTGGGAAGACCAATAACGAAATCCATGGTAATATGCTCCCATTTCTATTCTGGAATTTCAAGTGATTGTAATGGACCTTTTGGTACTTGATGCTCTGCCTTGACTCGTTGACAAGTTAGACACCTTGAGATAAACAGCGCTATCTCTCTCTTCATATAGCTCCACCAAAATGTATGACGAAGATCATGATACATTTTGGTACTCCCAGGATGGATTGCAAATGGTGTGTTGTGCGCCTCCATCATGATTTTATACTTTAAATCAGGGTCATTAGAAACACAAATTCTAGAGTTGACTCGAAGTATTCCTTCTTCATCGATTCTTGCTTCCGACATAACACCTTCTTACACTTTCTTCCTCATACGCATCAGCTCCAGATCTGTAACTTGAGCAGCTTTAACTTTATTAATTAAAGTCGGTTCTACTCGTATATTCGCCATCATCACATGGGTCCCTCGATTCTTTAACTCTATGTCCATCCTTTGCAAGTCACACAAAATGGGCCTTTACATTATCAATATCGCACTCGTACCCGCATATGATCTTCTACTCAATGCGCCAGCTACCACGTTCGCTTTTCCAGGATGGTATTGGATGGTATGATCATAATCTTTCAACAGTTCAAGCCAACGTCGTTGTCGTATGTTGAGTTCCTTTTGAGTGAAGAAATATTTGAGGCTTTTATGATCCGTAAAGATCTCCACTTTCTCCCCATACAAGTAATGCCTCCAAATTTTAAGTGCGAAAACAACAACTACCAACTCTAGATCATGAGTAGGATAATTCCTCTCATATTCTTTGAGTTGTCAAGAGGCATAGGCTATAACTTTCCCATGTTGCATGAGAATACATCCTAACCCTTTGCCCGAAGCATCACTGTAGAAGACAAATCCCTCCGAGCCAAATGGTATTGTCAGAATAAGTGCTGAAATGAGTCTCCTCTTGAGTTCTTGAAAACTCTTCTCACATTCCTTGTTCCAACTGAATTTTGTATCTTTTCGAGTCAGCTGAGTTAATGGAGTAGCGATTCGAGAAAACCCTTCTACGAATCTCCGATAATAACAAGTTAAGCCGAGAAAGCTACGTACTTCGGTCACTGATTTAGGTTGCTCCCAGCTTTGAATAGCGTTAATTTTGTTGGGTCAACAGATATTCCATGACTTGATACTACGTGCCCAAGGAATGCTACTTCCTCAAGCCAGAACTCACATTTCTTCAACTTGGCATAAATAAGGATGTCATCAATAAAGACAACCACAAAGTGATCCAAATATTCCTTGAATACTCGGTTCATCATATCCATGAAGGCAGCAAGAGCATTAGTCAATCCAAAGGACATGACTAGGAATTCATAATGCCCGTACCGAGTTCTGAAAGCCATCTTTGGAATGTCATCGGTTCTAATCTGCAATTGGTGATATCCGGAACAAAGATCAATCTTTGAAAAGAATTTGGCTCCTTGCAACTGGTCAAACAAGTCATCAATACGTGGCAATGGGTACCTATTTTTGATTGTGACATGATTCAACTCCCGATAATCAGTACAAAGTCGCATACTCCCATCTTTCTTCTTCACGAATAGAACAGGAGCACCCCAAGGAGACGTACTAGGACGAATGAAACCGATGTCTAACAATTCCTGCAGTTGGGTCTTTAACTCCTGAAGTTCAATAGGAGCCATTCGATATGGGGTTTTAGAAATAGGTTTTGTACCGGGTTCAAGGTCGATACAAAATTCAATTTCACGCTCTGGGGGTAGGCCATGAAGTACTTCAGGGAATACGTCAGAAAATTTATTAACAATAGAGATATCATTCAAAACTGACGTATTTTTGTTTAAATCCGTGACATGAGCTAAGAAAGCTTGACATCCGTTTTTCAATAAACGAATAGCTTTATGGCTTGAGATGACAGTGATTGATTTTAATGGTTTGGTTGCTTGAATTCGCATAATAGGTTGGTTAGGAATATAAAAGCTAACAACCTTACGAAAATAATCAATTTTTGCATGATGAGTAGTTAACCAATCAATCCCTAGAATCACATCAAATGCAAGTATTTTCAAAGAAATAAGATCGACAGGTAATGTGAGGGTACCGATTTGAACCAAACAAGACTTATAAACAGTGGATGCAATGAAGGTTTCTCACAATGGAGTTTCAACAGATAAGTCAAAGTCTAATTTCTCCGGAGTCAAATTTAAACATTGAGCGCAAGTAGGATAAATAAAAGAATGGGTAGAACCGGTATCAAATAAGGTATATACTTCGCTAGAGATTATGATAAGCTTACCCGTGATGACCTCGTTCGGGTTCCATGCTTTCTGGGAGGTCACGACAAACGCTCTCCCTTGAACTATCGATTTTGTCTTGTCTGGGATGGCCTTTGATGCCTCCATCCCAGCTGGATTTGTTTTTGGTGCACGACAAAATTAGGCCAGGTGACCTTCTCTTCCATAATTGTAACATGCTTTGGATGGCATCAAGCAGTTTGGACTGATGTGTCCCTCTCCTCCATATTTGAAGCATATGATAAGTGATCGTTCTCCTTCCTTAACGACAGGTGCTGATTCTGATGTCTTTCCATCATTTTTGAATCTCCTCTTCTTGAAATGTCCATTCTTATTGATTTGGCCATGATTACTACCAAAGTGGTTACAATTTCTGGCATGTTGATTCCCTACACGCTTATTATCACCGCTTTGATGACTGTTATCACTGGTATTATCATTTTGCCGGCTGCTCTCTTTTGGTTGGGTTGACTCATTATCGTGCTCCAATAACTGAGCTCTATTAACAACATCTGAATACAAACACAGTTTATGAGAGATAAGATATTGACGTATCTCGGGTTTCAAACCTCTTAGAAACATTCGCGTCATTCTCTCCTCATTATCAACCAAATGAGACCTTAAACCGGGACAACTCGGCAAACTTGGCTTCAGTCTTTGCGACACGGCCATGTTGTTTTGCTCCAACTTGATGAACTCTACCTCTTTCATGTGACGAATACTTTTGGGAAAGTACTTGTCATTGAAGCGCTTCTTGGAACTTCTTCCAAGACATCTTGATGTCGCAGTTGTTGTGTACGCTTTACTGATTCTCACCAAGAATCGCTCACCGCCTCGTAACATGAAGGTGGCAAGGGAACCTTTTGCTCCTGGAGCATCCCAAGACATCAAATATCTTGTTGATCTCGCTTTATCCACGTCTCGCCTTTAAGTGGTTTTGGCTCTCAAAAACTCCGGTGGTCCTAGTTCCTTGAATCGCTTAGCGGGATGGCCGTCGAGAGTTGCCATTGTTTCCACCTGCATTTTGGACAGGAGCCGGTCTTGCCTGATGTTGCATGAATTGCATAAACCCTTTGAACATTCCATCGTTCATCATCTGGTCCGTGTTGTTATTTGCCTGAGTATTGTCGCCTTCCTGATGCACATTATCCTGATTATTAATTTGTGGAGACTCAACGGTCTCTTGTGCTCCATTGATATTCTCAACATTCTCGGATGTCATTTTCAAATACTGCCACAAAACAAGGGTTAATTAACATATCACATATTATCCCTATACTCCGACCGACCAATTAAATACCAAATAAACTTAGATAGGTAATACTAGCGAAGGAATTCTCTGTCTCTCCCCTCCTAGTTCTTATCTCACATCTTAGCCATGGATCATATCCCTAAGCTTTGATACCAACTGTGATGCCCCCAACATAGGTATACATCATCTTACCTTAGAAGGAACTGGATATAGGAGTAGTGAAGTAGCAGAATACTTTTCTTCTTTCTCTTTATAGTTTCTCTCTCTAGAGTTTTTAGTGAATTCGTAAGAAATAATGAAGGAATGAGCTTCTATTTATAGGAGAATGGTGAATAGTAACTAATTCATGAACGGTCAGATTGATTTACTTTTTAAGCTGGGACGGTCCATATTGATTTACTATGCAAGATTAATAAAATATTCTAATAAAATAAAATCTTTTAAATAAAATATAATATATTTTATTTATAGTCTAATAAAATAAATAACTTTATAAAAGTATTACATTTTTATATAAAAAGATTTTACTATGCAAAACACTATGCAAATACTATGCAAATACTATGCATAATAAAATATAATATATTCTAATTATTGTCTAATAAAACAAATAACTTTATAAAAGTATTACATTTTATATAAAAAAGATTTTACCATACAAACACTATGCATAATAAAATATAATATATTCTAATTATTGTCTAATAAAACAAATAACTTTATAAAAGTATTCAGCTTTTATATAAAAAGATTTTACTATGCAAAACACTATGCATAATAGAATATAATATATTCTATTTATAGTATAATAAAACAAATAACTTTATAAAAGTATTATGTTTTTTATATAAAAGTTTTTCTGTTTTATTACATTAATAATACTAATAAAAAAAAAAATATATATATATATATATATATATATATAAACTTCGTCGTTATTTTCATAAAAATATTTTTGTCATTTTCTCAATAATTCCGTTGTGGGGTCCACCAATGACCAATCGAATATTATATAACAACTTTCGTACTTTGCAAAATTTATAAATATTACCCACAACTATAACATTATATCAAATTCATTCCATAATATTTAAAAATGATATTTATAGAAAAATCATCTTTATTAAAAAGTTGGGGTCTTACAGAAATCGAAAAGGATGATTTTTGATTTTTGAAGGAAAATTAAACATGTAAACAATGTGTTGAATATGCATTTTTTGAAACCAAAGTTGTATAATAAAATGGTGTGATATACGCACATTAAACTATAAGTGCGATAGTCTAGCATGTGTGGTAATGAAAATGAAAATAAAATCGAGTTATATATAAATCACAATTAGATGTCTATAAAGACATTATAAAGGATAATAAGATAAAGTAAGGTCTTAGAATAAATTTGATCATGAGATCGAGTATTGATTTTGTTTATTATCAATCTCACATACAGTGTAGGTTGTGCAAGGACGCTAAGTATTAGCGTGTTGGTAAAACGCCAGTAAAGTCAAGTCTTTCAGTTCCTTTTTGTTATGTGAACTTGATGATGAATTGCTTTAAAATTTTATTGTATGATGTATTATATATGTCAAAAGTATGAAAAGTGAAAGTCAATCTATGACTATGATGATTGAGCTATGAATGCTGATTGAGTAAGGAACTCAATCTTTATACTTGTTCTGTGAACTGCACCATGTTTGTTACGTTAGTCCAATGATTATGAGATATATGTTGAGCATGTTATTATGTGCTACGTGATGCATGAAAACTGTTAGATTTTGCTGGGCTGTCGAGCTCAACCTTGCAAATAACCACTTTTGCAGGTGAAGGATACAAGGTAACTCTATGTGCTACTTGAAAGACATGAATCAGATGTAATGCATGAAGATTTAATATCCTAGCCAAGTTGTTATTCTTGTAAACCATATCTAATGTTTCGATAAATGTAGTAATGTTGAATTGTAATATTGTTTTGCGATATAAACTCTTATAGTATTCAAATGATTCTGAGATATTTAGATGTAAATGTTGAATGTTTTGGGAACGAGAATAGTTTGTAATAGAAAATTTTAATTATTCCACAACTTTCAATGGTTGTATTATCGTTTAATGATGTAAAATTAGAGGTTGAATGTATTGTTAACGAGTGAATTCGAGAATTAGATTATTTAAATTTTGGGGTCGTTATAGTTCGTACGATATCACGTACTTGTAGTCAGGCTTATATGGTCATAACACTGACACATGAAACACAGTATGAATATGTTCCAGTTCAGGAGGTAGAGCTACCTCGTACGCCACTTCGCCAATCTTCCTCAAGATCTCAAATGGTCCAATAAATCTCGGACTCAACTTACCTTTGTTTCCAAATCTTATCTTCCCTTTTCAGGGGGATACTTTCAAAAATGCATAGCTTCCCACTTCAAAATCTCTCTTTTTGTGATGTAAGTCCGCATACTTCTTCTGGCAATCTTGAGTTGCTACCAGCCGGGCTCTTATCACCTTGATGATCTCTACTATCTGTTGCACCAATTCTGGTCACAACAGCCTGAGTTAACCAACTTCATCTCAGTATAAGGGTGTTCTGTATTTCCTCCCATACAGTGCTTCGTACGGTGGCATTCCAATGCTGGCGTGATAACTATTGATGTATGCGAACTCTAATAATGGAAGATGATCCTCCCAGCTACCTTTGAAGTCCATCACACAAGCTCTGAGCATGTCTTCAAGTGTTTGAATCGTTCTCTCACTTTTCCCATCGGTCCGTGAATGATACACGGTGCTCATCCATAGCTGCGTCCCCATTCTTTCTTGAAGACACTTCCAGAAGTTTGAAGTGAATTGCGGATCTCTATCTGATACAATAGATACCGGTACTCCATGTCTCTAGATAATTTCTTTGATATATAATTTGGCTAGCTAGTCCAAACTATACTTGATCTTGATCGGCAAAAAGTGAGTTGACTTTGTAAGATAATCTACAATCTCCCATATGGTGTCGTGCCCTTTTTGAGTTTTTAGAAGTTCCATCACAAAATCCATCGTGATGTGCTCCCATTTCCATTCTGGAATTTCTAACGGCTATAGTAATCCACTCGGTCGTTGATGCTCTACCTTGACTCTCTAACAAGTTATACATCTACTGACGCATTTCGTAACCTCTCTCTTCATGTTTGGCCACCAAAAGTGTTGACACAAATCTTTATACATCTTTGTGCTTCCTGGGTGTATCGAGTACCTCATACTGTGCGCTTCTTGCAAAATCTTCTCTCTTAGTTTTGGTACTGACGGTACCCAAATTCGTCCTTCGAACCCAAAAGTCCGGTGCCATCAATCTTGTATTTCAATTCTTTGCCTTCTGTTAACCTGTGACAACCCGTAAAATCGGATTGTCCTGAATTTAAGATTTAAAGAATTAGTTATTAATAAAATGAATTTTTATTAATAATATTTTGTGCTATGTGTTTATTAATCGTTCTAGAACCAAGGATGATTATAATACAGGAGGATTCTGGCTACGAGCTAGACTGAACGAGTAAGATTTTTCAAGATGAAAATAAAATTTTTACGGGAACAAAAATATTTGTGGGGAAAAAGACGAAATAGGCACTATTCACTCGACGAAATCCTAAGGGTTAGGGTTTGAATAACCTAAGCCTTTCCAAGAATTCGGTATGTCAAAATGACATTCCATCGAAAGATTTGACGATAAAATGTTGTGAAAAGTTAAGTAAGCCGATAAAAGTTTTACTCGAAAAACAAGAAGAAATCGGACAAAATAAAAATGACGAAAAGTACTGTTATGTAATTTTCATTCGTTTAACTACGTTAGGGGAAAACGTGAAGGAAAATGCTTAACATCAAAAAGTTTTTTTTGCGTAAAAGTTAATCTGTAGAGGAAAGACGAAATATCCTTAAATATTTGGATTCCGAGAATCGCAATTTTTCAAACTGTCGGATGAATCTCGAAAGACGGAACCACGAAGGTTCCAAGAGAAGCTTCGTGAATAGTAAGGAGGTTTAGTAAGGAGGTGGGAATAGTAACTTTAGGGGCACAATGACTATTTTGCCCCTAGCTTTGGTTTTTTATAAAAGAGAACCTTAACTCATTTGTTGGTGATTTTGAAAATCACCAACACTTGAGAGAGAGAGAGTTCGGATGAAGAGGAAAAGGAGGAGGATAATCTAGCCCGAGTGCAAACTTTGGCCAACAGAAGAAGATTAAAGGAGAAAGGTAATCCAAAACCTAGTCTAATATTAATTTTCTTTAAGTTTCATATGTTAAAAACGTAACTTAATGAGAATAGAAGTAAAAGATGTTAAGAATGATTTTCATATGGTTGAAAGCATGAGAAAAAGAAGAAATAAGAATTAGAAGTTTAGTTTATAATTTTTTTAAGGAAGTATAAGTTTCGTAATGAATTTAAATGATCTGAATAAATCATATGAACGATTCGGTGAAATTAGTAAAGAATGGTGTTTTATAACATCAAATTCTAAGAAAAAGTGAAATCGTAATCAAAATATCGATTAAAAATGAAGAACGAACGAAGAACGCGAAGAACACGAACAACGTTGTTGATGGGCAAATTTAAAACCATCGTAGTATAATTTGTTGTTGATGGACAATTTTAAAACCATCGCGTATAAGTTAGTTACTTATTTCTTGGTTAGGAACGATAGAAAGGTTCATGAAGAACAAATTAAACTTAGCTATAACGAAGTTATGGCAAAAATTTTGTAAAAGAAAAAGAGAACTAAAAAGTGTGTAAATGAACTCGAACGTGTAGGGTTTCATAAGAATGTAAGAGAACATAGAAATCATGAGTCGTGGGCTCGAGAACGAACAAGTTCCGGGTTCGGATGACCGAATTACGGGTGAATGAACGAAAGAACGTTAATAACGTAAAATGAGCGAATGTTGAAATTTAAGCCAATTGAATGATAACTTAATAGATTCAAAATGAATTTATGTTTGAGTGGAATTGAAGTACGTAAGATAAGGAAGAGAATGGCTTTGGAATGACCTCGTTTCGAGTTATAACGAATAAGTTATGAGATTGTGAAGTATGCGTCTCAAACCAGTAAAACACTTAGAAAAAATTTTCATGGTTTTAGGCTTGGCGCCGCAGCGCCAGTCATGCCTTGGAAGACGGCGTCGCATAGCCTTCCCGGGGAGGAAGGTAGTCTTTGGTAAGTGGCGCAAAGGCATGAGAGAGAAAGAAGGGGACCCAAAAGTGAATAGTCACGAAGCGAGACAAAACCCATTAAAGAGCTTTTAATTGCTCAACTCCAGGGGGAAAGGTAATGAAAGATAAAGAACATATTGTTCACTAAATGTAGCACTTAAACAAGTAACTTAAACCTTTAGTAAAGGATTGAATGGAAAGACTGAACGAGATTAAAAGATAGAAAGTGTAAACACAACACAGTTGCGATGAATGATCGGTCTTAGCATACAACGAACCATATGGCTTCGATATTAAGAAAGAATAATGAATGGAATCAAGAAAGCCATAACGAATTGAAACAAGATTAATGAAAGTCTGAGTGTGAGTCGGATAGAGAATGTTAGAATGAAATATAAGCATTAAACACTTTAACCGACATGAGGGTTGAGTGTACACAAAGATTAAACGGGTAGAACCTACACACCGTGTATGGTTTGACCGTAAGATAATGAAAACCAATGATTAAACCAATGAACGATGAAGAATTGAATTAAAGACAATAACGTGTAACGATAAGAAGTAGAGTTAGTAATTATAACTTGGATGACGTTCCGAGTCAAATGAACCGGACGTTGTAAGATATGAATAAGGTAACTTAAAATGCTTAACGCTATAAATGCGTAGAATTAATATTGAATGATCGTTCCGAGTTTACAAAAGACTGTATGACTTAGATGATAAAGAATAAATCCTGAGGTATGACATTTAGTTGCCAGAAAGCCATTAGGAATGAGAAATCAACTTAACGAATGTTATAGTTTTAATGGTTTAGATAAGTTAAGATGAGTTTAGGTCATGGTACAATCGTAATCTTTGATGGCTGACATATGGGAGCTGGGCTAAACAATTCCTTAAGAGAGCGGAGGTATATACGAAATTGGAAACCGATCTAACTCACTGTGAAAAATAGTGTAGATGAGACGAGAACTTGTTTGTTGGTTGTTTATGGGAAACCACTTAGAGTACCATATGGACTACTAGCAGAGACACGATGTGTGCTGAGTCCTAGAAGAGTATAAGAAGAAGATAAGAATGTGATAAGTAGGTTGTATACCTACTTATCCGATAACTGTTACTTGAATTATTTTCTTAATCTTATATTTCTTAGTTTTTTTCATGCATTTTGTGTTCGTTTTGTAGATTATATGCTTGGGATCTATGATTGCAAAGAATTGGTATGAAATCGCAAAGAAAAGCAATCCGGACATTTTTTGGGCTTTCATGTTCTTGGCTTAGAACTTGGATTATATTGTAGAGCTTTTTCTTAGCTTTCTGGAACATCGTGAGTCATTCTAATTAGAGTTCGGATGCAAGAGTTATGATCTTTGTACCAATGGACGTTGAACTTCACTGTTTTGGGTGGCCATTTGCATAACATTCACTTCTAGACCAATTTCGACCTTCATTCAATCCGAATCTGTCAAATCTCAGAGAATGAAAGTTGTAGATCTCGTCGAATACTTCGATTTGATAGGTGGCAGGCCCCGTAACTTCTTCCGGATTAAAGGTTATGGCTGTTTTACCAGAGGACACTGCAGTAAAAAAAGGACCCCCGCCGACCCCTGCTGGGGTGGGCTTATTTAGTGTATAAACCCCCGCTGGGGCGGGGGTACGCGCAGAAAAGTCATTTTTTGTCCGAATTTGAGTCCAAGAAGGATTGGTTCGATTCGATTGTCTCAAGGACTTCCAAGAAGACTTAAAGACATGTAAAGAGGCATATAAAAGGAGGAGAATCACAATGATTAGAGGGAGATAGAGGATTCCATTAAATTAGATTAGAGTAGAATAGGAGAAAAACACTAGTTTTTATGAGATTTAGAGATTGAAGCACTTGGAAGCCATTGGAGATCCAAATCAAGAGCGAGACGGAGGACGAATTTGCCGACAACAGATTCACTTATTTTCTTTAATCTTATTCTTATCTTTTATTGTGTATTCAAGTGTGAATTCTTAGTTTTAATTCAATGAACAAATTCTTTGTTTGAGATTACAATGGATCTTATTATGTAGTTTATTTTAATATGACTCGCTATCAATTATTATGTTCTATTATGAGGATTGTCTATTATGATTTGGACTTAATTGTTTAATTGATTGGCCATCAATTACCGTGATAATCTATATGAACTCGAGAGATGAAGTTTAGATTTAGATCTGATTTTAATAACATATGTTTGTGATTTCTGCATAGATGGAATTCATGATTCGTGTTTAGGATAGAGATATGCCTTTGGGCCATATGTAATCTTATAGAGAACTTGTGCTTTAAATCTTTTTTATATGTAATTCACATAGAGATATAGTGGATTAGTTAATTAGGGTGTCTTGCTTAATTCTATCATCTGTGGATTTAAGTGAGTATGGGTATTATGCATCGAGAGGTGGTTTTATTTGCTTTTGTGTTCTTGATTAATAATTCAGAATAGAGAATAATTGATGAGAAGTGTGTAAACTTAAATGAAGCAATAAGTAAAGTTGTGATATTAAATCTCTATAATCTTAATTTAACTAGTTGAATTTAATAGTAGTTTAATTATATAATTTGAAATTCATTAGTTTAAATAAGATTGAGTTGATTACGGGTTAGTACTTGGTGATTTTTATTAAATAATTCCTCATGGGAACGATACTCTACTTTCACTTTATTACTTGTTGACCATGTATACTTGCGTGTTGTGCGTAATTAGATTTTACCCAACAAGTTTTTGGCGTCGTTGCCGGGAAATTAATTTAATAATTATTTACCAATATTAATTTCAATCAAATTAATCTTAATTTAAATATTTTTATTTTTATTTTTAATTCTCTTCCTATATTTCTCTCTTTTCAGGTACCATGGATGACTTTGCGTATTAATGGCCATACACGAACATGACTCAACCAAGGGAAACAGAGATTGATGAACTTAATACATTTTCTGTAGAGTCAGTACAAATTGAGGCAAATTCGAAGACGTTGGAGGTTATCGCAGCCCAACAGAGTCGAAGGATGGCAAACATGACTCAACCAAGGGAAACAAGGATTGATGGACTTAATGCATTTTTTCCAATATCAGCACAGATTGAAGAACTTTCGAGGACGTTGGACGTTATTGCAGCCCAAAAGAGTCGAAGGATGGCAGTTACGTGTGACTATTGTGCTGGCAACCATCAAAGTCATCAATGCACCGTCATTTTTGAACCGCTACCATATAGTGGTGATTACCTCAACAACTATGCTGAGCCTAACTATCACCGAGATTGGGGGTATCACCTGATATCTTTTGGGAGCTACATTTATGATGACCAATATTACGCTCCAAATCCATCATACACACTGGAATTTTTATGTCCACCTCTATTGCCATAAAAAGAAAAGCCAAATCCGATGGATGTAATATTGAAGGGCATAGCAGACCTAGAGGAGATGAGGATTAGCCAAGAGTTGTCAACCCATAATTTTAATAATCGGATGGAATAACTCGTCACTACCTCAACTAATGGTCCTCAATACATGGCTTCTGAGACTAAAACAGAAAATTCAAGGCTGGGGGAATTATTGTCCAAGTTCATAGCAGATGAGGAGAAGATGAGTAATCAAGAGAGATCAATTCAAAATCTTGCGGATCAGATAGAGAAAATGACCAAAGTCGTAAGCAACCTTCCTCCAAACACTTGGCTTTATGACACGGATGACGAAATTGACGGAGAACCCAAACCAAATCTGTGACTGGATGAGCCACAAGATATCGAAAGTGTGGAGACAATTGGGGATAATGAAATAGAAGTCGACGAAGATCTAAATGGGTCTCCACCAAAGATCAAGAATCAATCAGATTTGCAAAATCATGCCCACTTGGTAGTCATGTCATCGGCGAAGCTCTTGATGACATAAGATCGAGTACAATTTTAAATTCATGGTGGGATTAGAAAGAGAAGATAGACAAAAAGCCCATTGTGTGTGACAAGATTTCATGCCCCAAAGTGATCACATACACAATGGAGAAAACACCTAGCTGTGGGACGTTCTTGATTGAGATCATACCAAATCAGAGCATGCTAGGTGACTTTGATGCATTAGCCATCACAAATGGGAACCTACCAAAAGTTATATTATTTCCGATGGATGGAGGGTTCCTCAATCATCAAAGAGGAATTGGATAGCGTTGACCAGACAAAGTCACGCTAAAGACTGTAATTCAAGCACTAACTGGGAAGCAACCCCGGAATTTTTATATTTATATGCTTTACTAGTTTATTTAGTAGATAGGAATTAATTTGCTTATTAAGTTCTCTAACCAATCCAAAGTGTTATTCTAATCCATGTTGTCTCTCTTAATTTTAGGTATTGGAGGTTCAATGGACAGACAAAAGATTATGAAAAGGTTATTCAAGTCCAATTCAAGTGTGGTGCCCAATTTGTTCCATGTGCCTAATCTATTCTCCAAACTTAGCGGGCAAGGAGGAGAATTGCTATATTTTTAGGGAAGTCATCTGCTTTACTTTTTTCTATTTTAGCCATTGAGGACAATGTCTAATTTAAGTTTGGGGGCATTTTAGTGTCGTATTGCATATAGTTAATTATTTACATTGTAGTTCGTATAGTTACATTTAGTTTTTGCATTCAGTTTTTTAAAATAAAAAAAATTAAAAAAAAATTAAAAAATTGAAAATTTTCAAAAATAGTAGTTAGTTTACTATGTTTATATAGCATTTAGTACATCTTGCATGAGTCCAACTGTTTGATATTTATAGTTTGTTTTGTCTAATGATTAGATTGGAATTGGGTAGATAAGTATAGTACTGACTATTAGAGCTTTGATGTGATTTCTTGTTAGAAATTGAGTCTTTTTCTATTTGAAACTTGTATAATAAGGATAACACAGTAAAAATAACTTGTTGATTGATTGAGTTTAAATTGACACATAATGGGACTCTAAAGGATAATGCTAGTTTGAATGAAAGAATGACAAGAATAAGTAGTTATGGCTAAAGTTAGACAAGAACCTAAGTTTGGGGGAATATTTGAGGTATATAAGCTATATTGTAAAAAAAAGAGAAAAAAAAGTCTGAATAAACACTGTGGCATGCTTGTCTAGTTTTGTGACCTTTGTTACTTGAGTAAGTAAGCCCGGAGGGATAGCCTTTACACCTAGCGCCCTAAGGTCTTAATGGTCTAGGAGTCATTGGTCGAAAGCTCGTTAAGGTAGCATTGAAAAGCCTAAGGAAATAAGACATTGCATAGCTATGTGTATATAAACCAAAAGAAAAAAAATGAATAAAATGGGAAATAAGAGCAAAAAGCCCCCGTAGATGAAAAATGAAGCATAAGTATCCCATGTTAACCCTCGATATTGGTAATTATTTAATTTTAGTTGGATCTATCTTGTTTTTGGATTTCTTGAGTTTATAGTGTATGATGCCTTCGAAGAGACTTGTTATATGTTAAATTTGATTTTATATCAGTTAAAATTGTTGTGGAGCACACACACACTATATTAGTGATAACAGTCTAAGATTTGATGATTGATTGGGAAGTTATTGATGATTTTTGATATGATGTATTATCATGTTTACTTGATTTCTCTAAGGCCGGTTGAATAGAATTGTTTCTATCATTACTGTTGGGTTCGTAGGCATGTAGATAAGTTGCATTGCATAGCATTGTTGTTTTGTATTTATGCTTGAGGACAAGCAAAGGTTTAAGTTTGGGGGTATTTGATAAGTAGGTTTTATACCTACTTATCAGGTATCTGTTACTTGAATTATTTGCTTAATCTCATATTTCTTAGTTCTTTTCATGCATTTTGTATTCGTTTTGTAGATTATATGCTTGGGAGCTGTGATCGCAAAGAATTGGTATGAAATCGCAAAGAAAAGCAATTCGGACATTGTTTGGGATTTCTTGTTCTTGGCTTGGAACTTGGATTATATTGTAGAATTTCTTTTTAGCTTTCTGAAACATCTTGAATCATTCCAATCGGAGTTTGGATGCAAGAGTTATGATCTTTGTACTAACGGACGTTGAACTTCACTATTTTGGGTGGCCATTTGCATTACAGTCACTTCCATCCCAATTTCAACCTTGATCCAATCCGAATCTGTCAAATCTCAAAGAATGAAAGTTCTAGATCTCGTCAATATCTTCGATTTGATAGGTGTCAGGCCTCGTAACTTCTTCCGGATCAAAAGTTATGGCTGTTCTACCAGAGGACACCACAACAGAAAAAGAACCCACGCTGGGGCGGGCTTTCCCTTCACAAAACCCCTCCTAGAGCGGGCATACAAGCTGCAAAATAGTAGGGACCCCAGCTGGGGAGGGCATATTTAGTGTATAAACCCCCGCTGGGGCGGGGGTACATGCAGAAAAGTCATATTTTGTTCGAATTTGAGTCCAAGAAAGATTGGTTCGATCCGATTGACTCAAGGATTTCCAAGAGGACTTAAAGACATGTAAAGAGGCATATAAAAGGAGGAGAATCACAAGGATTAGAGGGAGATAGAGGATTCCATTAGATTAGATTAGAGTAGAATAGGAGAAAACACTAGTTTTTATGAGATTTGGAGATTGAAGCACTTGGAAGCCATTGGAGATCCAGATCAATAGCGAGACGGAGGGCGAATTTGCCGACAACAGATTCACTTCTTTTCTTTAATCTTATTCTTATCTTTTAATGTGTATTCAAGTGTGGATTCTTAGTTTTAATTCAACGAACTATTTCTTTGTTCTAGATTACAATGGATCTTATTGTGTAGTTTATTTTAATATAACTCGCTATCAATTATTATGTTCTATTATGAGGATTGTCTATTATGATTTGGACTTAATTATTTAATTGATTGGCCATCAATTACCGTGATAATCTATATGAACTCGAGAGATGAAGTTTAGATTTAGTTCTAATCATAATATCATGTGTTTGTGATTTCTGCATAGATGGAATTCATAATTCGTGTTTAGGATAGAGATATAACTTTGCGCTATATGTAATCTTATAGAGAACTTGTGCTTTAAATCCTTTTTAATTGTAATTCACATAGAGATATAGTGGATTAGTTAATTAGGGTGTCTTGCTTAATTCTATTATCTGTGGATTTAAGTGTGTATGGGTATTATGCATCGAGAGGTGGTTTTATTTGCTTTAGTGTTCTTGATTAACAATTCAGAATAGAGAATAATTGATGAGAAGTGTGTTAACTTAAATGAAGAAATAAGTGAAGTAGTGATATTAAATCTCTATAATCTTAATTTAACTAGTTGAATTTAATAGTAGTTTAATTATATAATTTGAAATTCATTCGTTTAAATAAGATTGAGTTGGTTACGGGTTAGTACTTGGTGATTTTTACTAAACAATTCCTCGTGGGAACGATACTCTACTTTCACTTTATTACTTGTTGATCACGTATACTTACGTGTTGTGCGTAATTAGATTTTACCCAACAGAATGCAAATCATCAAAGATGATGAATGTCTGAGTAAGACATCTCCGTATGTCATAAAGCCGTAAATTGATAAAGAAAGTTGGTCGTGTAAACTTAGATTGAAAGAACGCGAACCCTAAGAAGTAAAATTAAGTTTAAACCAATGCGTAAGTCAAGTATATGATTAATTGGTGTATGTGTTATTTCCTTATGTGCTATATAGGAATTGGAATGAATAGTTCAGCATAAACTCTAATTTGTAGCTGTGCGTAAGGCAAGTTTCCTAACTTCATTCATATTTGAAATGAATGTTAGTTTCTTAAACTTCTTAGATGTTGAACATGAGTAGTTTTATCTATGTGCGAATGTGTGATATTTGTACAAGGTGGTAGAACGTATAAGGCCTTGTGCCATAATTTGAACACTTCGGTGTTTCTATGATATGAACTGTTCCGTGGTTGAACTGTTCAATATGAAAATGTTCTATTTATATATGAACCTTTATTGTTAAGTCTGTGCTAATGATTCTAGCCAGACAGGATGTGTATGAAAAAGGTAGAAGAATGAAAGTATTTCAAAGTGAATGTGATTAATGTTTTAAAATGATATGAATCAGAATTATTCCTATTATTCAAGTGGCTTCATAACCTTTGTTCGGTTATCGAAGTTCTAAAGGAATGTTTAAATTCTTGAAGTTATTTGTTCAACTGCTATGACTTGCTGAGCAATTGAATGCTCACATTTTCTTTAAATGAAAAAGATTTTCAGCGAACGATGTTAGAAGAACTTAAGGATCCCGTAAAGATCAAACTGATTGGTATCCAGAAGAAATTTGTGACGCCCCCAAATCCGGGTCTCTTCCAACCCGACAGATGGTGCTACACGGTACTACCATTCATTCATACATTCCATTGAATAGTCTCAAAAGGACTAATATAACTTATATATATTCAAAATAATATTACATTCCCTGTGTTCTTTTGTAACCCTTTCAGGTTGTTCTTGTCATAATATCAATATATTACAAACATTCATCCTATACTATTACATAAGTATACTACTGGGTTCGTCTTTTGCCTGCCTTTATCCTCGCCAAGCCTTTGGCCCGCTTCAATTTTTTCTGTGTTCATATGGTTCAAGCAAGAGTGAGCATGACTAGCTCAGCAAGTACTACCATTCTAATAAACAACATGCTTGAAACATAGAACTCATATATCTTCAATAACTAAACAATAGTTACGAAGTACTATCGATAATTCAAAATAGCATTTCTTTTCCTTCAAAACGTTTTACACAACCATACTTAGTGGAATAACAATTATAGCTCAAGTATATGAGCATTCATAAGTTCTTTTGAAAAGGACAACCCGACACTAAGTCCGTAAGTCCGTCATAGCTTACGAGCACTTCTGAGTGATCAGCTTATAGTACTCTATGTTGATCAACACTACATTCATTAAACGTGTATACGTTTAAGTTGTGGCAACCTCACGTGCATGTCGTTAAACGATAAAAACATTTTAGTATACTTGGTCTTCGATTGAAAACCATACCAATATAACTCAGTAAACATTAATCATGCTTGCCAGATTCATAATATAAGTCTAGCCAAAAGAAATGGCTTAAGACTTCATCATTCAAAACTTCATGTGAAAGAATACATGAATTACAAAGCTTGTCCAGACTGAACTGGAACAAGGGTTAGAATACTTGCCTTTGACGTCTGATTACTGATTAATATCCGTACAGTACTTTAAGTCTTTATGATTCTACAATACATAATCACATAACGTACCACATTAAGTCATATACAATCAAGTATGATTACTATTATATCTTACCCTTCATCTCAACGTAATTCCTAACTTAGATTCGTTATTAGGGTTTCTGACTTTCGTTACGTCATTCTCATTCCGCTAATCTTTGATTGATTATAAATTCTTAATCAACATGCAATAGTGTCTTACAAGTACCTTACAATGTCTTAACCATATTATGATTACATCTTAATTCATTAATAACAAGTTCTCTTTCCTTCTACACTTTAAATCATTCTTTACTATCATTTTTCTTGGACTGGCGTCACGGCGCCTAGGATTTCTTCTGTGACGACACGATCGCGACGCTTGAAGTTAGCAATTGCACAAGCTTTCCTACCGACCTCATATGGCGACCATTCTAGGCTTAGAGTCGCGCTGCGGCGCGGACTCTGTGCCTCAGAAAATTTTTCAGTTTTGACATTTTTACGAACTTCCCGGACGCATAACATCTTCGTTTTAAGTCCGAATTGGTTTGTTCAAAAGCCTACGGTTCACAAATTTCATAATCTATGCGTTCATGCAAGAATTTTATTTATTTGACTTCGTTTGCTCAAAATTCACCTATGAGTTCATTTTTAACGAAAACGATAAACGTTCGTGAACGTTCAACGCTCGTTTCTTCGTTTTAAGTCGGAATCCGGTCATTTTTGAGTCCGCAACTCTATAATGACTAAAATGACTTGTCTACATCAAAAACCAACGTTTCTGACTTCAAACAAAAAATACGACTTCCATTCCAAGAATTTCACGAATTCGACGTTAATCATCCAATCGTGTGAATTCCGGCAAACATTCATTATTAAGCGTTCTTAATGGATTTTAATCATCACATGATCATTACAAATTACTTACTAACCCATCTTATAAACAAGGTAGGTTTTAACTTATTTTCATAAGTCATTAACTTATTTAGCTTATGAACTAGAAATCTTCATGCACATGACTTATTAATAACTTAAGTCCTTCAATCAAAGTTCTCATGCTATAATCAACATACTAAACATCATATGACAACATATGATAGGTTCTTCATGGTCTTAGCAACTTATTAATGTTCAAGTTGCTTATTCAACTTATTCGGCTTAAGTTCATTCGGCTCAAACCATCCCCCTTCTCTATCAATCCTATCATAGAAAAGATGTAGATAAAAGAGATGAGTCTTACCCTTGAAGACTAAGACTTCAATTCACTTTGGAAAACTAGCAAAGGTTGAAGTGGCTTATAAGTGCTTAAGTGGCTTATTCTTCCTAACTAATAAGTAGCTTTAAATTGAGAGGAAAGTTAGATGAAATAACAACCAACAAAATTTAAATGAGCTTGGTATTTATAGGCTATCAAAAGCTAGGGTAGAATGGTCATTAACACATCCCACCTCCTCATTTCCACCTCCTCATACTCCACCTCCTTACTATTCATTATCTAGCCAATAAGTAAACTTGCTAGCCATAACACTTGCTCATCACATCACTTGGTCACCACACATTAACCTTGCCCATCAAGTCTTCCCACTTACACTTAGATCGCTCCATGGATCATGGCTAAATCATTGGGCTTGCTAGTTTAATCTAGCTAGTTTTCTTATCGGGCTTACACTACCATTGTTTGGACTCATGATTAACAAATACTTGGCTTGAGAAACACATTCTATTGGACTTCTACCAATAAGCTAACAATCCTACAAGTCCATTACCTTTAATTTAATAACTTAACATTTATACCCTACGTATAATCTTCGTATGTTAACTCGTATACTAATTCTTAATATACGTTATTTCATTCTTCATACATAATAGTACAATATGTCGTATTATACTTACATCCATTACTTCATATAATGTATACACATTATATAATCACAACTCTCTTCCCTTAACGCTTAATAACCTAACATTCCCAAATTAAGTCCACATGCAAAATATTTCGTTTTCCATACTTAGATTATTATTACATAATCAATATCACCTCGATATTATAACGTTACATATTTCTCAGAAGTTCAAAAATAGTTCTCGAGCAGAAATCGATGAATAGTGTTTTTCGGAAAATTTCTTGTAAACTTTTATTTTCGTTTTAGAAATTCAAACACTTTAATTCTCCCACGTAGTGAAAATACTACGACGTTATGACGTTTCTAGGTTATAGAACAACCTTCATCTTCTCAACACGTAATAATAATAAATAATATTATTTTATTCATTATTAAAGGTAATTACAAAATGTTCAATTTTTCGGGGCGTTACACTCTCTCCCCCTTTTAAGGATTCTGTCCCCAGAATCTCGCAAAAAAAAATAAAAATTTACACAAATAATTGAGGGTAATTCTTTTTCATCATTTCTTCTAACTCCCACGTTGCTTCTTCTGCATCATGGTTCTTCCATATCACCTTCACGGAAGGTATGACTTTGTTTCGCAGAACTTGTTCTTTTCTATCGATAATTTGAATAGGCATTTCCTCGTACGTTAAGTCCTTCTCGACATGGATAGGCTCATATTCTATCACGTGCTTATAATCTGGCTTATAAGGACGCAATACCGACACGTTAAATACATTATGTATTCGTTCTAGGTCTGGAGGTAACGCTATCATATAAGCTACCTCACCCACCCGTTTTAATACTTCAAAAGGTCCTATAAACCTCGATCTTAATTTCCCCTTTTTTCCAAAACGTATCTTTCCTTTCCAGGGAGATACTTTTAGAAATACGTACGAACGTACTTCAAACTCTCGATTCTCTCTATGCGGATCCGTAAACTTCTTCTCTTACATGCATCTTGGAATGCTAGAAGACGATTCTGAATCTTCTTGACAATACCAGCTGTCTGTTGCACCAATTCTGGTCCCAACATTCGGCGTTCTCCTACCTCATCCCAATACAGTGGTGTTCTGCATTTTCTCCCATACAAAGCTTCGTAAGGTGGCATACCTATGCTTGCACGATAACTATTGTTATATGCAAACTCCACTAACGGTAGATGATCATCCCAACTATCCTTGAAATCCTTGACGCAAGATCTTAGCGTATCTTCTAACATCTGAATTATCCTCTCGCTCTGTCCATCCGTCTGTGGATGATACGTTGTACTCAGCTTCAACTGCGTTCCCAACCGCTCTTGTAGACTTCTCCAAAAGTTCGACGTGTATCGTGGATCACGATCTGACACAATTGATACTGGCACTCCATATCTGGAGATTATTTCCTTAATATAAAGTCTAGCTAACTAGTCTAAGTTATACTTAACCCTAATTGGCAAAAACTGAGTCGACTTCGTCAAACGGTCCACTATTACCCAAATTGCATCATACCCCTTCTGAGTAGTCGGAAGTCCTACCACAAAATCCATCATGATATTCTCCAATTACCACTCCGGAATTTCTAATAACTGTAACAAGCCATTAGGTCATTGATGTTCAGCCTTAACTCTCTGATAAGTCAAGCACCTACTAACATACTCGGCAATCTCTCTCTTCATGTTCGGCCACCAGAAACTCTGTCGAAGATCTTGATACATCTTAGTGCTAACAGGATGAATCAAAAATCTTGAACTATGAGCCTCTTGTAGAACCTGCTCCTTTATTTTCGTCTCATTCGGAACCCAAATTCTTCCTTCAAATCTTAATAACCCCTCGTTATCAAGACTGTACTTAGTATATTTTTCATTGGTCAGCCGTTCCTTCATTCGGTCGCACTCATTAGTTTTGAGTTGCACCTTCTTAACTCTATCTACGATGGTAGATTGCATCTCCATCGCAAACAACATTAGTCCTCCTTCATTTGGTAGCTTCACTTCCAACTCCATCCTAGCCATCTCTGTTATTAACTCAGTTTGAGCCGTTAACAAAGACAACTTTTCCCGACCCTTCCTACTTAAGGCGTCAGCAACTACATTGGCTTTTCCAGGGTGATACAGGATTTCACAATCATAATCCTTTATCAACTCCAGCCATCTCCTCTGCCTCATATTCAACTCCTTCTGTGTGAAGATATATTTTAGACTCTTGTGGTCCGTGTATATCTCACATTTTTCATACATAATAGTACAATATGTCGTATTATACTTACATCCATTACTTCATATAATGTATACACATTATATAATCACAACTCTCTTCCCTTAACGCTTAATAACCTAACGTTCCCAAATTAAGTCCACATGCGAAATATTTCGTTTTCCATACTTAGATTATTATTACATAATCAATATCACCTCGATATTATAACGTTACATATTTCCCGGAAGTTCAAAAATAGTTCCCGAGCAGAAATCGATGAATAGTGTTTTTCTAAAAATTTCTCGGAAAACTTTTATTTTCGTTTTAGAAATTCAAACACTTTAATTCTCCCATGCAGTGAAAATACTACGACGTTCCGACGTTTCTAGGTTATAGAACGACCTTCATCTTCTCAACACGTAATAATAATAAATAATATTATTTTATTCATTATTAAAGGTAATTATAAAATGTTCGATTTTCCGGGGCGTTACACTCTCTCCCCCTTTTAAGGATTGTGTCCCCAGAATCTCGCAAAAAAAAAAAAAAATTACACAAATAATTGAGGGTAATTCTTTTTCATCATTTCTTATAACTCCCACGCTGCTTCTTCTGCATCGTGGTTCTTCCATATCACCTTCACGGAAGGTATGACTTTATTTCGCAGAACTTGTTCTTTTCTATCGATAATTTGAATCCGCGTTTCCTCGTACGTTAAGTCCTTCTCGACATGGATAGGCTCATATTCTATCACGTGCTTATAATCTGGCTTATAAGGACGAATATCTTGATTTACGTGAAATACATTATGTATTCGTTTAGGTCCGGAGGTAATTTATCATATAAGCTACCTCACCCACCCGTTTTAATACTTTGAAAGGTCCTATAAACCTTGGACTTAATTTCCCCTTTTTTCCAAAACGTATCTTTCCTTTCCTGTGAGATACTTTTAGAAATACGTACGAACCTACTTCAAACTCTCGATTCTCTCTATGCGGATCCGTAAACTTCTTCTGTCTGTCTTGAGCTACTAGAAGACGTATCTGAATCTTCTTGACAATATCAGCTGTCTGTTGCACCAATTCTGGTCCCAACATTCGGCGTTCTCCTACCTCATCCCAATACAGTGGCATTCTGCATTTTCTCCCATACAAAGCTTCGTAAGGTGGCATACCTATGCTTGCATGATAACTATTGTTATATGCAAACTCCACTAACAATAGATGATCATCCCAACTACCCTTGAAATCCATGACGCAAGATCTTAGCATATCTTCTAACGTCTGAATTGTCCTCTCTCGCCTCATCCATCCAAATACGTGGATGATACGTACAGATTTCAACTTTAACTGCGTTCCCAACTGCTCTTGTAGACTTCTCCAAAAGTTTGACATGAATCGTGGATCACGATTTGAAACAATCGATACTGGCACTCCATGTCTGGAGATTATCTCCTTAATATAAAGTCTAGCTAACTGGTCTAAGTTATACTTAACCTTAATTGGCAAAAAGTGAGCCGACTTCGTCAAACGGTCCACTATTACCCAAATTGCATCATACCCCTTCTGAGTAGTCGGAAGTCCTACCACAAAATCCATCGTGATATTCTCCCATTTCCACTCCGAAATTTCTAATGACTGTAACAAGCCACTAGGTCATTGATGTTTAGCCTTAACTCTCTGACAAGTCAAGCACCTACTAATATACTCGGCAATCTCTCTCTTCATGTTCGGCCACCAGAAACTCTGTCGAAGATCTTAATACATCTTAGTGCTACCAGGATGAATCAAAAATCTTGAACTATGAGCCTCTTATAGAACCTGCTCCTTTAATTCCGTCTCATTCAAAACCCAAATTCTTCCTTCAAATCTCAATAACCCCTCGTTATCAAGACTGTACTTAGTATATTTTTCATTGGTCAGTCGTTCCTTCATTCGGTTGCACTCATTAGTTTTGAGTTTCACCTTCTTAACTCTATCTACGATGGTAGATTGCATCTCCATCGCAAACAACATTAGTCCTCCTTCATTTGGTAGCTTCACTTCCAACTCCATCCTAGCCATCTCTGTTATTAACTCAGTTTGAGCCGTTAACAAAGATAACTTTTCCCGACCCTTCCTATTTAAGGCGTCGGCAACTACATTGGCTTTTCCAGGGTGATACAGGATTTCACAATCATAATCCTTTATCAACTCCAGCCATCTCCTCTGCCTCATATTCAACTCCTTCTGTGTGAAGATATATTTTAGACTCTTGTGGTCCGTGTATATCTCACATTTTTCATACATAATAGTACAATATGTCGTATTATACTTACATCCATTACTTCATATAATGTATACACATTATATAATCAAAACTCTCTTCCCTTAACGCTTAATAACCTAACGTACCCAAATTAAGTCCGTATGCGAAATATTTCATTTTCCATACTTAGATTATTATTACATAATCAATATCACCTCGATATTATAACGTTACATATTTCTCGGAAGTTCAAAAATAGTTCCCGAGCAGAAATCGATGAATAGTGTTTTTCAAAAAAATTCTCGGAAAACTTTTATTTTCATTTTAGAAATTCAAACACTTTAATTCTCCCACGTAGTGAAAATACTACGACGTTCCGACGTTTCTAGGTTATAGAACGACCTTCATCTTCTCAACACGTAATAATAATAAATAATATTATTTTATTCATTATTAAAGGTAATTACAAAATGTTCGATTTTCCGGGGCGTTACAAAATGTCATTCAATATATGAATGAGCGTGAAGATCAGGTGAAGATTTGTAATGAAGAATAGTTTAATGAAACTATAGATTAGTTTAATGAAATGTTATGTATCCTTGGTGGCGGATGAAAGTCACTCTTGTAAGATGTAAAGAATAATGTAATTATCATTATTTGTAATGAATAAGGTTATAAGGTATTAGAACTTGGGATTTGAGAATTTATGTTGTTATATATAACCATATAATGATGTGGGTTTGAAAAGAAGTGGGACCGTGACGTACGGAATTCGGGTGTGAAGATAAACCTGATTTCAGGGCGTTACAAAGTGGTATCAGAGCTGATAGGTTTTAAACCTTAGGTATGAGTACCTAAGGGTATAATCGTATAGGGAAGGATAAGAAGATTGTTGAGTTAAACAATTAAGGAAGAAGATCACCAAGTGATCATATTGAATCATAATAACAGATGTTTTATTAAACGATGGATAATTTATAGCTAATTCTATAAATGGATGGTACTATGAATTAGTACAGGAAGAAGAACTTAGATTGAGTTATAAATGATAGCAAACGAATTAAAGAAAATTCGTATTAAGTAAAGAAAAAAATTAGAAGTTATAAAATTTCAATTGAGGACTCATGTGATAGCTGAGTTGTATAAACCTCTGTTATGGACTGGAGGTTTGTGCTTTGGTGTAACAACTACTTAGCTTATTACAGTGATAATCATTAGAATATGTCGCGCTATCAATATGTATATGACGAGAAGGTGAATCTTTTCTCATGTATATGCTTGATAGGTAGAGAATAATAAGTTAGGTACGAGTTCTTGAAACTCATACTTATGAAAAGTTTGTGACTCAAAGTTATATGCTATGTTTCTGAGCCCTAAGCATATGGATAGTCCTTAATTTGTTCTTGGATTACATATTCTGAAGATAATTTTTTAAACACATATGGTTGTGGAAAGTTCCTAAACACATAAAGTGTGGTAAGTGGATGGACTGTACTAAGGTATAGGAATGTTTAGACTGGAAACGAGTTAGTTTCAATATGTTAGCATTGAAGGTGCTAGAGAAGATTACGTATTGTCACAAGTAAGACAATGAAGGAAGATGGAGAAATATGAGATTCCAAGTCATCTAGCTATGCTAGATTTTGAAGTTTATTGAAATCGCGCTTATGGGTGCATTTGAAAAAGGAAAGAATTGGTTCAACTTTTGGAACCAATAGATTTTAAAAGAAATATTCTTTATATGTCTATGCTAATTGTTTCAGCTAGACAGAAATTGATTTGAAATATCAAAATGAATTTTATATCATCAGTGCATTTTATGCAAAGATGGTAAAAAGTTGGAGTTATTAATGCAATTAAACCTAGTGTTGGGTGTGATCTTAGGATGAACAACCCGCTATGGTATGATGTATAATGACAAAGTCATAAACTGATGAAGTCCTCAACGTATTTTGAAAAGTACGGTATCATGACGTCATAAAACGTTTTGATGTATTGTAAAAGAATTTAAAGGGTAGTTGATGTAAATTGATTTGACTAGACGAATGTTTTAAGTTGATATCCAATTTATTGGTATGGTCTAAGCTATTTGATTCGGCTAAGACAAATGGTATGTCATGTTATAAGAAAATCGAGCTTTCTTTAAAGAGTTGTGCCAAACCAAATTATTTTGGTGCGGAATCTAATGATTAAGTCTGAGGTGAACACACCCCGAAATGGGGTTATACAATGGGTTGATCACCTACGTATGGAAGAGGTAGTTTACTTTCTTAGTGATGGTAAACTGGCTGTGATTGAAGGGTTTACGGTGAAATGCTGTTAAACCTACTAAGAGTTCATGGTCGATTTGACCCCTCAGCAAAAGTATAAAATGTTTTAAAAGAATTCTTATGTTCCTCGTTTTTCATTCTACTTCATGATTCTTGATAAATTATGAAGGTTAGGGAATGTTTGAAAGACAATAACTTCTTTGAAGAGAAGTTGAGAAGAATGGTATGTTAAAATTTCGAGGATGAAATTCCGTGAAGAAGGGGTGAATGTGATGACCCGAGTATAGGTGTGGTTTTAAGAAATTCTGAGGACAGAATTTTTTATAAGGGGGAAGAGTGTGACAACCCAGAAAATCTAATTGTCCAGAATTTAAGATTTAAGGAATTAGTTTATTAATAAAATAAATTTTTATTAATAATATTTTGTGCTGTGTGTTTATTAATCATTCTAGAACCAATGATGATTATAATACGGGTAGATTCTAGCTACGAGCTAGACTAAACAAGTAAGAATTTTCAAAATGAAAATAAAATTTTTACGAGAACAAAAATATTTTCGGGGAAAAAGACGAAATATGTACTATTCATCCAACGAAACCCTAAGGGTTAGAGTTTGAATAACCTAAGCCTTTTCAAGAATTCGGTATGTTAAAATGACATTCCGTCGAAAGATTTGACGATAAAATGTTGTGAAAAGTTAAGTAAGTCGATAAAAGTTTTTCTCAAAAAATGTGAAGAAATCAAACAAAATAAAAAGGATGAAAAGTACTGTTATGTACTTTTAATTCGTTTAACTACGTTAGGGGAAAACATGAAGGAAAACGCTTAACATCAAAAAGTGTTTTTCAATTTTTTGAAGATCCGAAGAATGTGTAAAAGTTAATCTGTAGAGGAAAGATGAAATATCCAAAAATATTTGGATTACGAGAATTGCAGTTTTTCAAATTGTCGGACGAATCCCGAAAGACGGAACCACGAAGCTTCTAGGAAAAGCTTCATGAATAGTATGGAGGTTTAATTAGGAGGTGGGAATAGTAACTTTAGGGGCGAAATGACTATTTTGCCCCTAACTTTGGTTTAACATGAACATATCAGTTATATCTGGACCGAATGGTAATGAAGGTGATCATCCTTTCATACCTGATTAATACATGCAATATATATAGAGTACAATTTAACAATTCTTAGACATGGCAATCATCAAGGATTAACCATAAGTATATTTGAATGAAACAACTCGAGATCGAGTTAAGAAAAACTTGCATGTTCAATCGATTACTGTTACACAATTTATTAAGCTTTATCTAAAGACCTAATATATAAATAATATCGATATACAAATTAGAATAATATCATCACAATATAATAGTATTATATATAACATATAATAACCTAAACACATAAGACATAATCCTATCAGTCTATACAACACATAAGACCTAGTATCAGGTCAAACAATTGCAGTCTGAGTTGAACCCGACTCAATTCTAACATCTCGACGGTCTAGTCGGACTATTATCTAGTTTAAATTTAATTAAACTCTGCCAAAACACTTAAAAATTATCTTAGATAATTATATTATCAATCAAAATATTTTTCACAACCTCGTAATCATTTTCAGATAATTATTATCATTTAAAATATTTTTTCAATCATTAATATCGTATTTATATAAATTAAATAATTATAATTCTTTTATCATTAATATTTATTTAATATTAAATATTAATGAAATACATGTAAATAATATTATAATATATTTATAATATATCAAAGTATTTTTAATACCTTAAAATCATATTTATATGATTTTAAAACAATTAAATCCATTATCCGATAATTGCTATTAATATTAAAATATTAATATTTTTATGACAAAATATCAAAAGTTATATTTTATAACTTAAAATTTTTCTAACCCTTAAACCATTTTATATGATTTTTAAATCATTAATTCTATTTTTTCATAATTTATTTAATATATTTATTAAACAAATTAATCACCATTAATATTAATTTATTAATAAAATTCATCACAAAATATTAAAAGTCATTAAAAATAACTTAAAATATTTTCTTATACCATAATATAATTTTTCAAGTATTAAAATTATTTTAAATAATTTATTTATTATTATAATTAAATAAATTAAATAAAATTTATATTCCAAAAATATTAAATATTTATGAAATATACTCTAAATAATTAAAAAATCATTTTCGAACTTTAAAATATTTTTTAGAAATTTATTTTCTATTTTTAATAATTAAAAACCATTTTTTTCTATTTATTAACTAAAATAATTGTTTTTCCAAAATTATCTATCACTAAAGGACCCTATAGCGACAGAACCGTCGCTATAGGTGTTCTTGAGCTGTTCTTGGCCAAACCTAGAAATTCTTGTCAGTTTACAGGTTAGCTAGTTTGACCACCATTTAATCTTTGGTTATTATGTTTTTGGGCTTTCTAATGGGTTATGATTATAGTATACGTGTAATACTACAACTTTAAATTAAGTTCCTGGCCAACCCACAACATATCAAAGAGATCTAAGCTCGTCAATTCGCTGTCAGACCAGTTCTTCAAATTCCGGGTTTTCCAGAATTGAAGAACAGTCGAGGTACCTACTTTCCAATCCTTATAACGTACATTCTGTTTCTGGTTTGTTTGATATAAAGGTTTAGACCTGTAGTCTTTGTGTAAGGTACAACAACATGCTATCATTTGAATCTAACATCATAACACATGCAAGATCCATGATAGTCAAACCATGTCAGAAATTTTGCTGATGAAGATCTGGGTTTTCTAGAAAATATTCATGAGCTAGTTTGGTAAACATATTTTGACCACGATTATCTATGATTCTATTACGGATCTAGGTGATCTAAAAGCATGATTGGGTAGTCCTTATATCATACTACAACATCAAAACAACAAATTGGTCAAAATATAAAACACATGCAAGATCAGAGGCCTTGAAAGTGCTTGTCAGACTTTTCTGGATAATCTGGGTTACCCAGAAGCTCACTTTCGTGATCGGTCAACGCTGTTTGACTGACCATAACATGAAATCTAGACATGACCTAATCCTGATTCCATTTGCAGAACAAAGACCACATGGTATACTACAGATCCATAACATAAAACACACATAATACATAACACACACGGATCTAGAAGCCCTGACATATGGCTGTCAGACAACTTTTTAACTTTTTTCCAGATTTCAAAAAATGCTATTTTCGTGCATCTAAGTGTTATAGATCTATGATCTATCAACCCAGATCACTCAAAGACATCTTATAACACAACTCTAAACAACAACTAACATCAAAACACAAGATTTACAGAATTTTGGGTTTATACCTTCTAGGCTTTGATCTAGATTATGACTTCATGATTCTGTTATGGGCTTGCTATGAACTGATCTTAGCTTGGTTTCTCAGTCCCTCTCACTATAGATTTCAAAAATTTTGGAGAGAGAAAATCTAGGAGAAAATGAGAATTAAAGTATGCATTTTCTCTTTCTTAATCTATATAATTGATATGATTCAATGTATTTGCTGGTAATTGAGGGCTGATATTTGAGACATGGCTAGGGCTAGTGCTAGGGTTAGTCACCAACTCAAGATCATGACAAGATTTACACTCCACCAATTAAAGAATGTGATAAAAGGGTATAATGGTCATTTTCCATATAATTTTAATTTTAAAGTTGTCATTTAATCCAACCCTTAGGGTTTAACCCTTAGGGTTTGACCTTTAGGGTTAAAACCTAAGGTTTCTATAATTCAAATTTTTAGGATTTCCAGATTAGGGTTTTTGAAATAGAAAATTAATATTTTTAAATTATAATTAGGATTTTCTAATTATACTAAGATTTCCTAATCATAATTCAAGCTTGCTAATTAGGATTAATATATCCTAATTAAAATTGCTAATTTAGCAATTAAGCCCATAATTATACCTTAGGGTTTCAAACGAAACAATTAGGGTTTCTAATTATTAGAATTTCAAGTAAATCGTTAGGGTTTTCCCTAGTTAAACATGTAATTAATAACATAAAAACCTTTATACTTATCTTCGAGCTCCCAAATTAGGGTTTCATATCCCGAATTAGGGTTTCCAAATTCCCAAAATAAAAATTAGGGTTTCAGAATCGGTTGTAGGGTTTCTTATCATTCGTTATGGTTTTCTAGCTGAACGTTGACGTTCTTAATATAATACTAGGGTTTGACACTGATAAAATTTATCTGGTCATCCCTTTGACCCTTAACCACATTATGAACACATAAATGACTATATACACAGAACATATTCACATATACACTTAATCTTGAATAATTCACCAAAATCCTTCACAGAATTTTGAAATCCTCAAAATTTCTTACCAAAAATATCAAACGCATACACTTATTTTCTGTCTAGGTTTTAATATTGAACCTTAAATCAATTAATTATGATTCTAAAAATTTTCTAAATTCTCGGGTTGTCACATTCACCTCTTCTTCTAAGAATTTTGTCCCTAAAATTCACCTTACTCCTTACACCATACTGCTTACACCATTCATAGACATCATTACATGCTACCCAATACACCACTCACAAGAGTAAACATTTTCAAATTTTGCTGAGGAGTTATATAGACTATTGTCTGTCATATTCGCAAATGTTATATGGAAATTCATCCGCAAACCGTCATAACTTACAGACATAATGGGTGAATAGCCCGTTATGCCTTATCTTGATCGATCAATCAATCTCTCGGTTGGAACCATTTTCTTGTTCCTCTTATCCGCCTTGGGCGCATAAAATTTCTTACCTCAGTCTTATCAAATTCCGCACCAAAATAATTTGGTTCGAGAAAATTTTCAAAGAAATACTTAGAGTTTTTAATAAACATTGGTCTAGCTGAATCAAATAGCTTAGACTCATATCAATAATTCAATTTAATCGAATTATTTAGGTATAGCCAAAACCCCGTTGGCAAATTAAAATTTTAAAAATATTTTTGAGAATGACGTCATGATGCCGTACTATATTAACAGTCCGTTTTAGGATGCCGTCATTATATGACTTTGTCACAACACATCATACAATAGTGGAACAATGATTTTTAGATCGAATTCACACTAAGTATTCCTGCATTTATAACTCTATCAAATTTTTATCATCTCTGCACTAGGTTACATAGTACATAAGTAATAAATAAAAATATATTTTGATATTTCAAATCATTATCGTCTAGCCGAAACAAGTAGCATAGACTATACTTTAAACCGTTCAAAAATTATTACAAATATATATATATATATATATATTTTATATATATATATATATATTTATTTATTTCAAAAGCACATAGTGCGTATTTAGCTTGATGTAAAAATTTCGAAGTCTAGCATAGCTAGGAGTTTTGGAAAACCTATGTCTCCACTAATAATCATTTGCTTAAACAGTCTATCTATTCCTATATGCTCAATTCTCCATTCACACATAACTATTCCCAGTTCGTCAAACCACACCCATGAGTTCAGGAACTTTCCACAATCATATGAGTTTAAGAACTTGCCCTAGTCAGACCTTTGGCGTCCATTCGCTGAGGGGTTCATAAATATTTCACATAATCATGAGTCACGAATGTACCATAAGTATGAATTTTAAGAACTTGTACTTAACCTTATATTCTCTACCTATAACCTATCTATCTGTTATACACACGAGAAAGGAATCACCCTCTTAACATGCATATAGCAAATAACGTGACACAAACATTTCAATGATTATCAGTGCCAGAAACTAAGTGGTTTTTACCTTAAGTACAATTCCCCGCCCATAACAAGGAATCATACAACTCAGCTGCTGACATGAGTCCTCAATTGAAATCCCCACTAAATTATAACTCCCTTCTTAATACGAATTTCATTCAACTCGTATTCATAATCCTTTCCTGAATCTGTACCAATTCATAGTACAACATACACAACAATCTTTACTGTAAACTTTTCAATCATTAGACTGATTCTCCTCCATACTATAACCTTATCAGATCACGGGGTGATCTCATCGTATATATTATGATTCATTTCTATGTCTTGATCGTTTTGTTTTACGATCTCCTATCCTTGCACTTTTAGACTTTTAGACTCTATCTATTCACCACTACTATTCAACTTTATTATCAGAGTTAGGGAACTCTGTATCTTTACACTTGCCGAGATTCATTTTTTGAATCTTACCGACCAACTAACTTTATGTGAGTTAGATCTTATCCTAATCACTGCGGTTATTAGTCTCAGGTTTTCTTACCTAAGGTTTATAACCAACAGCTTTGATACCAACTGTAATAACCCCAAATCCGGGTCCCAAATCACCGCGGATCTGGTACAATCATTCTATAACTATTGCGAAAGATATAAACATAAATTGTTTATACATTAAACATTACACACTATCCACAAGGTCGAGAACCTTCACATAAAAGCTGAATCAATATCTTATTTAACATACAATGTTATTATCATATATCACTGTTACAAATTTAGCTGTACACACAAACTAACGCTGGAACTGTCTTTATCTTTTCCTTGTATCCGACGTATTCGTCTTAATCTGCAATGTTTATCATGATATATCAAGGGTGAGGATAAGGATTGCCCAACAAATATAAATTTATTTAAGGATATATCATGATTGAAAGAATTTGAATAATAAGCTGGCTATAATTCTTCAATATAGTTGAGAACTAGCATGAACAAACTTGCATAACTGAAGAACATTTAATATGAACATATTAGTTATATCTCTACCGAATGGTAATAAAGGTGATCAACCTTTCATACCTGATTAATACATGCAATATGTACATAGTACAATTTAACAATTCTTAGACATGGCAATCAACAAGGATTAACCATAAGTATATTTGGATGAAACAACTCGAGATCGAGTTAAGGAAAACTTGCCTGTTCGGTCGATTACTGTTACGCAATTTATTAAGCTTTGTCTGAAGACGTAATATATAAATAATATCGATATACAAATTAGAATAATATCATCACAATATAATACTATTATATATAACATATAATAACATAAACACATAACACATAATCCTATCAGTCTATATAACACATAAGACCTAGTATTAGGTCAAACAATTACAGTCTGAGTTGAACCCGACTCAATTCTAATATCCCAACGGTCTAGTCGGACTATTATCGAGTTTAAATTCAATTAAACTCTACCTAAACACTTACAAATTATCTTAGATAATTATATTAGCAGTCAAAATATTTTTCATAACCTTGTAATCATTTGAGATAATTATTATCATTTAAAATGATTTTCAATCATTCATATCGTATTTATATAAATTAAATACCACATAATTCATTTATCATTAATATTTATTTAATACTAAATATTAATGAAATATATGTCATAATATTATAATATATTTATAATATATCAAAGTATTTTTAATACCTTAAAATCATATTTATATGATTTTAAACAATTAAATCCATTATCCGTTAATTGCTATTAATATTAAAATATTAATATTTTCATGACAAAATATCAAAAGTTATATTTTATAACTTCAAATATTTTTCTAACCCTTAAATCATTTTTATATGATTTTAAATCATTAATTCTATTTTTCATAATTTATTTAATATATTTATTAAACAAATTAATCACCATTAATATTAATTTATTATTGAAATTCATCACAAAATATTAAAAGTCATTAAAAATAACTTAAAATATTTTCTTATACCATAATATAATTTTTCATGATTTTTCAAGTATTAAAATCATTTTAACTAATTTATTTAATATTATAATTAAATAAAAAATACCATTTATATTCCAAAAATATTAAATATTTATGAAATATAATATAAATAATTAAAAACTAATTTTTAGACTTTAAAATAATTTTTAGAAATTTATTTTCTATTTTTAATAATTAAAAAATATATTTTATTCTATTTATTAAATAAACTAATTGATTTTTCGAAATTATCTGTCACTAAAGGGCCCATAGTGACAGAACCGTCGCTATAGGTGTTCTTGAGCTGTTCAAGGCCAAACCCAGAAATTCTTGTCAGTTTACAAGTTAGCTAGTTTGACCACCATTTAATCTTTGGTTATTATGTTTCTGGGCTTTCTAATGGGTTATGATTATAGTATACGTGTAATACTACAACTTTAAATTAAGTTCCTGTCCAACCCACAACATATCAGAGAGATCTAAGCTCGTCAATTCGCTGTCAGACCTATTCTTCAATTTCTGGATTTTCCAGAATTGAAGAACAATCGAGGTACCTACTTTCCAATCCTTATAACATACATTCTGTTTCTGGTTTGTTTGATATAAAGGTTTAGACCTGTAGTCTTTGTGTAAGGTACAACAACATGCTATCATTTCAATCTAACATCATAACACATGCAAGATCCATGCTAGTCAAACCATGTCAGAAAACATCAAACTACAACATCAAAACATACTTTGACCACGATTATCTATGATTCTATTACGGATCTGGGTGATCTAAAAGGATGATTGGGTAGTCCTTATATCATACTACAACATCAAAACAACAAATTGGTCAAAATATCAAACACATGCAAGATCAAAGGCCGTGAAAGTGCTTGTCAGACTTTTCTAGGTAATCTGGGTTACCCAGAAGCTCACTTTCGTGATCGGTCACGCTGTTTGACTGATCATAACATGAAATCTAGACACGATCCAATCCTGATTCCAGTTGCAGAACAAAGACCACATGGCATACTACAGATCCATAACATGAAACACACATAATACATAACACACACGGATCTAGAAGCCCTGACATATGGCTGTCAGACAACTTTTCAATTTTTTTCCAGATTTCTAAAAATTCTATTTTCATGCATCTAAGTGTTATAGATCTATGATCTATCAACCCAGATCACTCAAAGAAATCTTATAACACAACTCTAAACAACAACTAACATCAAAACACAAGATTTACAGAATTTAGGGTTTATACCTTCTAAGCTTTGATCTAGATTCTGACTTCATGATTCTGTTATGGGCTTGCTATGAACTGATCTTAGCTTGGTTTCTCACTCTCTCTCACTCTAGATTTCGAAAATTTTGGAGAGAGAAAGTCTTGTAGAAAATGAGAATTAAAGTATGCATTTTCTCTTTCTTAATTTATATAATTGATATGATTCAATGTATTTGCTGGTAATTGAGGGCTGATATTTGACACATGGCTAGGGCTAGTGCTAGGGTTAGTCACAAAATCAAGATCATGGCAAGACTTACACTCCACCAATTAAAGAATGTGATAAAAGGGTATAATGGTCATTTTCCATATAATTTATATTCTAAAGTTGTCATTTAATCCAACCCTTAGGGTTAAAACCTAAGGTTTCCATAATTCAATTTTCTAGGATTTCCAAATTAGGGTTTTTGAAATAGGAAATTAATATTTTTAAATTATAATTAGGATTCTCTA
The DNA here is from genome assembly GCA_020205615.1 of Panax quinquefolius. NCBI lineage: Eukaryota > Viridiplantae > Streptophyta > Magnoliopsida > Apiales > Araliaceae > Panax > Panax quinquefolius. Next base: position 56,148,655 of record CM035155.1, read on the forward strand.
ATTATACTAAGATTTCCTACTCATAATTCAAACTTGCTAATTATAATTAATATATCCTAATTAAAATTGCTAATTTAACAATTAAGTCCATAATTGTACCTTAGGGTTTCAAACGAAACAATTAGGGTTTCTAATTATTAGAGTTTCAAGTAAATCATTAGGGTTTTCCCTAATTAAACATATAATCAATAACATAAAAACCTTTATACTTATCTTCGAGCTCTCAAATTAGGGTTTCATATTCCAAATTAGGGTTTTGAAATGCCCAAAAATGAAATTAGGGTTTCAAAACCGATTTTAGGGTTTCTTATCAATCGTTATAGTTTTCTAACTGAACGTTGACGTTTTTAATATAAAACTATGGTTTGACACTAATAAAATTTATCTGGTCAACCCTTTGACCCGTAACCACATTCTGAACACATAAATGACCATATACACAGAACATATTCACGTATACACTTAATCATGAATAATTCACCAAAATCCTTCACAGAATTTTTAAATCCTCAAAATTCCTTCCCAAAAATATCAAACGCATACACTTATTTTCTGTCTTGGTTCTTATATTGAACCTTAAATCAGTTAATTATGATTTTAAAAATTTTCTAAATTCTTGGGTTGTCACAAGCAAATACTTGAGGAGAAGAGGAGACCGGTAGCACATAAATACGGCAAGCGAGACAAAACCCAATAAAGAGCTTTTAATTGCTCAACTCCAGGGGGGAAAGGTAATGAAAGATAAAGAACATATAGTTCACCGAATGTAGCACTTAAATAAGTAATTTAAACCTTTAGTAAAGGATTGAACGGAAAGATTGAACGAGATTAAAAGATAGAAAGTGTAAACGCAACATAATTGCGATGAATGATCGGTCTTAGCACACAATGAACCGTATGGCTTCGACATTAAGAAAGAATAATGAACGGTATCAAGAAAGCCATAACGAACAGTAACAAGATTAATGAAAGTCCTAGTGTGAGTCGGATAGAGAATGTTAGAATGAAATATAAGCCTTAAACACTTTAATCGACGTGAGGGTTTAGTGTACACAAAGATTAAACAGGTAGAACCTACACACCATGTATGGTTTGACCGTAAGATAATGAAGACCAATGATTAAACCTGTGAACGGTTAAGAATTGAATTAAAGACAATAATGTGTAACGATAAGAAGCAGAGTTAGTAATTATAACTTGGATGACGTTCCGAGTTAAATGAACAAGATGTTGTAAGATATGAATAAGGTAGCATAAAATTCTTAATGCTATGAATGCATAGAATTAATATTGAATGATCGTTTTGAGTTTACAAAAGACTGTATGACTTAGATGATAAAGAATAAATCCTGAGGTATGGAATTTAGTTGCCAGAAAGCCATAAGGAATGAGAAATCAACTTAATGAACGTTATAGTTTTAATGGTTTGGATAAGTTAAGATGATTTTAGGTTGTACAATCGTAATCTTTGATGGTTGACATATGGGAGCTGGGATAAATAATTCCTTCAGAGAGCGGAGGTATATACGAAACTGGGAATCGATCTAACACACTGTGAAAAATAGTGTAGACGAGACGGGAACTTGTTTGTTGGTTGTTTATGGGAAACCACTCAGAGTACCATATGGACTACTAGCAGAGACACGATGTGTGCTGAGTCCTACAAGAGTATAAGAAGAAGATAAGAATGCAAATCATCAAAGATGATGAATGTCTGAGTAAGACATCTCCGTATGTCATGAAGACGTAAATCGGTAAAGAAAGTTGGAGCATAAACTTAGACTGAAAGAACGCAAACCCTAAGAAGTAAAATTAAGTTTAAACCAATGCGTAAGTCAAGTATATGACTAATTGGTGTATGTGTTATTTCCTTATGTGCTATATAGAAATTGGAATGAGCAGTTTAGCATAAACTCTAAGTTGTAGCTATGCGTAAGGCAAGTTTCCTAACTTCATTCATATTTGAAATGAATGTTAGTTTCTTAAACTTATCAGATGTTGAACATGAGAAGTTTTATCTATGTGCGAATGTGTGATATTTGTACAAGCTGGTAGAACGTATGAGGCCTTATGCCACAATTTGAACACTTCGGTGTTTCTATGATATGAACTGTTCTGTGGTTGAACTGTTCAATATGAAAATGTTCTGTTTATACAAGAACCGTTATTGTTAAGTCTGTGCTAATGATTCTAGCCAGACAAGATGTGTATGAAAAAGGTAGAAATGAATGTGATTAATGTTTTAAAATGATATGAATCAGAATTATTCCAATTATTCAAGCTGCTTTATAACCTTTGTTCTGTTATCGAAGTTCTAAAGGAATGTTTAAATTCTTGAAGTTGTTTGTTCAACTGCTATGACTTGCTGAGCAATTGAATGCTCACACTTGCTTTAAATGAAAAACATTTTTAGCAAACGATGTTAGAAGAACTTAAGGATCCTGTAAAGATCAAGCTGATTGGTATCCAGAAGAAATGCCATTCAGTATATGAATGAGCGTGAAGATCAAGTGAAGATTAGTAATGTAGAATAGTTTAGTTTAGTTTAGTTTAATGAAATGTTATGTATCCTTGGCGGGGGATGAAAGTCACCCTTGTAAGATGTAAAGAATAATGTAATTATCATTATTTGTAATGACCAAGGTTATAAGGTATTAGAACCTGGGATTTGAGAATTTATGTTGTTATATTTAACCATATAATGATGTGGGTTTGAAAAGAAGTGGGACCGTGATGTACGGAATCCGGGTGTGAAGATAGACCGAATTTTGGGGCATTACATCAGTACTTCTTGATGTTGTCGCAATCTTCGTCCTTCTCTTATGCCTCTTTAACCTTATCTAATACGGTCGGGCTTGTTGCTACTGTAAATAATTCTTTGTCGGTCTCCATCAGATACTTGATTTCCAATTCTAGTCATTCAAAATCTTTCACAAACTCCTCTTGAATGGTCAATTTCAATAACTTCTCCCTGCCTTTTCTGCTTAGGGCATCTACCACTACATTTTTTTGCCTGGATGGTACAGAATCTTATAATCATAATCTTTGATAAATTCTAGCCATCGACGCTGCCTTATGTGTAGCTCCTTTTGGGTGAAGATATACTTCAGACTTTTGTGATCCGTATATTTATCACACTTCTCGCTATACAAATAATGCCTCCAAATCTTCAAGGCAAAAACTACCGTTGCTAACTCCAGGTCATGAGTCGGATAACCCTTCTCATAGTCCTTCAGTTGACGTGAAGCATATGCAATGACCTTGTCGTGCTGCATTAGTACACAGCCAAGACCCTTGTGTGACACATCACTATACAGTACAAATCCTCCCGTGTCATTTGGTAAAGCCATCACATGTGCTTGATTGAGCCTCTTCTTCAACTCCATGAAACTCTCCTCACATTTCTCCGTCCAAACAAACTTCACCATCTTTCTAGTAAGGTTGCTTAATGGCAATGTTATCTTTGAAAAAATCATGGATGAATCTCCGATAGTATCCTGATAATCCCAAGAAACTCCTGATCTCTGTCAGCGTCTTCGGCTGCTCCCAGTTGATAACCGCTTCTACTTTTGTCGGATCCACCGAAACTCCATCCTTATCGATAACGTGACCCAAAAACTGCACTCTGTACAACCAAAATTCACACTTGGAGAATTTTGCATACAAATTCTCCCTCCTCAACGTCTCCAACACTATTCTTAGATGTGCAGCTTGCTATTCCTCCGTCTCTGAATACACCAGGATGTCATCGATGAACAAGAAAACAAACCTATCCAAATACTGCTTGAACACTCTGTTCATCAAATCCATGAATGCTGCTGGCGCATTCGTCAACCCAAATGACATTACCAGAAACTCAAAGTATCCATACCGAGTTCTGAATGCTGTCTTCAGAATGTCCTCCTATCTCACTTTCAATTGGTGATAACCGGTCCTCAAATCGATCTTCAAAAGTTACTTCGACCCCTTTAACTGATCAAATAAATCGTCGATACTGGGCAACGGGTACTTATTCTTAATTCTGACTTTATTCAACTCTCGGTAGTTGATACAAAGCCTTAATGACCGATCTTTCTTCTTTACGAATAAAACTGGCGCTCCCCAAGGTGATACGCTCGGTCGAATATATCCCTTATCTAACACCTCTTGTAGTTGAACTATCAGTTCTTTCATTTCTATCGGAGCCATACGATACTGTGCTTTGGACACTGGTGCTGTCCCTGGCGCCAAATTAATAACAAACTCTACCTCTCTATCCGGTGGCAATCCCAGAATCTCATCTGGGAAGACATCAACGAATTCCCTTAAAATAGGTATCCGACCTAGTTCACCCTCGACTCTGCGAGTATCCACAACGTGAGCCAAATAACCTATGTAACCCTTCCTAAGCAACCTCTTTGCTTGCATCATCGTCAGACAACAAGATTGTCTCGGCGATTTACTACCATAAAATACCACCTTTGACTTATTTGGAGTCTTCAGGTGTACACACTTTTTCTTACAGTCAATGACCGCTCCGTGACTCGATAACCAATCCATCCTGAGGATTACATCAAACTCTCCAAGATGAATCGGTATCAAATCCACGTTAAGCTTAAACCCTCTCAAATCAGCACAATAATTCCTATGAATGTAGTCTACAGGGATAATTTCTTTGTTCGCTACTTCTACATTCATTAGGTGTTCTAATAGTTCATGAGGTAAATTTAATCTTTGAGCAAATTTATCAGATACAAAAGAATATGATGCTCCCAAATTGAATATCATATAGGAATTTATATCATTGATTGGAATAATACCTGACACCACCTACCTGGATGCCACGACATCTTGCACTGTCATATTGAAGGTCCTCGTTGTTGGCTTGTTTGGCTGGGCTGGTCCTCTACTGGTTGCCCTAGTGTTTTTGCCCCTATTACCGCTTCCGCCATCCATGCTTTTATTCCTTGGACAATCCTTGATCCGATGTCCCACTTCTCCACAATTAAAACATCTTCCTTTTTTTTCCTTAGGACAATTGGGTGAAATATGCCCTTCTTGTCCACAGGTATAACAGACCATTTTTCCTTTCATGCACCCTTTCGAGTGACCCTTTCCACAATTCCCACATACCTGCTTCTTTTGCTGCATGCTCCCTTGCTAAATTTCAGAATCGCTACCCCAACTGCTCCATTTATGCTTCTTGTTGTTGCTGCCACCACTACTAACATTCAAGTTTCCTCCTTCTACCTTCTTGTTGTTCTTTTCCTGATTATATTTCGAAACCGCTCCACTCCCACCTTTAACAATGAGAGCTTTCTCCAACAAAGTTGAGAACGACGTAATTTGTAAAACCGCTACCTAGCTTTAGATACACGACTTTAACCCATTTTCGAATCTTCTTGCCTTCTTCACCTCAGTGTCCATATGACGTGGAACGAATTGGGTCAGCTCATTGAACTTAGACGCATATTCTGCGACTGTCATACTGCCCTACTTTAGTTCCAAGAATTTGACTTCCATGTCCTTTTGCGTATTCTCCAGAAAGTAATTCTCAAAGAATAGCTTTTTGAATCTAACCCCTAGAATGACTCCTTCTCCTGCATTTCCTTTATTGGATTTCCACCAATAATTAGCTTTTCCCTTCATTATAAAGGTGGCGAATCCTATTTTCTGCTCCTCGGCCACTCGTGCAACCTCGAAGGCTTTCTCCATCTCTTCAACCCAAGTTTGAGCCTTGATCGGGTCAAGGGTTCCTCTAAATTCAAGTGGTCCTACCAATTTGAAATCTTTGAAGTTAGCCAAGTGTGGTGTGGGTTGCGGCGCTGGATAAGGTGCTTGCTGCACAACTATTGGTGTGGGTCTAGCCTGCATAACCTCTGCCAGCAGTTCAAAAAATATTCTCATTGGATTACGTTGATCCCCAACCTCACTCTCTAATTCTTGAACGGGATTGTTACACGCCTGACGTTTGGGTGGCATGATTTGCTAAAGAGAAAATCTTAGACTTTCGCTTATTATGCTATGCTTTACTCACTATACCAGTTAAATGAACATTTCAAGTTAAATCTATCTATCAAGCACATTTGATTTAAAGAAAACATCTACATTTATATTCATATACCAATGTTTTAATACAGACTGACTCAACATTTGGCATACTTCCATAAACGCTCAAGGCATAAACTGCCCACCTCCAACTATACTCTAATGGACAAAAAGTGAGGATTCACTACCATCTACCCCTCTATCAAAACAAAATTTGGGGTCTAACTGCTATCCTATGCATACACCAAAGCATAACGATTTTCAACAACTAAATTGTCCCTATTAGAAACAAAAAGTGGGACTATATCGAACATGAATACAAATCAACTCCTGCTCTCACTGCTAGAGGGCAGCTTCATCCACTTGGTGTTGAACTGCATAAAGGCGATGTCTAAAGCTCGCTCCAAAGTATATATCCTTACATCTTTAGCTTCCACCTCATCCCTTAACTGTTCTAGCTGTAGCTCTCTCTCCTCCATCCTTCCTCGTAACTCGGCTAACTCAGCCTCTGGCTGGTAAGCAGCATCCTTCTGCTGTTGCTCAAAAATCTAGAGGGTGTGGTTCTGCGCCTCCACTTGCTTAGCCCTATATAACCTTTAACTAGACGTTCCTCTCCAACAAATCTCCTATCAAATCATCTTGGGGGGTCTCTCATCCGATATCCTAGAAACACCACAAATAAAACCAACATCAGTACCACAATAAAATATATTCATTGATAGAATAAAATGATATTTTATTCTGTAGAATTAAAACTAGATGGATCTCCTTAACCTATCACCTACATACTCTATATGAGTTTTCTACTAAGGTTATAACCTATGTTTCACATTCCTAATGTTTATAACCTACAACTTTGATACCAACCTGTGTTACCCCCAAATCCGGGTTTCCTAACCTCGAATTCGGTGTTAACGATACTCAATAACAAACTTACTTTCTAACTAATGCGGAAGAATAAACATACATTGTTTATCAAAATAGTAATAAAGTCTTACAAGCATAGTCCCAAGGTTCTTTAACCTTAACTTAAAACGTACTCTTAATACTATAAAGAGTTTACATAACCAAATAGCATTTAAAATAAACTAGTACATAAGCCTTCTCAAACATCTACTCTTGAACCTTCCCTTTTCCTTTGTCCCCTCTGGACGTTTCTGCCTTAGCTGAAATAAATGTCATGATATAGCAAGGGTAATCAATTAATTTGCTTAGCAAGTTTATACACAAGGGAGATATATCATGATTAGAAAGAAGTTTCACTTTCAATGTTTAACAACAGTATAAAATTGTGAAGGAACATGAATTAATAGTTAATAGTTGAATATTCAAATAATTGAATAATAGGTACTAAGTGGTTTGAAATAACCATGAACATTTGCCAAGGTTCTCAACATTTAAACTAGACCTTTTAATAAGTTTTGGTAATCAAGGGGATCAACCTTTCATACCCCGTGATTTATGCATAAACACTTAACAATCCAGCATTGATATCATGCTTTAATCAAATTCGTCCTTTTCTCAGCCAAGAGTTCTTACCATATCAATTTAATAAGAACAACTTTTAAAACACATTTGATTTAACAAATTTAAACATGCTTGATCTAGCTGATACAATTAGCATAGATTTATCTCATAAACAGTTCATGAATGAAAGAACTTTAATTTAATTCACAGTTCAATAATAATAAACAAGAATTCAATTGCACAAGGTGCGAATCTCAATAATCAGTATAGATGTGAATAATCAACAATAATTATTCACTAACATTCTTCGAAAATAATAACTCGAGTTTGAGTTAGGGAACTTGCCTCGTTTGTAGGCTATTGCTACGTAATTAAATTTTATCGTCTAGGCAGTTTAATTATCTTCCTTTAAGAGACCTATAATTAATCTTTCAATTAGCCATAACATAACATTACATTATGTAATCACATAGATATTACATATTTCTTAGAAATATTATCATGCCTCGATAATATTACTATTAAATAACAACAACATTTAATTCACTTAATATTATTAATCTTAATAATATTTAATTCACCTCTTATTATTATTAGTCCACTAATAACACTTTTATTCGCTTACTAATATTATTAACATCTTAATAATATTTTAATACTTTACTAATATTATTAATCCTCTTAATAATATTTTAATCATGCATTATTATTATTATTTTAATAATACCTTACTTATTCTTTAGTATTATTAATCAATTAATAATACTTTATTCATTTACTAATATTATTAACCTTTTAATAATATTTTATTTATTTACTAATATTATTATTTATTTAATAATATTTTATTCCTTTACTAATGTTATTTTATATATTTTAATAACATTTAATTTCAAATATTATTAATTATTTATTAATATTTTAATCATCTAATAATACTTTAATCGAATATTATTAATCTTTTAATAATATTTTAATCTAATATTATAATATTTTAATTTAATAATATTTTAATAAATTTTAATAATTTATTAGGTTAATAAACAATTTATTCTAATTATTCACCCTTTATTCAACCACTTATTTAATATACATAAAAGGTCATAAATAATACTTTTTATTATAAATTATAAAATTACCCTCAAATAATCATAATATTATATATTAGGAGTATTCGAGCATTAAAATCATATTTTTCTTATTTATGACATCATTTAACTATTTATTTCTTTTATTTATAACTTCATCATTTTTAGGAAAAATAACAAACTGATTCCAAAAATTCTTCTTTTCTAGATTTGGACAGTGTATGACCCAATACTGATTCCCAAATTTTCCTAGAATTTTAGAACTTGTTTTACTGTTTTTAAAGTGCCTAAAAGACCCAGATTGTGTTACATTTTTAATAAATTGAGTTTTGCCCAGACAATTCTGAAATTTTTAGGGGATTCTCTCATAACATATATACATATACTGTATGAATTTCAGATTATTCCAAGGTATACACAGTGAGTAATCCGGGTAAGAATATTTAGGAGTCCTTCACGGTAAAAGCCATTACACACAAACCACACATCGAAACGCGTCCATTCTTTTTCCTACATGTAGATAACTTCTTAAGGTGCCCCTGTGATTTTTCCCAGATTTTTAAAAGATTTAGAACTAGCTAAAATAGCCTTAGGAAAAATGGGAGCAGTAGACTTTTAGGTTTTTAAAGCCTTAAGTTCTATACCTGGACTGTTTTGGGAAAACAACACCCAAGGCTTAAACATTTGTTGGATTTATGTTCTACCACTTGGGTTTACTAGCTAACTCATGTATCTAGCAACCCCCTTTGACATATCAGAAATCCAAGTTGTAAAACTTGAGTTACACAAGATTTAGTGGAAGGAAAACTAGGGTTTCACCCCTAGGAGAACATATGCTCATTTTCTTCCTCTAAACCTTTGATCTAACACTCAAGATACTTAGTTCAATACATGATGATATGTAGAACAAGAGTATCTTGGGTATTAGTTCATAAACCCATCAAATCTTTCTATAACACGAAATAGAAGATGAAGATTTAGGTTATGCCTTGTCCTAGTAGCAACCTTCCTTGATCTACCAAAGTAAGATATGATCTTAGGGTGCATTAATACTCCTCTCTTTCTCCTCAAAAACTGAACCCATCTCTCCCTTTTCTCTCTTTGTATTTTGCTAGCTTGGGAGAAAAATAGAAGAAGAAGAAGAGTAGGAGAAATGAAGAGAAAATGAAATGTGTGATTTAAAAATGTATCTTGAAAAATAGTTAGATACAACTAGGACCATAACTAATATCTCCCATAACTTTGTTGTCCCTTGGATATAAGGCTTTTCCTTATCTCTTCCAATTAAGCCTAATCATGTTGTTAAGGGTGCTAAGTAGATTTTCTACCAATGGGAGATGGACACACTTGTACTTGATGTAAGAGTTACTAATTAAGGAACTTGATTAACATAATTTTGTTGCCTTAAAAGGCCTAAATCAAAAATTTATCCCCTCCATTATCCCCTCCATAATCACTCTTGCCCATTATCCCCTCCATTTTATTTTTATTTTAATGCACAAATTTGATTAATCAAAAGTCAAAAATACCCTTAATTAAGTGGGCTAAGTATTGGTTTGTATTTTATTTCTTTTGGGCTTCTCATTTAATTGTTTTGGGCTATGTAATAAACATAGTTTAAATTTTTTAATATATATTACCCTAATTGCTTATTTAGGGTTTCTATTTTCAATCTTATGGAATTTTATTACTTGCACATATCTCTTTAACTTGTAACCTAATTAGGTTTAAAATTATTAATCACTTGCAATAATAAAATTATCCACTTAAGTTAGTATAAATATTAAATACTAACTATTCATTATTATCATATCCTTTAGGTTATTTAATTATCTCACCTAATGTATAATTAGGTTATGAAGCTTTCCTTTTATGGATATATATTTATATATATAGCCATACACTACTTCACATATGTTATCATATATTAAATCACTATATAGCACAATGTTTTAAATATCAATAATGTATATACATATAAAGTGACTTGAAATTTCTGGTTATTACAGTCAATAATTCTGACCTTCGTTGAAGTAGTTTTCAATGGCTTATATCATCGAACCATTCTCGATGCTACGTTGGAGTTATTGCCAACAGTTTGCACTATCAGACATGCCTTATATCTCTGCTAGGGACATTTTTTTGACGAATTATACCCCTAAACAAATCTGGACATTTTGAGGCATTCAATACCCAAGGTACATGACACCAGACCTTCCCGATGTTTTAACAAGGGATATTTTCAATAATCTCTATTATTAGATCTCTGAACCCCACATCCGGGTTAATACTAATGACTTATATGTAGATCAGAAGTTTGGTATCTGAATTCAAGGTTTCAGGCCTTTTTCGCTCAATCACGTAGCACATTTTTCCTTGATTTGACTGTTCAGCTTCTGGGAACTCTGTTATAACTCAAATTTAATCGAATCAGAGGGGGTGGGACCCACTCTGGGTGGCTACAAGTAGACCCGCGGATCCCATTGGGTATATTTGCTCCTTCCCTTCTCTTTCATAAGTCATTTCAAGTTAAACCATATAAAAAATCTAAAAATTCCTTTTCAGATCTATTGAGTTCAGGCTGCTTTTTACAAAATCCATCACTGTACAAACATTCTACACTACTCAGGTAATATTTATATGTTTTCTTTTCAAGTTTTGACCGTTAGAACGTTAGATTTCATATATAATGCTTCTAAAAGCAATATAGTGAATATGCATGCTTATATGACATGATAAAAATTATTCAACTTAGTAAATGCTAATGTTTTACCGTGTTGAACGTAGTGATGTTAAAAAACTAACTTTTGAGATAGTCATTGGTACCCTTTTTTGCGAGTTTATTCATCTTATTTGAGGACAAATGAGCACGGGTTTTCAAATAAAGCACACATGGTAATTTGGCTGCCATGGTGGATTTAATTTTGATGTTTTTTATGCATATGAGATGTTCATGATTTTGGGTTGGTGTGCTACTGAATGACCACCTAGTCATGCCTATGTGCATGTGGACAGTCCATTTTACAAAGGAGACTAACGAAATTTTTTCACGAGTTTGAGCATTTAATGAACATGCAATATTAACTCTAATGTGGATTTATGTTAACACAATGCAGGTATCAGGAATTATATTATGCATGAAGCAATGGTTTGAATTTAATAAGATTTAATTTTAGAATTTACCTCACCCTTTCTGAGGTGATTTGGAGACTTTGTTCAGATTATAGATCTAGACCAGCCGAGTAGCTCTCGTAAGGCCTCCGTAGGTGTGAGGAGGAGAGCTTGTGATGTTCCTCAGCCTCGTCTAGCTTGACAACAACGTCGATTGACAAAGATTGGTCCAGTCCCTTTGAATGATCAGACGGTTTCTTCCATTTGCTGAACTTTTTCCCGATTATCACCAATTTCCTGATCTTCTTTAAGATTGGTGATTTTAGGAGTTTTGTTTAGTTTTTCATGGATTTGAGGTTCAAATATCTATACTTCCTTTTCTTTTTTGTCAGTATCATATCTTCTTCCTTGTGTAGAGGTTTCTGTTTTAGTGGGTATTTGTTAACCCTGAGCCCTTTTGCTTTGTTCTTTCAAAAAAATAACTAATTCTGCTATCTAGTTTCTTAGTCCCTTGAACTTCTCTCGAGAAATAGGAGTAGATTCAGGTTGGGCACTTGCAGTGTGACAGCCTCAAATTCGGGTACTTCAATTTCCACTAGATTTGGTGTTCACTGTTCAAACATCATATATCTATCTACCCATAATAAATGAAAACCATAAAATAGATAGTAATAAGTTCTCTCCTTATGGAGTTACAACATCTGAATATAAATACATCAATCCCAGGTCATACTAACCTTAAATCTCAAATGCAGAAACGTAAATAAACAATAAGTCTTACACAAATTTAACATAAGTTTGAAATGTAAATATATCAAATAAACAAGTCTTCATTACTTGTTGACCTTTACCTTGCCTTTGCTATTAGAAGGCTTGTCATACCTTTCTTTCTTAACTGCAATGTTATTATTACGCAAGAGTGGACATGATTTCCCACAAGTATAATGATATAACAACAATATAATAACATGCGAGTGAATCAAAGACTTCTAAAATAAGAAAATTGGGCTTTTAAATCAAAAACGAATAACAAATATCAAAATAATTTTTGAGGTTCATAAGACCTTGAACTATGTCCTAGGTTGTCAAGTGTTTATACTAGAAACCTTTAACAGTCATAAGACTATGGACTCTACTTCTCGTACTTAGGGGGATCAACCCTTAGTACCATACTGTGCACAATATCTTAACACTAAAACATCACTAATCACCTATAACAGGGTTGTTCATCTCATTTTGACATTAGAGTCCGCATCAAAGGAAGTTTGGTTTGGATAAGTTCAACAATGGTTCTGGAATTTAGAACATTCATCAACTATGGACTAGTCGAATCAATAAGGGTTCGTTAGTCTTACAAGGTTAAACAATAAATAATATTCAATTTGAATAATAAAACTCAAGAGGTATACAATCGAATAAGTATTGTATAATGGGAATCATGCTTTAAAAGAATGATAACATCTAATATGAAATCTTGAACTTGAACATTTAATAACAATAACTTACTCGACATAGAATATAAATCTAGGACTTGCTCAATCGAAGAATTTAGAATTTAAAGAAACTTATTCCTAAAAAGTAAAGTTTTGAGTAAGGAAACTTGCTTAACATAAGAGTAGGGTTCAGAAACTTTCCTTGTACATTAGCTACAAATATAGTTATAATTCAATTCCTCAACGTCCTACACATTACATGCATTCACAACATTCATTAGTTACCTTCGTATTAACCTTATAGGTTTAGTTCCTTTTTTTAATACAAGTTGTTAACTTAGTTCAAGTTCTGCCCATTACCATCAATCTCATGTACAAGACTGAAGTCTCACATCTTAAGTTTGATCATAATTATATCTTCTTATGGACATAATGTTTAGCCCTAATATAACTTATCAAATTACCATACAATTACATCACATGTATGCTAACAATCTGATATGACATCTTATTATACGTCCAACACATTATTATGTTCATTAGACTAGGTTAGACTAACATGTAATGGACTGTACATGAACATAAATGAACTGTCCAACTCTAACACCCCCGCTGGGCTGGGGATTTATGCTGAAGGAATGCCTGCTGAGGTGCGGTGCCCGCCGGGGTAGGGTAAACTTGTGACACCCCCAAAACAGGTATACATCTCCCATCTTGAGTCGCCAAATACATGGTACAAAATTCAAATACAACTTAATTATACAACAGTCGTGTAAAATACGACATAACATAATCTAAGAGTTTTAATAAGAATATTGTCATCTAGACAATATCCACACTCAATGGAGTCTTCATTATATTTATTATCACACTATTTCATAGAATAGTGAGGACTACTAAAACAACCATCTGGAGCGTCAATCCGTTCCCCGACCAATCCCAGCTATATTCTCATTCCCTGAAGAGAACAGTGAAAGAAATGGTGAGCTCAACTAGCCCAGTAAGAAAGATTATGACTAAGATAATGCAGAATAAATTATCCTTAGCCTTCAACAATATAACAACTGATAGAATATAATAGACAACAAGTTTTAGATCAACAATCGCAATGAATAAGCAATCCATTAGAAGAGTCAAGTAGAGCATAAAATCTACTATCTTCTATGATTTAAAAAGTTTTTCATCAACTTTATCACGAGACTCAATTTTAATAAATAAAATCGAATCATCCCCGCACTACCTACCAAGGATATTCATGTAATCATCAATGGTCATGATTATACCGAATAATCCCTGGTCATAATCATACCACAACTGTCCATCAATGAACTACAAGCCAATGAGGACTTTCACCACATCATTTGTCACATTACGGTCATGATTATACTAAAAAATCCCTACTCATAATCATACCAAGTCCATCTATGCACGTAAGCCAAAGATGACTTTCATCACAATATAAGCATGAAGATGATGACAATGACATAATAATTCAATAAAACAAGTTCAAGGATAAGTTTTAAAGATTTATAATTTAATTTATCCAGAAATCAATAACATCCAAATTGTCAACATGATCATCGCTTTGTGGAGTAAAATTCAAGAATGCTCGTAAGAATATTTCCATGAAAAGATATCTTTGGATGAAGCTTAAATATCCAGGATATTCTATTAATTTCGTGGAGTATTGAAGCCAAAACTTTAACCAACTGAGTATAATAGAATATATGAAACTGCAAATGGATTTTCGCCCGCCATGCGGTAATCCACATAGATGCGGATCATTTACACAATTTAATAAGGAATGAATCTGAAGGATCATTCACCATGCATGCAGTAATCCCCATAAGCAAAGTTATTCCAACAGAATAATAAAGAATGGAATAATGAAGAATTCACCATGCATGCACATGTAGTCGCAGATACAAAGTTATTCAACAGTAATAATAAAGAATGTAATAATGAAGAATTCATCAGCATACGATAGATCGCATGCATAAAAGTTATTCCAAATAATAATAAAGAATGGAATAATGTAAGAATTCACCAAGCATGCGATAGATCGCATGATAAAAGTTATTCCAATGTAATAATAAGGAATGGAATAATGTAAGAATTCACCAAAGCATGCGATAGATCGCAAGAAAGATAGGTTATTCCAATGTAATAATAAAGAATGGAATAATGAAGAATTCACCGGGCATGCGATATATTTTGAAGCAGACGGAGTTATTCCAACAGTAATAATAAAGAATGGAATAATGAAAGAATTCACCAAGCATGCGATAGACAGCATGCAGAAAAGTTATTCCAAATGAATAATAAAGAATGAAATAACGAGAAGAATTCACCGTGCATGCGATAGATCAGACATGATGAAAAGTTATTCCAACGTAATAATAAAGAATGGAATAACAACCCTTACAGTATTGAAAGAAAATAACTCTCTTCATGAATACGAAAGAAATAATACCCCTTACCTTAGAAGAAAACTCGGATCTTTGGAATAGTGAGGAGCGAGACTTCTCTTTCTTCTTCTATAATTTCTCTCTATAATAATTGTTCTATAGCTTTAGAGAATTAGTGAGAAATGAAGGAAGAATGAGCTTCTATTTATAGGAAAATATAGTTTCAATAATTGCACATTTTGGGGCTCGAAATATTACAGTATAATACCTTCCTCTTTTTCTTTATTTTTAATTTAGTCCTGCAAGTATTATCAAACTTGCACCACCTCCCCTAATAGTAAATCATGTGACTCAATAGTTCTATACGTGTGAAAAAATTAATATAGTATAGTACCTTCATCTATACCTCCACTTTTAATTTAGTCATGCAAGTATTATCAATCTTGCACCACCTCCCCTAATAGTAAATCATGTGAATCAATAGTATACACATGTGAACACATAGTTATAAGCATGTGAATTAATTGCTCATTTATTCGATTAATTACCCGATTGGTCAATATAACCTCCAGACATCAATTATTATCGAAATAGATGTCGATTTCCACTAACACTAATAATCCCAACACAATGGAACTATCAATTTCATCTTTAATCAACATGAACTTATTCATCATTAATATTATAACTCACAATATTTAACAACCAGGTCGTTCCCAGGAAAGAAGGGGCTTTGCGATAAGGATTTCTCCCTATTAGTGCGCAATTAGATTATCTAACCTCTTCTTGACAGAACTTCTAGACATTATCAATATTGCAAATAATAATATGAATAACTTTTTCGTCCCAATTATTGATTTAATAACATAACATATTATGCAGATGATACTGTGACAATAATTGAATTAATAATATGAGATATATGATGCAGCAATTACTGTAGTAATAATTGAGTATAACTGAGTGACTTCTTACGTAAGCTTCAATAATCAATACCGTGTGCTACTATGCAACCACGCGTATTACTGTACTTTTACTAATAGGGTAGTTCAACAGTTTTAACGATAACACTTTCGCCGTTATTTTTATAAAAAGATAATTCTATCATTTTCTAACTACGATAATACTTCCGTTGTGGGGTCCACCAACGATTGTGCCGTCGTACGAATATTCCCTGTTAAAATGAATATTCCCCGACCAATCAAATATTATATAACAACTTACTTACTTTGTAAAATTTATAAATATTACCCACAACTATAACATTATATCAAATCCACACCATAATATTCAAAAAAAAAATTCAAGAAATTTAAATCTTTATTCATAAAATTTGGGGTCTCACAATCTCCCCTCATGAAATTTCGCCCTCAAAATTTACGTACGTACCAGGTATGCCGAACAGGTGAGGATACCTCGTTAGATTCTAACTCTTGAGGTATAACCTTTGAGTGTCGAATATAATTATTCTTATCCAAGATTTTAACACGTATTTCCTCATACGTTAAATCTTCTGCTATCTCGTCTAGTTCCAATTCAATAATGTGGTTCGGGTCATCCACATAATTACGTAACATCGATACGTGAAAAAAAAAACGTTATGAACACGCGACATACTTAGTAGTAAGGCGAATCTATAGGTCATAGTTCCTACTAGATCGAGGATTTCAAATGGGCCAATTAAATCGAGGGTTGAGATTTACTCTCTTCATCGATTCTTGCTTCTAGAATAACGCCCTCTTGAACCTTCTTCTTCATATTCATTAGCTCCGAGTGTGTAGCTTGAGCGATTTTAACTTTATCAATTAACGTCGATTCTACTCATATTATTTGACATCATCACGTGGGTCCTTAGAGTCTTTAACTCTATCTTAATCATTTATAAGTTATACGAAATGGGTTTTTGTGTTAACAACATCGCACTCGTAAACGTATACAATCTTCTACTCAATGCGTCAGCTACCACGTTCGCTCTTCCACGATGATATTGAATGGTATAGTCACAATCTTTAACAGCTCGAGCCAACGTCTTTGGCACATGTTATGTTCATTTTAGTTTAATAAATATTTGAGGGTTTTAGAAATGGGTTTTGTACTGGGGTCAATACAAAATTCGATTTCACGCTCTGGGGGTAGGCCAGAAAGTCTTCAAGAATACGTCAGGAAATTTATTAACAATAGAAATATCATTCAAAACTGTGACTCTCATCCAAGACTTGGATAACATGTCACATTAATACCTATCAACTTGCCATCCTCATTCACAGTTTCCCCTATAGAAAGTCTGGCTTCGGTACATTCCATACAAGGAATTCACCAGATAAAGGCTCGGGACTCTTTACTTATGGCTTGATATGATAGTGATTGACTTTAGTGGTTTGGTTGCTTGAATTCGCATTACAGGTTGGTTAGGAATATGAAAGCTAACAACCTTATGAAAAGCATGATGAGTAGTTAACCAATCGATTCCTAAAATCACATCAAAGGAAAGTATTTTCAAAGAGATAAGATCGACAAGTAACCTGAAAGTGTCAATTTGAATCAACAAGATTTATAAATAGTGGGTGTAATGAAGGTTTCTACTAACAAAATTTCAACCAATAAATCAAAGTCTAACTTCTCTGGGGTCAAATTTAAATGTTGAGCGCAAGCAAGAGAGATAAAAGAATGGGTAGAACCGGTATCTAATAAGGTATAGACTTCACAAGAATTTATAATTAACTAACCCGTGCTAACTTCGTTCTGGTTACTCGCTTTTTGAGTAGTCACGAAAAATGCTCTTCCTGAAACCACCGACTTGGTTTCTGCGTATCCGCCTTTGGTGCCACCGTTCCAGCTGCACTTGACTTTGGTACACAACAAAATCGGGCTAGGTGACCTTCTTTTCCATAATTGTAACATGCTTTGGACTGCATCGTGCAGCTTTGACTAATATATCCCTCCCCTCTGCATTTAAAACATACAATTCGTGGCCGTTCTCCTTCCTTGAAAACGGGTGTTGGTGTTGCTATCTTTCCATCGTTGTTGAACCTTCTCTTCTTGAAATTTCCACTCCTATTATCTTGGCCATGATTACCACCGAAGTGGTTACCATTCTTGGCATGATAATTTCCCCCACGATGGTTATCATTGTTCTGATGGTCGTTGCCACCGGTACGATTATTATCGTGTTGTTGGTCGTTGCCTTTTGGTTGGGCTGGCTCATTATCGCGCTCCAATAACTGAGCCCTATACACTACATCTGAATACAAACACAATTTGTGAGAAATGAGGTATTGACGTATTTCCGGTTTTAAACTTTTTAGAAACATTCGCGTCATTCGCTCATCATTATTGACCAAATGGGATGCAAACTGGGATAACTCCACAAATTTTGCCTCGTATTGGGACACGGTCATATTGTTTTGCTCCAACTTGATAAACTCCACCTCCTTTATGTGACGAATACTTCCGAGAAAGTACTTGTCGTTGAACAGTTCTTGGAACTTCTCCCAAGCTGGGTACGTTTTACAGCTTCCCACCAGTAATCTGCCTCTTCACGTAACATAAAGGTGGCAAAGGGAACCTTTTGCTCCTCGGAGCATCCTAAGACATCAAATATCTTGGTGATCTGCTTTAACCACGTCTCCGCCTTAAGTGGTTCTGGCTTTCCAAAAAACTCTGGCGATCCCAACTCCTTGAACTACTTAGCAGTGACCAGCCGTGGGTTGCCATTGTATCCACCCATATTTTGAACAGGAGTCTCTCTCGCCTGATGTTGCATGAATTGTATAAAGCTTCTGAACATCCCATCGTTTATTATTTCATCGATGTTATTGTTTAACTGAGGATTATTGTCTTCCTGTTGCACATTATCCTGGATATTGATCGTTGGTGACTCAACGGTCTTCATTGTTTATCTCAACATTTTCGGATGCCATTTTCAAATACTGCCATAAAAAAAGGGTTAATTTACATGTCACATATTATCCCTATACTTTGACCGACTAATTAAATACCAAATAAACTTAGGTAGGTCATACTAGTGAAGGAATTCCCCGTCTCTCCCCTCCTAGCTAGTTTTTGTCTCAATTCTCAGCCAGAGATAATATCCCTAAGCTTTGATACCAACTGTGACACCCCCAAAATAGGTATACATCACCCTTCTTGAGTCGCCAAATGCATGGTACAAAATTCAAATACAACTTAATTATACAACAGTCGTGTAAAATACGACATAACATAATCTAAGAGTTTTAATAAGAATATTGTCATCTAGATAATATCCACACTCAATGGAGTCCTCATTACATTTATTATCACACTATTTCACAGAATAATGAGGACTACTAAAACAACCATCTGGACCATCAATTCGTTCCCCGACCAGTCCCAGCTATATTCTCATTCCCTGAAGAGAACAGTGAAAGAAAGGGTGAGCTCAACTAGCCAAAGAAGAAAATATTATGACTAAGATAATGCGTAATAAATTATCATTAGCCTTCAACAAAGATAACAACCGATAGAATATAATAGACAACAAGTTTTAGATCAACAACTATAAATGGAATAAGCAATCCATTAAAAGAGTCAAGTAGAGCATAAAATCTACTATATTCTATGATTTAAAAAAGTTTTTCATCAACTTTATTTGAGACTCAAACTTAATAAATAAAATTGAATCATCCCCGCACTACTACCAAGGATATTCATGTAATCATCAATGGTCATGATTATACCGAATAATCCCTGGTCATAATCATACCACAACTGTCCATCAATGAACTACAGGCCAATGAGGACTTTCACCACATCATTTGTCACATTACGGTCATGATTATACCGAAAAATCCCTGGTTATAATCATACCAAGTCCATCTATGCACGTAAGCCAAAGATGACTTTCATCACAATATAAGCATGATGATGATGACAATGACATAATAATTCAATAAAATAAGTTCAAGGATAAATTTTAAAGATTTATAATTTAATTTATCCAGAAATCAATAACGTCCAAATTGTCAACATGATACTGCTTTGTGGAGTAAAATTCAAGAATGCTCAGAAGAATATTTCCATGAAAAGATACTGGATGAAGCGCAAATATCCAAGATATTCTATTAATTTCGTGGAGTATTGAAGCCAAAACTTTAACCAACTGAGTATAATAGAATATATGAAACTGCAAATGGATTTTTGCCCACCATGCGGTAATCCACGAGATGAAGATCATTTCCACAATTTAATAAGGAATGAATATGAAGGATCATTCACCATGCATGCGGTAATCCACATGTATAAAGTTATTCCATCGAATAACAAAGAATGGAATAATGAATAAGAATTCACCCATGCATGCTTTGTCAAATCAAGCATGGAAAGTAGAGTTATTTCAACGAATAATAAAGAATGGAATAACAGAAGAATTCATCAAGCATGCGATAGACCGCACAGACATGTTATTCCAACAGAATAATAAAGAATGGAATAATAGAAGAATTCACCAGGCATGCGATAGACCGCACAGACAGGTTATTCCAACAGAATAATAAAGAATGGAATAATAGAAGAATTCACCAGGCATGCGATAGAGATGCAAAAGACGAGTTATTCCAACAGAATAATAAAGAATGGAATAACGGAAGAATTCACGTGCATCGTACGATAGATCGCATGCAGAAAAGTTATTCCACAAAATAATAATAAAGAATGGAATAACAGAAGAATTCACCATGCATGCGATAGATTCTTATTCCGCATGATAAAAGTTATTCCAACATAATAATAAAGAATGGAATAACAACCCTTACGAGTATTGAAAAAAATAACTCTCTTCATGAATACGAAAGAAATAATACCCCTTACCTTAGAAGAAAAGCGGATCTTTGGAATAGTGAGGTAGTGAGATTTTCTTCTTCTTTCTCTCTATAATTTCTCTCTATAATAATTGCTTCTATAGATTTAGTGAATTGGTGAGAAATGAAGGAAGAATGAGCTTCTATTTATAGGAAAATATAGTTTCGATAATTGCACATTTTGGGGCTCAAAATATTATAGTATAATACCTTCATCTTTTCCTTCATTTTTAATTTAGTCTGCAAGTATTATCAAACTTGCACCACCTCCCTAATAGTAAATCATGTGAATCAATAGTAAATCATGTGACTCAATAGTTCTAAACATGTGAAAAATTAATTATAGTATAGTACCTTCATCTATACCTTCATTTTTAATTTAGTCATGCAAGTATTATCAATCTTGCACCAACTCCCCTAATAGTAAATGAATGTGAATCAATAGTACACACATGTGAACACATAGTTATAAGCATGTGAATTTAATTAATTAATTCTCATTTATCCAGATTAATTACCCGATTGGTCAATATAACCTCCAAACATCAATTATTATTGAAATAAATGTCGATTTCCACTAACACTAATAATCCCAACACAATGGAACTATCAATTTCATCTTTAATCAACACGAACTTATTCATCATTAATATTATAACTCACAATATTTAACAACTGTGTCGTTCCCGAGGAAAGGGGGTTCGATAAGGATTTCTCCCTATTGGCGCCGTAATTAGATTATCTAACCTCTCCTCGACGTAACTTCTAGACATTATCAATATTGCAAATAATAATATGAATAACTTTGTCGTCTCAATTATTGATTTAATAATATAACATATTATACGAATGATATTGTGACAATAATTGAATCAATAATATGAGAGATATGATGCAACAATTATCGTAGTAATAATTGAGTATAAGCGAGTGACTTCTTACGTAAGCATCAATAATCAATACCGTGTGCTACTATACATCCACGCCAGACATCGCATTCTTTTTTACTAAGGGTAGTTCAACAGTTTTAACGATAACACTTTCGCCGTTATTTTTATAAAAAGATAATTCTGTCGTTTTCTAACTACGACAATACTTCTGTTGTGGGGTGCACCAATGATTGTGCCGTCGTACGAATATTCCCTGTTAAAATGAATATTCCCCGACCAATCGAATATTATATAACAACTTGCTTACTTTGCAAAATTTATAAATATTACCCACAACTATAACAGTATATCAAATCCACACCATAATATTCAAAAAAATATTTCAAGAAATTTAAATCTTTATTCATAAAATTTGGGGTCTCACAAAATTGGTCTGGCAATGCCTGCTGGGGCGAGGTCACCCAGATGCAGTTTCTGCAGTTCGTGATTTTGACAGTTCCTAGCCAAATAATTCCAATTAAATGCAAATTAAACTAGTACCGTGATTTTTATAAAGTATAAACTTCATAGAAACATCATAATATGTTACTAACATGTTTTTACCACTTTAAATCGTGCAATTACTTGAATCAAATCACATAATTTCACTGTTCTTAGTGTTTTTGAAGGTTTTGAGGGAAAACATAAAATTTGATGTCACAGATTCGTTATAACTCTGAATCAGTCTGTTCAAAGTTTGTTTTCTTTGTTTTAACATGTATTATTATAATCTACTATCAAGTTTAAGTTAAACAAACAATTCACAGCGTACAATTATTTGTAAGGGCCATATATACAACTTTTATACTCTATAACTTCAAAAAACCAATTACGACATATTTATATGAAATTGATTACTCTAATCACATGAATATATGATATAAACATATACTAACATATATAACATCATATACTCATCAATTATCAATCTCTTTTGTAAGACCCCAATTTTATGAATAAAGATTAAATTTTCTAAATATTATTTTGAATAATAAGGTGTGAATTTAATATAATGTTATAGTTGTGGGTAATATTTACAAATTTTGCAAAGTATGTAAGTGGTCATAAAATATTCGTTTGGTCAGGAAATATTCGTACGACGGCACAATCATTGGTGGACCCCATAACGGAATTACTGTCGGAGTTAGAAAACGACATAAATATCTTTTTATAAAAATAACAGCGAAAGTTTTACCTTTAACTGTTGAAATACTCAGTGATAAAAGTACAGTAATACGCGTGGTTGCATAGTAGCACACGGTATTGTATAGTATCTTTGACTATTGATACTTACGTGAGAAGTCACTCAGTTTTATTTAATTATTGCTACAGTAATTGCTGTATAGTATCTCATACTATTGATTCAATTATTGTCACAGTATCATCTGTGTGAGATCCCAAATTTTATGAAATAAAAGTATTCAATTTTTTTTTATTTTAGTAAATAATTAAATTGATAAAAGGTTAAAGTTAAGGGTGATATTTGAAAAATTTTCAAAGTAAGAAAGTTGTCATAAAATAATCGTTAATAAAAGTATAGTAATACGCGTGGTTGCATAGTAGCACACGACATTGTACAATATCTTTGATTATTGATGCTTACGTGAGAAGTTACTCAATTTTATTCAATTATTGTCACAATATTTTATATTATTAAATCAATAATTGAGATGATAAGTTATTCATATTATTATTTGCATAATTAACAATGTCTAGAAGTTCTGTCAAGGAGAGGTTTGTCACCTAATTGCACGCTAATAAGGAGAAATACTTATCAAAAAGCCCCCTCTTTCCTGGGAACGACTTGGTTGTTAAATATTGTGAGTTATAATATTAATGATGAATAAGTTCGTGTTGATTAACGATGAATTTGATAGCTTCATTATGTTGGGATTATTAGTGTTAGTAGAAATTGACATCTATTTCGATAATAATTGATGTTTGGAGATTATATTGACCAATCGGGTAATTAATAGGATAAATTAGCAATTAATTGGTATTAATTCACATGCTTCTAACTATGTGATCACATGTGTGTACTATTGATTCACATGATTTACTATTAGGGGAGTTGGTGTAAGATTGATAATGATTGCATGACTAAATTAAAAATAGAGGTATAGATGAAGGTATTATAATGTAATTAATTTTTTTTACATGTTTAGAACAATTGAGTCACATGATTTACTATTAGGGGAGGTGGTGCAAGTTTGATAATACTTGCAGGACTAAATTAAAAATGAAAAAAAAATAAAGGTATTATACTGTAATATTTCGAGCCCCAAAACGTGCAATTATTGAAACTATATTTTCCTATAAATAGAAGCTCATTCCTTCATTATTTTTTACCAATTCACTAAAGCTATAGAGCAATTATTATAGAGAAATTATAGAGAGAAAGAAGAAGAGAAGTCTGATACCTCACTATTCTAGTATCAAGTTTTCTTCTAAGGTAAGGGGTATTATTTTTCGTATTCATGAAGAGAAGTTATTTTCTTTCAATACTCGTAAGAGTTGTTATTCCATTCTTTATTATTCTGTTGGAATATTCTGTCTGTGCGAATTACTCATGACCTGGTTTCGTTCTTTATTATTCTATTGGAATAACCTGTTTGTGTAGTCTATCGCATGCGTGATGAATTCTGTTGTTATTCCATTCTTTATTATTCTATTGGAATATCCTGTCTGTGCGAATTATGCATAACCTAGTTTTGTTCTTTATTATTCTGTTGGAATATCATGTCTGTGCGGATTACGTATGACCTGGTTCCATTCTTTATTATTCTGTTGGAATAATTTGTCTGTGCAGTCTATCGCATGCATGGTGAATTCTTCTGTTATTCCATTCTTTATTATTCAGTTGGAATAACATGTCTATGTGGATTACCACATGCATGGTGAATGATCCTTTGTATTTATTCTTTATTAAATTATGGAAATGATCTGTCTACGTGGATTACCACATGGCAGATGAAAATCCATTTGTAGTTTCGTATATTCTATTATACTCGTATGAAATATCATTTCTTTTGTACTCGTCATAAAATATCATTTTATTTGGTATTTTTCTGTTACAAGTTACTATTCACGGGTTACTATTCACCCGATTACTATTCACTCTAGTATTATTCACTCGGGTATTCGGGGCACTTTTCGTGCCGAAGTACTATTCACGAGTTACTATGCACGGGTTACTATTCACCTGATTACTATTCACTCTAGTATCATTCACTCGGGTATTTGGGGCACTTTTTATGCTGGGGTACTATTCAGGAGGTACTATTCCCGAAGTACTATTCACAGAGTACTATTCACGGGGTACTATTTACCCAAAAAATACATTTCATTTCTTTCCAAATTATTTTTGGTACACGAATATTATTCTTGAATTTTACTCCACAAAGAAGTATCATGTTGACAATTTGGATATTTTTAAACTCTGGATATATTTAAAGTCTTTAATATTTATCCTTGATTTCGTTTGATTAATGCTTATATCATTATTATCATCCTCATGCTTATATTGTGATGAAAGTCATCTTTGGCTTACGTGCATAGATGGACTGTTGATTATTGGTATTACAGTTGTATATTTTTGGCTTACGTGCAAAGATGGACTGTAATTATTGGTTTTATAGTTGTATATCTTTGGCTTACGTGCAAATATGGACATGTGTATGACATGATCATGACCACTGGTGATAATAACGAATATCCTTGGCCCGTAGTGCATGGATAATTTGATGATGTGATTGGCAGGATCATGACCATTAGTTAACAGATTGAATGTCTTTGGTAGTAGTGTGAGCGGTGGACAATTGATTGGTATGATCATGGCCATTGGTTTTATAGTTGAATATCTTTGGGCCATAGTGCAAAGGTAGACAACTGATTGGTATGATCATTGTTATTACATTTGAATATCTTTAGCCTTTGGGGTAAGAATTTTGAGTAAACGTTCTATTAAGCTTTTGTGGCAAGGAGGAACTGTTGATTCACATTATTATAAACATAAATATCTTTGGCTCGTAGTACAGGGATGATTCGATGATGTGCTTTATTTATTAAGCTGAGTCTCAGCGATAAAATTGATGAAAATCTTTTTAAATCATAGAAGATAGTAGATTTTATGCTCTACTTAACTCTTCTAATGGATTGCTTATTCCACTGCAGTTGTTGATCTAAAACTTGTTGTCTATTCTATTCTATCAGTTGTTATACTGTTGAAGGCTAAGGATAATTTATTCTACATTATCTTAGTCATAATATTTCTTACTAGGCTAGTTGAGCTCACCCTTTCTTTCATTGTTCTCTTCAGGAAATGAGAATATAGCTGGGACGAGTCGGGAAATGGAGTGATGGTCCAGGATAAATGGCTTTAGTAGTCCTCACTATTCTACGGAATAATGTGATAATAATTGTAACGAGGACTCCATTGAGTGTGGATATTATCTAAATGACAATATTCTTGTTTAAACTCTAAGCTATGTTTTGTCGTATTTTACATGACTGTTGTATAATTAAGTTGTATTTGGATTTATGTACCATGTATCTGGCAACCCAAGATGGGTGATGTATACCTGTTTTAGGGGCGTCACAATCTGCACAATATTTTATATTATTAAATCAATAATTGAGACAACAAAATTATTCATATTATTATTTGTATTATTGACAATGTTTAGAAAGTTCTATCGAGTAAAGGGGTTTGTGAAAGTAGTATGCATATAAGCCAATCATGTATGATGATAAAGCATATACTTTGTAATCAATCTTATTTATTTATTAATAAAATAATTATTTATTGAAGGCATTTAATTATCTACATGGTGCTGTTTTAATAATATGTGATAAACCCATAGTTTTAAGCAATTCATTTATAATCATGATGAGATCATGCTAATGAGATCTAAATTCTTAGATAGCTTAAAACTAAAATGTTCCCAATCAATGGATTACTAAAAAGCAGATTAGTGAATCCAGATAGATTGGGACGTACGTTGCTTGCACATTGGATGAGGATGATTGAGCAAGTATATAGGTGCTTATTAGAGAATAAGTTCACTGAACGTGACTCGCTAAGGAATACCTAATGGAGTTTTACTTGCCTGTCAATAGGAATTTCTGTAGTGATAGTAGTACAAATGATCCTTAGACTTGAGATCATCATAGTATCTTATATATAATGAATTACACTTTGACTTATTCCTTAAGACTCTTAGAGTATATAAAAGGGTATGCTTGGGTGTAATAAATTATATATGGAGATAATGAATGATCAATAAAGAATCTACCACTTCTAGTAAAAGAAGTGAAATGTCATATGTGATTCGATAAATGACAATCCAGGAATCCTTGGCCAAGGTGGAATGAAATTAGAAAGTAGTTTCTAATTTACATTTATTAGGAGTTATGCATTTGGGAATCGAAATATATATAATTAAATAAAATAAGACTTGACAGTAATTCCATATCTTATATTTAATTGGGACATTGTATGGTGGAAGGATTGAATTGTACAGTAACTATTAACTCGAAGGTTCTTTTATGATTAATGTTGAAATCTATATTATCTGGAAAGTCGTTGATCGCTAGGGAGGCTTATCCCTATTATACAATAAATGTTATTTATTTAAATAAGATTAGAATTTTTCTAATTGATTTATTCTCAACCAGTTTAATATGGAGAACCTAAAGAGTCACACCATAAAAGAAAGAATAATTATTTAAGAAGTTAATGGCATAATCGTAATAATATGTTAAGTATATTTAATTTAATCTATGGTGATAGAATACATTAAATGGCTTAATATTTATTATTTAATCTTTTAGAAATATTAAATATAAATTAATAAGAGGAGTCTTATTAATATTATTACAATTATTATTATTTTAATTTCTAAAAGAGTTTAGGAATTAATTTAATATAAATACTCTCATTTATTCCTAATAGGATTAGGAGGAAAAATTAGTTAAAGGAGTTTAATTAATTATACCCAATAAGATTAGGGAGCCCATTTAATTAAAAGAGTTTAATTAAATAAATAATACCTTGTTTTAATTAAATAGGGTTACCTGATATCTTTATAAGAGGAGTCTTATATCAGCTATCAAATATACGTAATTCCAATTACTGGAGAGTATGCCCCCTTTTTCTATAGAGATTGGAAAAACTAGGGTTTGAGCCAATACACCCTTCTTCTTGAAAATTCTTCTTCCTTGGTGGATCACCTCTAGAGGCCATACACTTGGGTGGCTAACATTGATCAAAGGAAGAAATCTACCCAGAGATTCAAGAAGATCACGGAGAAGTAGGATGTGAACTCGTACATGTGGAAGCTCGCATCTACAAGGGTATAATTCCATAACTTCTTGTTCTTCGTTTTAATTAATAATATGCATAAAGGATTATCCGGGTAATTGGTTTGTGAAAAATTTTAAAATCTGATTCTACTTTGCTTCCGCTATTTTTGCAATTTGATTGCTACTTTGATTTTCACAAAACCTTACAGTTTGGTCACCTAATTGCGTGCCACTAAGGAGAAGTCCTTATCAAAAAGGCCCTATCAAAAAGCCTCCTCTTTCCTGTAAGTGATCTGGTTGTTAATATTGAGAGTTATAAATGATGAATAAATGTAATTAAAAATGTGTTTTGTGAAACAAAGTGAATTGAGATAAATAGAGGGGATTTTTATGAAGTATTTGTAGTAAATTTTGCTTATTATATGGACATCCACTTACTCATTTTTCAAAATCATCAATAGAATATATTATATTTTATGTGATTGCATAGTACTGCATAGTGGGTGCATAGTGCTGCATAGTAAAATCAAAATTTTTTAAACAATTTCGTCCGTGAATTCGCTAGTGAACTCCACTACTGTTGGTCCGTGATTTCTAAATTCAAATAGTATCCTGCCATTCTACTATAAATAGGATGCTTAGTTTAGAAATGAAAATCACACCAGAATAAGAGAATTATTCTTCTATAATATTGAGCGTATTTTTTTAGAGTTTAAGGAAGCTTTGAGTGTAGAAAACAGTGCAAGTTTTCTTCAAGAATATCCCTGCTATACCATTCAGAAATATTCTCATTTTAAAGTAAGGGATATTATTTTTGTTTAATATTCGTAAGAAATAATATTTTATTTCATACTCTGTAGTATGTAAGTAATATTATTTCGTTTCAGATTTCGAATTTTACACTCATTTGGTTAAGTATTGCTTCTATACTCCTTGAAATTAGTAGAATATCCTTGAAATTTGCTCTTCATAGAGTATCTTTTCATGGGAATATTTTTTTGAATATTTTTGTTAAGTTTTAACTTTTTTTATGCTAGAGTACTATTCACAAAGTACTATTCATGGGGTACTATTCACCCAGGGTACTATTTGTGACGCCCCCAAAATAGGTATATATAACCCATCTTGAGTCGCCAAATACATGGTATAAAATTCAAATACAACTTAATAATACGATTCTTAGTGTAAAATACAACAAAGCGTGGCGAGAGTTTAATAAGAATATTGTCATCTAGACAATATCCACACTCAAAAGAGTCCTCTTTATATTTATTTTCACACTATTTAATAGAATAGTGAGGACTACTAATACTATCATCTAGACCGTCACTCCGTTCCCCGACTAGTCCCGACTACGTTCTCATTTCACAAGAGAACAAGTGAAAGAAAGGGTGAGCTCAACTAGCCCAAAGAAGAAATATTATGACTAAGATAATGCGAATAAATTATCATTAGCCTTCAACAATGTTAAAGCGATAAATTATAACAAACATCAAGTTTAGCTGCAATGAACAAGCAATCCATTAAAAAAAGTCAAGTAGAGAATAAAATCTACTATCTTTTATGATTTAAAAGGTTTTCATCACTTTTATCATTTGAGACTCGATTTTAATAAATAATCCACATCATCCTTGCACTACAGCCAAGGATATTCATTAGTATCACAATCACAAACTATCCATACACTACGGCCAAGGATATTCGTGTATTCATCAATGGTCATGATCATGCCAACAACTGTCCATCAATGCACTGCGGGCCAATGATTACGATCATTTGTAACATTACGTTCATGATTGCACCGAAATAATCCTTGGTCATAATCATATCAAGTCCATATATGCACTACAGGCCACATATGACTTTTAACATAATATAAACATGAGGATGATGACAACGATATAAGAATTCAATAAAGCAAGTTCAAGAATTAATTTATCTAGGAACTAATAACGTCCAAATTGTCAACATGATACTTCTTTGTAGAGTAAAACTCAAGAATGCTCAGAAGAATATTTCCATGAAAAGATACTGGATGAAGTGCAAATATCAAGGATATTCCACTAATTTCATGGAGTATAGAAGTCAAAACTTTAACCAACTGAGTATAATAAAGAATGAGACAACAAAAGAAATCACCAGGCATGCGATAGACCGCACAGACAGGTTATTCCAACAGAATAATAAATAACGGAACCAGTCATGTAAACGATGTAGACATGATATTCCAACAGAATAATAAATAATAGAACCAAGTCATGCGTAAACGCACAGACAGGATGTTCCAACAGAATAATAAATAACGGAACCAGGTCATGCATAACACACCGACAGGATGTTCCAACAGAACAATAAAAATGGAATAACAGAAGAATTTCACTATGTATGCGGTACTTCGCATAGACAGGTTATTCCAACATAATAATAAAGAATGGAATAACAGAAGAATTTCACCAAGTATAGGGTAGCTCGCGTATACAGGTTATTCCAACAGAATAATTAAGAATGGAATAACAGAAGTTCTCTTCATGAATAAGAAAGAAATAATACCTCTTACCTTAGTAGGAAATTGGATACCGCAATATTGTAGTAACAAAAGATTCTTCTTCTTTCTCTCTTATTCTCTCTATTCTTTCTCGCTCAATAGCTTTAGTGAATTCGTGAAAAATAATGAAGGAATGAGCTTCTATTTATAAGCTTCGTAGAGTAAGGGTAAAATAGTCTTTTTGCCATAATTTATGACATCATCACTTACATCATCGATTATATGACATCATTTCTTACATCATCGATCAAATGACATCATTGCTTACATCATCCTTCCGATGATATTATTGCTTACCTCATCGTTCCGATGACATCATCGCTTTCATCATCAGAATTCAAATTCAAATTGTTTTCTTCCACCTCATTTTACTTTATACCATGAATTTACTATAATAATGTTACCATTCAAATTATAAAAAAAACATACTATCATATAATCACATCATACTACTATAATATAATATTATAATAATATATTTAAATGAATTATTAATTTGATAATTTGAAATACTGTGTAATGACAATTATTGAATCAAAAATATCAACGTAGCAATTATTGAATCAAAAAAATTAAACAATAATTATTGTAACAATTATTAAGTAGTGCTTTCTTACGTAAGAATCAATAATTCAAAAAACACTGTGCAATATCGTGTGCTACTGTGCAACAACGCGTGTTGCTGTATTTTAACCACCAAGTATTCCAACAGTGTTAACGGTAACACTTCCGCCGTTATTTTCAAAAAATATTTTTGTCGTTTTCTAACTCCGACAATAATTCTGTTGTGGGGTCCACCAATGATTGTGTCATCATACGAATATTCCCCGATAAAAAGAATATTCCCCGACCAAATGAATATTTTATAACAACTTACGTACTTTGCAAAATTTATAAATATTACCCACAACTATAACATTATATCAAATTCATTCCATAATATTTAAAAATAATATTTATAGAAAAATCATCTTTATTAAAAAGTTGGGGTCTTACAACCCCCCCCCCCCTTCTTATGAAATTTTTCCCTCGAAATTAGGGTACGTACCTGGTATGTCAAAAAGGTAAGGATATCTTGATTTCATTTCAGATTCTAACTCCCAGGTCATTTCCTCAACATCGTGGTTTCACCACAAAACTTTGAGTTGAGGTATAACCTTGGAGCGTAGAATATGTTCATTCTTATCCAAGATTTGAACAGGAACCTCTTCATACGTCAAATCTTCCGTTATTTCGTCCGGTTCTAACTCAATAATGTGGTTCGGGTCTTCCACATATTTACGTAACATGGATATATGAAAAACGTTATGAACACGAGACATACTTGGCGGTAAAGCGAGTCTATACGCCACAGTTCTTACTCGATTGAGGATTAAAAATGGGCCAATGAATCGAGGATTGACCTTTCCTCTCTTTACAAATCTCGTAACTCCTTTCCATTGAGCAACACGTAACAACACATGATCTCCAATATCAAATTCCATGTTCTTTCGATGAAGATCAACATAACTCTTTTGTCGATCTTGTGAGATTTTATACATTGCCAGATCGTTTGAATCTTTTTCGTAGTCATACGTACCAACTCTGGTACCAACAACGTTGCTTCACCCACCTCATCCCAACATACTGGAGAATGACACTTTCTTCCATACAACGCTTCGAATGGAGCCATGCCAATACTTGCTTGATAACTGTTGTTGTATGAAAACTCCATAAACGGTAAGAACTTGTCCCAACTTCCCTTGAAGTCAAGGGCACAGAGTCTTAATAAATCTTCAAGAGTTTGAATAGTCCTCTCTGATTGTTCGTTCGTCTGAGGATGATATGCCGAACTAAATTGTAAGTCCGTGCCCATAGCTTTTTGCAAACTAATCCAAAATTGTGAAGTGAATCTTGGGTCTCAATAAAAAACTATGGATACTGGCATACCATGCAGTCTTACAATCTCGTTTATGTACATACGAACAAGACATTCAAGTGTATAAGTTTCTCGTATTGGTAAGAAACGAGTAGACTTGGTCAATCTATCAACAATGACCCAAATTGCATCTATGCCTTGAGAAACCTTGGGAAGACCAGTAACGAAATCCATAGTAATGTGCTCCCACTTTCATTCTAGAATTTCAAGTGGTTGCAATGGACTTTTTGGTACTTGATGCTCATCCTTGACTCGTTGACAAGTTAGACACCTTGAGATAAACAGCGCTATCTCTCTCTTCATATTGCTCCACCAAAATGTATGACGAAGATCACGATACATTTTGGTACTCCCAGGATGGATTGCAAACGGTGTGTTGTGCGAATCCATCATGATTTTATACTTTAAATCATGGTCATTAGGAACACAAAGTCTGGATTTGACTCGAAGTATTCCTTCTTCATCGATTCTTGCTTCCGGAATAGCACCTTCTTGCACTTTCTCCCTCATACGCATCAGCTCCAGATCTATAACTTGAGCAGCTTTAACTTTATCAATTAAAGTCGGTTCTACTAGTATATTCGCCATCATCACATGGGTCCCTAGAGTTTTTAACTCAATCTCCATCCTTTGTAAGTCACACAAAATGGGCCTTTGCGTTGTCAATATCGCACTCATATTCGCATATGATCTTCTACTTAATGCATCAGCTACCACGTTCACTTTTCCAAGATGGTATTGGATGGTATGATCATAATCTTTCAACAGTTCAAGCCAACGTCGTTGTCGCATGTTGAGTTCCTTTTGAGTGAAGAAATATTTGAGGCTTTTATGATCCGTAAAGATCTCCACTTTCTCCCTATATAAGTAATGCCTCCAAATTTTAAGTGCGAAAACAACAACTGCCAACTCTAGATCATGAGTAGGATAATTCCTCTCATATTCTTTTAGTTGTCGAGAGGCATAGGCTATGACTTTCCCATGTTGCATGAGAACACATCCTAACCCTTTGCCTGAAGCATCACTATAGATGACAAATCCCTCCGAGCCAGATGGTATTGTCAGAACAGGTGCTGAAAAGAGTCTCCTCTTGAGTTCTTGAAAACTTTTCTCACATTCTTCGCTCCAACTAAATTTTGTATCCTTCCGAGTTAGCTGAGTTAATGGAGTAGCGATTCGATAAAACCCTTCTACGAATCTCTGATAATAACCAGCTAAGCCGAGAAAGCTACGAACTTCGGTTACTGATTTAGGTTTCTCTCAACTTTGAATAGTTTCAATCTTTGTTGGGTCAACAGATATTCCATGGCTTGATACTACGTGCCCAAGGAATGCTACTTCCTCAAGCCAGAACTCGCATTTCTTCAACTTGGCATAAAGCTTATATTCACGAAGCTTTTGGAGTATCATCCTCAAGTGTTGCTCATGATCTTCACGGCTTTTGGAATAAATAAGGATGTCATCAATAAAGACGACCACAAAGTGATCCAAATATTCCTTGAATACTCAGTTTATCATATCCATGAAAGGAGCAGGAGCATTAGTCAATCCAAAAGACATGACTAGGAATTCATAATGCTAAATGCAGGAGTTTAAAGCCGTCTTTGGAATGTCATTGGTTTTAATCTTCAATTGGTGATATCGAGCGATGATCAATCTTTGGAAAGAATTTGGCTCCTTATGGCGGTCAAACAGGTCATCAATACGTGGCAATGGGTACTTTTTTTTGATGGTGACATGATTCAACTCCCGATAATCAATACAAAGTCGCATACTCCCATCTTTCTTTTTCACGAATAGAGCAGGAGCACCCCAAGGAGAAGTAGTAGGGACGAATAAAGTCAATGTCTAACAATTCCTGCGCAGTTGGGTCTTTAACTCACGAAGTTCAATAGAGCCATTCGATATGGGGCTTTGGAAATGGATTTTGTACCGGGTTCAAGGTCGATACAAAATTCAATTTCACGCTCTGGGGGTAGACTAGGAAGTTCTTCAGGGAATACGTCAGGAAATTTATTAACAATAGAAATATCATTCAAACTGACGTATTTTTGTTTAGATCCGTGACATGAGCTAAGAAAGCTTGACATCCATTTTTAATAAATGAATAGCTTTATGGCTTGAGATGACAGTGATTGATTTTGATGGTTTTGTTGCTTGAATTCGCATAATAGGTTGGTTATGAATATGAAAGCTAGCAACCTTACGAAAACAATCAATTTTTACATTATGAGTAGTTAACCAATTAATCCCTAGAATTACGTCAAATGCAAGTATTTTCAATGAAATAAGATCGACAGGTAATGTGTGGGTACCGATTTGAACCAAACATAACTTATAAACAGTGGATGTAATGAAGGTTTCTCCCAATGGAGTTTCAACAGATAAGTTAAGGTCCAATTTCTCCGGAGTCAAATTTAAACGTTGAGCGCAGGTAGGAGAAATAAAAGAATGGGTAGAACCGGTATCACATAAGGTATATACTTCGCTAGAGTTTATGATAAGCATACGCATGATGACCTCGTTCGGGTTCCTTGCTTTCTGGGAGGTCACGACAAACGCTCTCCTTTGAACTACCGGTTTTGTCTTGTCTGGGACGGCCTTTAATGCCTCCATCCCAGCTGAACTTGTCTTCGGTGCACGACAAAATCGGGCTAGGTGACCTTCTCTTCCACAATTGTAACATGCTTTGGATGGCATCGCGCAGTTTGGACTGATGTGTCCCTCTCCTCCACATTTGAAGCATATGATATGTGGTCGTTCTCCTTCCTTAACGACAGGTGTTGATGCTGACGTCTTTCCATCATTGTTGAATTTCCTCTTCTTAAAATGTCCATTCTTATTGTTTTGGCCATTATTACCACCGAAGTGGTTACTATTTTTGGCATGTTGATTCCCTCCACGCTTATTGTCACCGCTTCAATGACTGTTATCACTGGTATTATCATTCTGCCGGCTACTCTCTTTTTGTTGGGTTAACTAATTATCACGCTCCAATAACTGAGCCCTATTAACAATATCTGAATACAAACACAGTTTATGAGAGATAAGATATTGACATATCTCAGGTTTCAAACCTCTTAGAAACATTCGCGTCATTCTATCCTCATTATCAACCAAATGAGACCACAAACCCAAGACAACTCGGCAAACATGCCCGTCTTTGCGACACGGTCATGTTATTTTGCTCCAGCTTGATGAACTCTACCTCTTTCATGCGACGAATACTTTAGGGAAAGTACTTGTCGTTGAACAGTTCTTGGAACTTCTCCCAAGACATCTTTAGTGCGGCAAGTTGAGTACGCTTTTCTGATGCATTCCCACCAAGATGTCGCCTCGCCCGCATAACATGAAGGTGGAAAAGGGAACCTTTTGCTCCTCGGAGCATCCCAAGACATCAAATATCTTATTGATCTGCTTTATTCTCGTCTCCGCCTTAAGTGGTTTTGGCTCTCCAAAAAACTCCGGTGGTCCCAGTTCCTTGAACTGCTTAGCGGTGACCATCCGAGAGTTGCCAGTGTTTCCACCTATATTTTGGACAGGAGCCGCTCTTGCCTGATGTTACATGAATTGTATAAAGCCTCTAAACATTCCATCGTTCATCATGTGGTCCGTTTTGTTGTTTGCCTGAGGATTGTCGCCTTCCTGATGCATATTATCCTGATTATTGATCTGTGGAGACTCAACGGTCTCCTGTGCTCCATTGATGTTCTCAACATTCTCGGATGTCATTTTTAAATACTAACACAAAACAAAGGTTAATTAACATAGCACATATTATCCCTATACTCTGACCGATCAATTAAATACCAAATAAACTTAGGTAGGTCATACTAGCGAAGGAATTCCCCGTCTCTCCCCTCCTAGTTCTTGTCTCACATCTTAGCCAGGGATCATATCCCTAAGCTTTGATACCAACTTTGATGCCCTCAAAATAGGTATACATCACCCATCTTGAGTCACCAAATACATGGTACAAAATTCAAATACAACTTAATAATACAGTTGTCGTGTAAAATACGACAAAACGTAAACTGAGTGTTTAATAAGAATATTGTCATCTAGACAATATCCATACTCAAAAGGGTCCTCTTTACATTTATTTTCACACTATTTAACAGAATAGTGAGGACTACTTGTAAGACCCCAACTTTTATGAATAAAAATGAATTTTCTATAAATATGATTTTTGAATATTATGGAATAAATTTGATATAATGCTATAGTTGTGGGTAATATTTATAAATTTTGCAAACTACGCAAGTTTTTATATAATATTCGATTGGTCTGGGAATATTCGTACGATGGCACAATTATTGGTGGACCCCACAACAGAATTATTGTCGGATTGAGAAAACGACAAAAATATTTTGATGAAAATAACGGCGGAAGTTTTACCGTTGATACTGTTGAACTACTCGGTAATAAAAGTACAATAATACGCGTAGTTGCATAGTAGCACACGGTATTGATTATTAATTCTTATGTGAGAAGTCACTCAGTTTGATTCAATTATTGTCGATATTTTATATGTTATTAAATCAATAATTGAGATGACGAAGTTGTTAATATTATTATTTGCATTAATAACGATGTCTAGAAGTTCTGCCAAGGAGAGGTTTGGTCACCTAATTGTGCACCAATAGGGAGAAATCCTTATTGAAAAGCCCCCTCTTTCTTGGGAACGACCTGGTCGATTAATAGTGTGAATAATAATAATGATGATGACGTTTTGTTTTAATCATATTATTAACGTAATAAAACAGAAAAACTTTTTATATAAAACAGAATACTTTTATAAAGTTATTCGTTTTATTAGGCTAATAGTAAAATCTTTTTATATAAAATAGAATACTTTTATAAAGTTATCTATTTTATTAGACAATAATTAGAATATATTATATTTTATTATACATAGTGTTTGCATAGTGCTTTGCATAGTGTTCGCATAGTAAAATCTTTTTTAAAAGTTATTCGTTTTATTAGATTATAAATAGAATATATTATATTTTATTTAAAAGATTTTGCTTTAAATATGGACCGTCCGATTAAAGTAAATCAATCTGCACTAGTTCATGGATTAGTTACTTATTCATTCCATTCTTCTATAAATAGAAGCTCATTCCTTCATTATTTATTCAATTTGAAACTCTGAGAGAGAAACTATAGAGAAAGAAGAAAAGTATTCTGCTACTTCACTACTCCGATATCAAGTTTCTTTTACGGTAAGGGGTATTATTTCTTTTGTATTCATGAAGAGAACTTCTATTATTCCATCTTTATTATTCTGTTGGAATAACCTGTATACGCGAGCTACCCTATACTTGGTGAAATTCTTCTGTATTCCATTCTTTATTATTCTGTTGGAATATCACATGCATGCTTTATCTTGGGACACGGTTTCATCTTTATTATTCTATTAGAATATCGTATACGTGCTTTACGTTGGACCCGATTAAAATCTTTATTTTTACATTGGAACATCCTGTTGGTGTGAATTTCACCTGACCTGGTTCCGTCATTTAGTATTCTATTGGAATAACCTGTCTATGCGAAGTACCGCATGCATGGTGATTTCTGTTGTATTCCATTCTTTATTATTCTGTTGGAATATCCTGTCGGTGCGTATTACGCCTGACCTGGTTCCGTTATTTATTATTTTGATGGAATAACTTTGTCATCTGCATCACCGCATGCATGGTGATTTCTTTGTTATTCCATTCTTTATTATACTCAGTTGGTTAAAGTTTTGACTTCTACACTCCATGAAATTAGTGGAATATTCTTGATATTTGCCCTTCATCCAGTATCTTTTCATGGAAATATTCTTCTGAGCATTCTTGAATTTTACTTTATAAAGAAGTATAATGTTGATAATTTGGACGTTATTAGTTCCTGAATAAATTAATTCTTGAACTTGTTTTATTGAATTCTTATATCATTATCATCATCCTCATGTTTATATTATTTTTGAAAGTCATCTGTGGCCTGTAGTGCATAGATGGACTTGGTATGATTATTACCAGGGATTATTCGGTGTAATCATGACCGTAATGTTATAAATGATGTGGTAAAAGTCCTCATTGGCCCGAAGTGCATTGATGGACAGTTGTTGGCATGATTATGACCATTGATGAATACTCAAATATCCTTGGCCCGTAGTGCATGGATAATTTATGGTCGTGACCACTAATGAGTATCCTTGGTAGTAGAAATGCGGGGATGATGTGGATTATTTATTAAAGTTGAGTCTCATTGATAAAAGTGATGAAAAACCTTTTAAATCATAAAATATAGTAGATTTTATTCTCTACTTGACTCTTTTAATGGATTGCATGTTCCAATCGCTGCGGTTAAACTTGATGTCAATTGTATTTTATCGGTTTAACCTTTGTTGAGGACTAATGATAATTTATTCGCATTATCTTAGTCATAATATTTCTTCTTTGGGCTAGTTGAGCTCACCCTTTCTTTTCTTTGTTCTCTTTAGGAAATGAGAGCGTGGCAGGGACTAGTCGGGGAGCAGTGATGGTCAAGAGATGGTGTCTTAGTAGTCCTCACTATTATGTTAAATAGTGTGATAATAAATGTAATGAGGACTAAATTGAGTGTGGATATTGTCTAGATGACAATATTTGTATTAAAACTCACGACATGTATTTTGTCGTATTTTACACATTTGTTGTATAATCAAGTTGTATTTGAATTTAGTACCATGTATTTGGCCACTCAAGATGGGTGATGTATACCTATTTTGGGGTGTCACGGTTAGTATCAAAGCTTAGGATATGATCCTGGTGAGATGTGAGATAAGAACTAAGAGGGAGAGAGGGGAATTCCTTCGCTAGTATGACCTACCTAAGTTTATTTGGTATTTAATTGGTCGCTCAGAGTATAAGGATAATATGTGATATGTTAATTAACCCTTGTTTTGTGGCAGTATTTGAAAATGGCATCCGAGAATGTTGAGAACATCAATGGAGCACATGAGACCGTTGAGTCTCCACAGATCAATAATCAGGATAATATGCATCAGGAAGGCGACAATCCTAATGCAAACAACAACATTGACCAAATGATGAACGATGGAATGTTCCGAGGCTTCATGCAATTCATGCAACAATCAGGCGAGAGCAGCTCTTGT
Source organism: Panax quinquefolius (assembly GCA_020205615.1). Taxonomy (NCBI): domain Eukaryota; kingdom Viridiplantae; phylum Streptophyta; class Magnoliopsida; order Apiales; family Araliaceae; genus Panax; species Panax quinquefolius. Next base: position 56,188,865 of record CM035155.1, read on the forward strand.
CCAAAATGCAGGTGGAAACACTGGCAACTCTCGGACGGTCACCGCCAAATAGTTCAAGGAGCTGGGACCACTGGGGTTTTTTGGAGAGCCAAAACCACTTAAGGCGGAGACGTGGATAAAGCAAATCAACAAGATATTTGATGTCTTGGGTTGCTGCTCTGAGGCGCAAAAGGTTCCCTTTGCCACTTTCATGTTGTGGGCGTTGGCGATTCATCGGCGGGAAGTGTAAAGCGTACTCGACTGCATCGCTTGAAGATGTCTTGGGAGAAGTTCCAAGAACTATTCAACGACAAGTACTTTCCCGAAAGTATTCGTCACATGAAAGAGGTAGAGTTCATTAAACTGGAACAAAACAACATGACCGTGTCACAGTACGAAGCCAAGTTTGTCGAGATGTCCCGGTTTGCATCCCATTTATTTGATAATGAGGAGAGAATGACGTGAATGTTTCTAAGAGATTTGAAACCAGAGATACTGAAAGTAATATGCACACAAGCCAATCATGTTTGATGATAAAGCATATACTTTGTAACAATCTTATTCATTTATTAATAAAAAGTATTAATTTATTAAAGGCTTTTAATTATTTACATGATGCTGTTTTATAATATGTGATAAACCCATAGTTTTAAGCAATGCTTTTAGAATAATGATGATGATCATTCTAATGAGATCTAAATTCTTAGAAAGCTTAAAACTAAAATAGTTCCCCAAATAGTTGGATTACTAAATTGGGGATTAGTGAATCAGGATAGATTGGGTACATCGTTGCTTGCTCATTGGATGAGGATGATTGATCTCATGATCATTTGTGTGGAGACACTAAAGCAAGTATGTAGGTGCTTATTAGAGAATAAGTACATTGAGCGTGGCTCGCTAAGGAATACCTAATGGAGTTTTATTTATTTGTCATCGATAGGAATTCTGTAGTGATAGTAGTACAAGTGATCCTTGGACTTGAGATCATCATAGTATCTTGTGTATGATGAGTTATACTTTGACTTATTCCTTAAGACCCTTAGGGTATATCAAAGGGTATGCTTGGGTATAATAAGTTATACATGGAGATAATGTATGATCAATAAAGAATCTACCACTTCTAATAAAAGAAGAGAAATGTCCTATGTGATTCGATAAATGACAACCCAAGTAGTCCCTTGTTAAGGCGAATGAAATTAGAAAGGAGTTTCTAATTTGCATTATTTGGAGTTGTGCATTTAAGAGTCGAAATACATATAATTAAATAAAATAAGACTTGACAGTAATTCCATGTCTTATATTTAATTGGGACATTGTATGGTGGAAGGATTGAATTGTACGGTAACTATTTACTCAAAGGTTCTTTTATGATTAATGTTGAAATCTATATTATACGGAAAGTCGTTGATCATCATAGGGAGGCTTATCCCTATTGTAGAATAAATATTATTTATTTAGAATTGTTCTAATTGATTTATTCAATAGGTTTAATATGGAGAACCTAAAGGGTCACACCATAAAAGGAAGAATAATTATTTAAGAAGTTAATGGCATAATCGTAATAATATGTTAAGTATATTTAATTTAATCTATGGTGATAGAATAAATTAAATAGCTTAATATTTATTATTTAATATTTTAGAAATATTAAATATAAATTAATAAGAGGAGTCTTATTAATATTATTACAATTATTATTATTTTAATTTCTAAAAGAGTTTAGGAATTAATTTAATATAAGTACTCTCATTTATTCCTAATTGGATTAGGAAGGAAAATTAGTTAAAGGAGTTTAATTAATTATCCCTAATAAGATTAGGGAGCTTAATTAATTAAAAGAATTAATTAATTAAAACCCAATTCCTTAATTGTTAAGGTGGGTTGCCCACATCTATAAATAAGAGGAGTCTTATTATGGGTGGTATGGGTTGTTGACTTTTTCAACAAAGTACGTAATAATTCCAAGTTGTTGGGAGTATGCCTTTTCTATAGAGATAGAAAACTAGGGTTAGCCATAACACCCATCTTCTTGAATTTTATTCTTCTTTGGTGGATCACCTCTAGAGGCCAAACACATGGGTGGCTAACGTTGATCAAAGGAAGGAACCAAACCCGGTGGATTCAAGATTGAACGCGAAAGGATTTGGAGGTGAACTTGTACCTGAGGAAGCTCGATCTTCAAGGGTATGATTTTATTCTTTATCTTTTCGTTTAATTAATAATTATGCATAAAGGATGATCCGGGTATATGGTTTGTAAATTTTTAAACTCTGATTTTCCACGCTTTCGCACTTTTTATGCAATTTGATTGCGTTATGAATATTACAAACCTAACAGTGGCATCAGAGCCAAACCTTTATGCGAATTATTAATTGTTCAGATTTGATATGTATATTGATATGTGTTTAGAACAATTTAATTGGGCATAATTTTATTGTATAAAATTTAAATAAAAAAAAAAAAAAACCGGAAAGCATATAACAAATTGCCGAATTTTCTTGTTTTATCATATATAATAGGAAACGGAATTCATGTAATGATTATTTGAGGATTCACATGTCATTTGTTTAAAAAAAAAAAAAATTGTTTTTTTTTTTAATCGCACTTAAATCAAGCGTGAGTTAAGTTCGAGGAACATGTTGATTAAAGAGAAGCGACATTGACACGGAAATTAATAAGAAGTGTAATCCAAGAAATTGAAAAGAGAATCGTCGATTTTCAAATCTCGGTTGGAGCATTTTGACATAGGATATAATATATATATATATATGTTATATATAATAGTTATATATATATATATATATATATTATTCTTAATTATTTTATAATTAAAATAAAATGTTTATTTTAATTTTAAAATAAAAGTTTATTTTAATATTAAAATAAAAAGAGTTTATTTTAATTTTAAAATTGAATATTATATATATATATAATTATTTTAATCTTAAAATAAAAGTTTATTTTAATTTTAAAATAAAAGGTTTATTTTAATCTTAAAATAAAAAGGTTTATTTTAATTTTAAAATTAGAATTTCATGCTAACTAATTAGAGTTGGAATTGGATTCCATGCTAACTAATTGGAGTTGAAATTGGATTTTATTTTTCCTAAAATAAAGGAGTTTATTTGTGAATAGGGAAGTAAATCCATCTTTCCTTAAATAAAGGAGTTTATTTAGATATGAAATAAGATTTCATATTATTCAAAATAAAAGAGTTTATTTGTGAATAGGAAAGAGAATCCTAATTTCCTTAAATAAAGGAGTTTATTTAAATATGGAATAAGATTTCATATTATTCAAAATAAAGGAGTTTATTTGTGAATAGGAAAAGAATATCAAGTGTTTCCTTTAATAAAAGTTTTTTTTTACATGGAATTGGATTCCATAATTACAATTAATTAAAATAAAAGAGTTTATTTTAATTAAATTTTTTTTTTATTATTATATGGAATTGGATTCCATAATTAATTAAAATAAAGGAGTTTATTTTAATTAAAGATTTTGATTAAAATAAAATAGTTTATTTTATTCAAAATTGGATAAATTAAAATAAAATAGTTTTATTTTGATTTAAATTTGGATTAAAATAAAGGAGTTTATTTTGAATCAAAATTAGATTTTATACTAACTAATTTTGCCCATTAAATGATATCAATATATATATTAAATGTTTATTATTCATAAGATGAATGTTATTTATTGATGCATATGATGATGTGTATGATAATAAATGAGATTGATTATGGACTATTGACCAATATGATTGGATTTTATTTTAGTTGGATGCATGAATGTATGGGTTTTATTAAATGGGGTCTGCGTACCTCGTCTTCTCTAATTTTTCTTAATGTAAATTCTATCTCCCTCCTATGTACTTCCCCTTGACTGCTGATCAAGGTTTCTATTTATTTTAAAATAGTTTTGTAATAGGAATAATTAGAATTATTTTGAAAAATTGGAGATCAAGGAGCAAGGAGCGCTTGAAGACCCGTTTGTAATAGAGCCCGGGTTTAAATGTAATAGTTATATTTAAATATTATTTCTTGCACCCTAGGGTTTGACCTTTTGGTTCACTTGGTGGCTCTAGTGAACCAAACTAGAATAAAAGTCCATAATCAATCAGGGTAGAATATAGTATTCTATATGTGCATGCTATACTATATATATATTATATATTATGCAAACATGCTTCGCATGTTCATTAATATGACGCGTATTTTATATATATATGTAATAATGCGCTTAAACAAGATGAGACAAATTAATAACAAACCCCTCAATTTTTATATTAAGTCCTAAGCGTTCAAAGATATTTGGAATATCGAACGTCGCCTTCTAGCATGATAAAATTAATAGAGTATTAAATATTTAATATGAGTTTGTTGTGTCACCACAAGGCAAGTATTAAGTATTTAAGATGTTAATTTATCACATTTGATGCTTATAAAGAAAATTGAACAATATTGTTTTGTTGTGTCACCACAAGGATGATATTTTTCTTTTTTGAATATATGGAGTGCTAGGTCGGACTTAACTTGGATAATTTTGATTCGGATGTGCCACCACTTGATCAAAATAATCTAAGAGGCGAAATACAAGGAGTGACATAGTTGATGTAATTGACAAAAGTTGTCTACCTATTTATTTATATATAGTTTGTTGTGTCACCACAAGGCTATATACATTTGAAATGGGATCCTTATTCTCACTAGCAAATCTTTAATTAGATTTTCTTAGAACTATATAAGTGAGGTAATATAATTTGAAGAAAATAGTGGGAGATACCAATTTAAAACAAGACCTAATTTATTTTGGTAATTAATAATAGAATGTATGTTAAAATGTTGTTAATTACAAATTCATTTACAGAATTTTACAATGTCTAAAAATTACTATCACTGCGAAGCATATTAAATGCTAAATTAATCAGACCGAATTAAACGGAAAATGAAGCAAAAGTTGCTGCATTAGCCATAGAAACTTATAGTTTAGCAAAGCCTACGGGCAAATCTATTAAGTCAATAAGTTGTTATTGTATTCCAGTTCTTGTTAAAAATATTATTTCCATTTTATTGTTGGACAATGAAATCTTTGGTATTATAATTAAGAACAATTGTTGTTCTATTTATAATAATAATGTTTTGTATAGAACTGGAATATTACTTAATAAATTTTGTATACTTGACTTACATGAAAATAATTTTGCATATTGAAAAAATTAGTATAAGAAAAGGAGATGATCATTCAAAGAGTTGAATGTGTGTATTTCTTTGAAATACAAGTGTGAATTTTTTGAAAGGTTCAAAGAATTTGAAGTGAAACAAATTGACAAAGTATTAAGATTCTTTGATTAGATCAAGGAATAAATACTTGTGCAATAAGTTTCTAGATCATCTCAAATGGTTTTCTCATAATGGACACCTCTCGATACATAATAATTGATTGATGTATCGAATGGAAAAATCGTACCTTGTTGGACATGGTGCGGTCCATAATGATTTTACCGACATTCCAAAGATCCTTCAGGATCATATCCTAGAAATGGTACAGACATATCTCTGAAAAGGTAATCTCTAAATCCTACCCCAAGACTCCATAAAAGTTATGGATGGGGAGGATTCCTAATCTTAAGTATGTTAAGATAAAGGGTTGTCCAACTTATGTGAAAAGGTTTCAAAGGATAAGCTTGGGACATGATTTGACAAATCTGATTTGTGGGACATCCTAAAGTAAGTTTAGGGTAAATGTTCTATAATCCTACTTAGCAAAAGGTGTTTATTACTGAAACACGCTTCCTTATAAGATAAAGGTGTTTATCATTGAAAGGGCTAGTGGGAGGATTATAGATCTTGAAAAGTTTGTGATCCACAAAATACTATAAGTCAAATAAGAGGAACACGTAGATAGACCTATTTACCTACCTGGCCAAGAATTGTAAATCTGGAATAGTCACCAAAGAAGATACTTAGGAGGTATGGATTCATCATGGATGATGATGATGAGGTACGCATCATAGAAGATGATGATCGAGTTACATACGATGAGGTAAGAGTTCTGAGTGTGTACAAAGGGTCGATTGGGAGCGTCATGAAATTTCTAGTATTATATGTTGATATACTACGGATGAGGAATTACATACCAATGCTACAATCAAGTAAAGATAAAGTTGTCTAAACATTCCTCCATGAATGATCCGGAAGAGTATCTAAATTGGGGATATAAATCTATATAGATAGATTTAAAAGGATGCTCGACTTAACCCGAAAGAAACGATATTCATTTGATGCTAAAGTCGTTTAGCATGGCAAACTCAAGAGATGTCTCATGTCGATGAGCCATGGAGTGTATCTCTCTTAATAGTCCCCATAGACTCCAAAGAAGAGAGATCGCATGAGTGACAATCATGTATGCAATGAAATATACGAGACACGATGTCGATCGGTCATATTCTCGAAGAAGATCAACGTAAGGCAGTGAAAAACATCTTAAAGTTCTTAACCCGCACTAAGGATGTGAGCATACATGGTGGAGTGCGAATTAAAACTAGAGGGCTTTACTGGACTCAAGTTTTTCAGATGCGGAAGATTTAAAAAATCCACTTTAAGGTAAAGTGTTACCTTGAGCGATGGTGCAATGAATTGGAAAGGTTCCAAACAAAGAAAGAGTTGTTGGTTTAGTGATAAAGACAAAGTATATAGTTATAAATGAAGCTGCAAGTTGATTGTTTGGATTAAAAGTTCATTACAGAACTAGGAATAGTTCCTAAGTCTCATCTTGGATCTAAACATGTGTTGTGGCACTTTCATTTGATTATTAAAATCATTGAAAGATGGGAAATCACTATAGAGATAGTGGAATCTCATGAACAACATTACATATCCATTAACTATAGCTTATCCAACAGCAGGATAATCGTCACTTAGAGAAGAAGAGTATAAGATACAATGGCGATTGGCTTTAGTGCAAGTGGGAGATTGAAAGTAATATGCACACAAGCCAATCATGTTTGATGATAAAGCATATACTTTGTAACAATCTTATTCATTTATTAATAAAAAGTATTAATTTATTAAAGGCTTTTAATTATCTACATGATCTTTGTTTTATAATATGTGATAAACCCATAGTTTTAAGCAATGCTTTTAGAATAATGATGATGATCATTCTAATGAGATCTAAATTCTTAGAAAGCTTAAAACTAAAATAGTTCCCAATCGTTGGATTACTAAATTGGGGATTAGTGAATCCGGATAGATTGGTACATACGTTGCTTGCTCATTGGATGAGGATGATTGATCTCATGATCATTTGTGTGGAGACACTAAAGCAAGTTTGTAGGTGCTTATTAGAGAATAAGTACATCTTTGAGCATTGGCTCGCTAAGGAATACCTAATGGAGTTTTATTTGCCTGTCAATAGGAATTCCTGTAGTGATAGTAGTACAAGTGATCCTTGGACTTGAGATCATCATAGTATCTTGTGTATGATGAGTTATACTTTGACTTATTCCTTAAGACCCTTAGGGTATATCAAAGGGTATGCTTGGGTATAATAAGTTATACATGGAGATAATGTATGATCAATAAAGAATCTACCACTTCTAATAAAAGAAGAGAAATGTCCTATGTGATTCGATAAATGACAACCCAGTAGTCCTTGGTTATGCGAATGAAATTAGAAAGGAGTTTCTAATTTGCATTATTTGGAGTTGTGCATTTAAGAGTCGAAAATACATATAATTAAATAAAATAAGACTTGACAGTAATTCCATGTCTTATATTTAATTGGGACATTGTATGGTGGAAGGATTGAATTATACGGTAACTATTTACTCAAAGGTTCTTTTATGATTAATGTTGAAATCTATATTATCTGGAAAGTCGTTGATCGCTAGGGAGGCTTATCCCTATTGTAGAATAAATATTATTTATTTAAATAAATTAATTGTTTAATTTATTTATTTAAATAAGATTAGAATTGTTCTAATTGATTTATTCACAACCGGTTTAATATGGAGAACCTAAAGGGTCACACCATAAAAGGAAGAATAATTATTTAAGAAGTTAATGGCATAATCGTAATAATATGTTAAGTATATTTAATTTAATCTATGGTGATAGAATAAATTAAATAGCTTAATATTTATTATTTAATATTTTAGAAATATTAAATATAAATTAATAAGAGGAGTCTTATTAATATTATTACAATTATTATTATTTTAATTTCTAAAAGAGTTTAGGAATTAATTTAATATAAGTACTCTCATTTATTCCTAATTGGATTAGGAAGGAAAATTAGTTAAAGGAGTTTAATTAATTATCCCTAATAAGATTAGGGAGCTTAATTAATTAAAAGAATTAATTAATTAAAACCCAATTCCTTAATTGTTAAGGTGGGTTGCCCACATCTATAAATAAGAGGAGTCTTATTATGGGTGGTATGGGTTGTTGACTTTTTCAACAAAGTACGTAATAATTCCAAGTTGTTGGGAGTATGCCTTTTCTATAGAGATAGAAAACTAGGGTTAGCCATAACACCCATCTTCTTGAATTTTATTCTTCTTTGGTGGATCACCTCTAGAGGCCAAACACATGGGTGGCTAACGTTGATCAAAGGAAGGAACCAAACCCGGTGGATTCAAGATTGAACGCGAAAGGATTTGGAGGTGAACTTGTACCTGAGGAAGCTCGATCTTCAAGGGTATGATTTTATTCTTTATCTTTTCGTTTAATTAATAATTATGCATAAAGGATGATCCGGGTATATGGTTTGTAAATTTTTAAACTCTGATTTTCCACGCTTCCGCACTTTTTATGCAATTTGATTGCGTTATGAATATTACAAACCTAACAGATACGTCAATATCTTATCTCTCATAAACTGTGTTTGTATTCAGATGTTGTTAATAGGGCTCAGTTATTAGAGCGCAATAATGAGTCAACCCAACCAAAAGAGAGCAGCTGGCAAAATGATAATACCAGTGATAGCAGTCATCGAAGCGGTGACAATAAGCGTGGAGGAAATCAATATGCCAGAAATGGTAACCACTTCGGTGGTAGTCATGGCAAAAACAATAAGAATGGACATTTCAAGGAAAGAAGATTCAACAATGATGGAAAGACATCAGCATCAGCACCTGTCGTTAAGGAAGGAGAACGACCACCTATCATATGCTTCAAATGTGGAGGAGAGGGACACATCAGTCCAAACTGTGTGATGCCCTCCAAAACATTTTATAATTGTGGAAGAGAAGGACATCTGGCCCAATTTTGTCGTGCACCGAAGACAAGTCCAGCTGGGATGGAGGCAGCAAAGGCCATCCCAGACAAGACAAAACCATTTGTTCAAGGGAGAGCGTTTGTCGTGACCTCCCGGAAAGCAAGGAACCCGAACGAGGTCACCACGGGTAAGCTTATCATAAATTCTAGTGAAGTATATACCTTATTCGATACCAGTTCTACCCATTCTTTTATTTCTCCTACTTTAGGTGATGTATACCTATTTTGGGGGCGTCACACTACTAATACTATCATCTGGACCGTCACTGCGTTCCCCGACTAGTCCCGACTACATTCTCATTTCCTGAAGAGAACAGTGAAAGAAAGGGTGAGCTGAACTAGCCTAGTAAGAAATATTATGACTAAGATAATGCAGAATAAATTATCATTAGCCTTCAACAATGTTAAACTGATAAAATATAACAAATATCAAGTTAAATAATACCCCTTACCTTAATAGGAAATTGGATACCGCAATATTGTAGTAACAGAAGATTCTTCTTCTTTCTCTCTTATTCTCTCTATTCTTTCTCGCTCTATTGCTTTAGTGAATTCGTGAAAAATAATGAAGGAATGAGCTTCTATTTATAAGCTTGGTAGAGTAAGGGTAAAATAGTCTTTTCACCATAATTTATGACATCATCGCTTACATCATCGATCATATGACATCATTGCTTACATCATCGATCAAATAACATCATTGCTTACATCATCCTTCCGATGACATCATTGCTTACCTCATCGTTCCGATGACATCATTGCTTGCATCATCAAGTTTAACTGCAGTGGAACAAGTAATTCATTAAAAGACTCAAGTAGAGAATAAAATATACTATCTTTTATGATTTAAAAGGTTTTTCATCACTTTTATCGCTGAGACTCGGCTTAATAAATAATCCACATCATCCCTGCACTACGACCAAGGATATTCATTAGTATCACAACCACAAATTATCCATGCACTACGGCCAAGGATAATCGTCAATGGTCATGATCATGCCAACAACTGTCCATCAATGCACTACGGGCAATTGAGGACTTTTTCCATATCATTTGTAACATTACGGTCATGATTACACCGAATAATCCCTGGTCATAATCATACCAAGTCCATCTATGCACTACAGGCCACAGATGACTTTCAACATAATATAAACATGAGGATGATGACAATGATATAAGAATTCAATAAAACTAGTTCAAGAATTAATTTATCCAGGAACTAATAACGTCCAAATTGTCAACATGATACTTCTTTGTAGAGTAAAACTCAAGAATGCTCAGAAGAATATTTCCATGAAAAGATATTGGATGAAGCGCAAATATCAAGGATATTCCACTAATTTCATGGAGTATAGAAGTCAAAACTTTAACCAACTGAGTATAATAAAGAATGGGATAACAAAAGAAATCACCAGGCATGCGATAGACCGCACAGACAGGTTATTCTAACATAACAATAAATAACGGAACCAGGTCATGCACAAACACATAGACATAGTATTTCAACAGTAATAATAAATAATGGAATCAGTCATGCGTAAGCAAGCAGATGTGATGTTCCAATGAATAATAAATAACGAAACCAGGTCATGCGTAACGCACCGACATGATGTTCCAACAGAATAATAAAAATGGAATAACAGAAGAATTTCACTATGTATGTGGTACTTCGTATAGACAGGTTATTCCAATATAATGATAAAGAATGGAATAACATAAAAATTTCACCAAGTATAGGGTAGCCCGCGTATACAGGTTATTCCAACAGAATAATAAAGAATGGAATAACAGAAGTTCTCTTCATGAATAAGAAAGAAATAATACCCCTTACCTTAGTAGGAAATTGGATACCGCAAGATTGTAGTAACAGAAGATTCTTCTTCTTTCTCTCTTATTCTTTCTCGCTCTATAGCTTTAGTGAATTCGTGAAAAATAATAAAGGAATGAGCTTCTATTTATAAGCTTGGTAGAGTAAGGGTAAAATAGTCTTTTTGCCATAATTTATGACATCATAAACACATCATCGATCATATGACATCATTGCTTACATCATCCTTCCGATGACATCATTGCTTACCTCATCGTTCCAATGACATCATCGCTTACATTATTAGAATTCAAATTCAAATTGTTCTCTTCCACCTCATTTTACTTCTATACCATGAATTTACTATAATAATGTTACCATTCAAATTATAAAAAAAAACATACTATCATATAATCACATCATACTACTATACTATAATATTATAATAATATATTTAAATGAATTATTGATTTGATAATTTGAAATACTGTGTAATGACAATTATTGAATCAAAAATATCAACGTAACAATTATTGAATCAATAAAATATTAAGCAGTAATTACTGTAACAATTATTGAGTAGTGCCTTCTTACGTAAGAATCAATAATTCAAACAACGCGTGTGCTACTGTGCAACAACGCGTGTTACTGTATTTTAACCACCAGGTATTCCAACAGTGTTAACGGTAACACTTTCGCCATTATTTTTATAAAAGTATTTTTGTCGTTTTCTAACTGCGATAATAATTCCGTTGTGGGGTCCACCAATGATTGTGTCGTCGTACGAATATTCCCCGACAAAAAGAATATTCCCCGACCAAACGAATATTTTATAACAACTTGCGTACTTTGCAAAATTTATAAATATTACCCACAACTATAACATTATATCAAATTCATTCCATAATATTTATAGAAAAATCATCTTTATTAAAAAGTTGGGGTCTTACACTATTCATGACGAAAATTGATTTTTTTTTCTATCCAAATTATTTGTGATACAATAATATTCTTGAATTTTCCTCCACAAAGCAGTATCATGTTGACAATTTGTGCATTCTTGAACTCTGGATAAATTTTATTATAAATCTTTAAAATTTATCCTTGCTTTCACTTAATTGAATTCTCATATCATTGTTATCATCCTCATGTTTATATTGCGATAAAAGTCCTCATTGGCCCGTAGTGCATTGATGGACAGTTGTTGGTATGATTATGACCAAGAATTATGTATCGGTATAATTATGATCCATAATGTTACAAATGATGTGGTAAAATTCCTCATTGGCCCGTCGGGGTAGGGTAAACTGGTCTGGCAACACCTGCTGGGGCGAGGTCACCCAGATGCAGTTTCTGCAGTTCGCGATTTTGACAGTTCGTAGCCAAATAATTCTAATTAAATACAAATTAAACTAGTACCATGATTTCTATGAAGTATACACTTCATAGAAACATCATAAAATGTTACTAACATGTTTTTAACACTTTAAATCATGCAATTACTTGAATCAAATCACATGATTTCACTGTTCTTGGTGTTTTTGAAGGTTTTGAGGGAAAACATGAAATTTGACATCACAGATTCGCTATAACTCCGAATCAGTCTGTTCAAAGTTTGTTTTCTTCATTTTAACATGTATTATTATAATCTACTATCAAGTTTAAGTTAAACAAACAATTCACGGCATACAATTGTTCGTAAGGGCCATATATACAACTTTTATACTCTATAACATCAAAAAACCAATTACGACATATTTATATGAAATTGATTACTCTAATCACATGAATATATGATATAAACATATACTAACATATATAACATCATATACTCATCAATTATCAATCTCTTCTGTAAGACCCCAATTTTTATGAATAAAGATTAAATTTTCTAAATATTATTTTTAATAATAAGGTGTGGATTTGATATAATGTTATAGTTGTGGGTAATATTTACAAATTTTACAAAGTATGCAAGTGGTCATAAAATATTCGTTTTGTCAGGAAATATTCGTACGACGGCAGATTCATTGGTGGACCCCACAACAGAATTATTATCGGAGTTAGAAAACGACAGAAATATCTTTTTATAAAAATAACAACGAAAGTTTTACCTTTAACTGTTGAAATACCCGGTGATAAAAGTACAGTAATACGTGTGGTTGCATAGTAGCACATGGTATTGTACATTATCTTTGATTATTGATGCTTACGTGAGAAGTCACTCAGTTTTATTTAATTATTGCTACAATAATTGCTGCATAGTATCTCATACTATTGATTCAATTATTGTCACAGTATCATCTGCACAATATTTTATATTATTAAATCAATAATTGAGACAACAAAATTATTCATATTATTATTTGTATTATTGACAATGTCTAGAAAGTTCTATCGAGTAAAGGGGTTTGTGAAAGTAATATGAATACAAGTCAATCATGTATGATGCTAAAGCATATACTTTGTAATCAATCTTATTTATTTATTAATAAAAGAATTATTTATTGAAGGCATTTAATTATCTACATGGTGTTGTTTTAATAATAAGTGATAAACTTATAGTTTTAAGCAATGCTTTTAGAATCATGATTAGATCATGCTAATGAGATTTAAATTCTTAGATAGCTTAAAACTAAAATGTTCCCAATCAATGGATTACTAAAAAGGGGATAGTGAATCCGGATAGATTGGTACGTACATTGCTTGCTCATTGGATGAGGATGATTGATCTCGTGATCATTTGTGTGGAGACACTAAAGCAAGTATGTAGGTGCTTATTAGAGAATAAGTTCACTAAACGTGACTCGCTAAGGAATACCTAATGGAGTTTTACTTGCCTGTCAATAGGAATTCCTGTAGTGATAGTAGTACAAATGATCCTTAGACTTGAGATCATCGTAGTATCTTATATATAACGAATTACACTTTGACTTATTCCTTAAGACTCTTAGAGTATATCAAAGGGTATCCTCGGGTGTAATAAATTATATATGGAATAATGAATGATCAATAAAGAATCTACCACTTCTAGTAAAAGAAGTGAAATGTCATATGTGATTCGATAAATGACAACCCAGGAATCCTTGGCCAAGGTGGAATGAAATTAGAAAGTAGTTTCTAATTTTCATTCATTAGGAGTTGTGCATTTGGGAATCAAAATACATATAATTAAATCAAATAAGACTTGACAGTAATTCCATGTCTTATATGTGACGCCCCCAAAATTATGTATACATCACCCATCTTGGGTAGTCAGATACATGGTACAGAATTTAAATACAACTTACTAATATAACTGTGGTGTACAATACGACATAAACTGTGAGTTTGAATACAAATATTGTCTACTAGAGATTATACAAACTCAAAAGGAGTCCTCATTACAATTATTATCACACTATTTCACAGAATAGTGAGGACTACTAATGCTATCCTCCGGACCATTACTCCGTTCCCCCGACTCGTCTCAAACTATATTCTCATTTTCAAGAGAACGGTGAAAGAAAGGGTGAGCTCAACTAGCTCAAGAAGAAATATTATGAGTAAGATAATGCGAATAAATTATCATTAGCCTTCAACAACAGATGTTAAAACCGATAAAATATAATGAACATCAAGTTTAACTACAACATGAACCAACAATCCATTAAAAGAGTCAAGTAGAAAATAAAATCTACTATCTTTTATGATTTAAAAGGTTTTTCATCATTTGTTATAAATTTGAGACTCACTTTAATAAATATTCCACATCATCGAATCACCCCGCACTACTGACCAATGATATTCTTTAGTATCACGACCACAATTATTCATGCACTACGGGCCAAGAATATTTGTGTATTCATTAATGGTCATGATCATGCCAACAAGCGTCCATCAATGCACTACGGGCCATCGAGGATTTTACCACATCATTTGTAACATTACGGCCATGATTACACCGAATAGTCTCGGTCATAATCATACCAAGTCCATCTATGCACTATGTGCCACGAGATGACTTTCAACATAATATAAACATGAGGATGATGACAATGATATAAGAATTCAATAAAACAAGTTCAAGAATTAATTTATCTAGGAACCAATAACATCCAAACTATCAACATGATCTTGCTTTGTATAGTAAAATTCAAGAATATCGAGAAAAATATTTCCATGAAAGGATATCTTTGGATGAAGTGCAAATATCAAGGATATTCCACTAATTTCATGGAGTATAAGTCAAAGTTTTAACCAACCGAGTATAATAAAGAATGGAATAACAAAAGAAATCACCATGCATGCGATAGACCGCATACGCAAAAGTTATTCCAACAGAATAATAAATAACGGAACCGGTCCGGCCAGAAATGCACGATGGATATTCCAACAGAATAATAAAGAATGGAACCAGGTCCGGCGTAAAACACACAGACATGATGTTCCAACAGAATAATAATAAAGAGCGGAACCAGTCGGCGTAAAACACATGCATGGATGTTCCAATAGAATAATAATAAAGATGGAACTAGGTAAAGGTGTAAAACACACGTATATGATGTTCCAAATGTAATAATAGAAGAATGTCACCAAGTATAGGGTAAACCCACGATACAAAAGTTATTCCAAGCAGAATAATAAGCAATGGAATAACAATAGTTCTCTTCATGAATAAGAAAGAATAACACCCTTACTTTTAGTAGGAGATTGAATATCGTAGTAGTGTAGTAACAAAATACTCTTCTTTTTCTCTCTTATTCTCTCTATACTTTCTCTCTATAGCTTGAATGAATTGTGAAAATAATGAAGCACTAGGCCTCTATTTATAGAAGATTTCTAGCTTAGCACCCGCCATGTGAAAAGGCAAGTGGCTTGGACGATAGTGATGTGAAAAGAAAAGTGGTTTGACTCCTGTAATGTGAAACGACAAGTGGTTCGACGCCTGTAATGTGAAACGACAAGTGGTTCGACGCTTGTAATATAAAACGGCAAGTGGTTTGACGTCTGGTAAAGGTAATTACTATTGACGAAGGTAATTACTATTCACAAAGGTAATTACTATTGACGAAGAGACTCTTAGATGATGACATATGGGCCCCCCCATAAAATAATCAAACTTACCACAAACGTCTCATAACAGACTCTTTATATACATCAAGGATTGAATAAATATTACCACAAATCATTTTATTTTTAATCAACACATATTTAATCTTTCAACAATTATTAATCATTTATAACTTGTCGTCTCAATTATTGATTTAATACTATAACATATTATACGATGATGATCTTGTGACAATAATTGAATCAATAATATAAGAGATATGATGCAAAGAATTATCAGTAGCAATAATTGAGCATAGGTGAGTGACTTCTCACGTAAGCATCAATAATCAATATCGTGCTACTATACAACTACGCATATTCATCGCACTTTTTTTACTACCGGTAGTTCAACAGGTTTTAACGGTAACACCTCTGTAGTTATTTTTATAGAAAGATAATTTTGTCGTTTTCTAACTACGACAATACTTAGATTAATCAGGGGTCCACTAATGATTGAGTCGTCGCATCTAATATTCCCCGACAAAAAGAATATTCCCCACCAAACAAATATTTTATAACAACTTGCTTACTTTGCAAAATTTATAAATATTACCCACAACTATAACATTATATCAAATTTATTCCATAATATTCAAAAATAATATTTATAGAAAATTCATCTTTATTTATAAAAGTTGGGGTCTTACAACCTCCCCTAAATATGAAATTTCTCCCTCGAAATTAGGGTACGTACCTGGTATGTCGAAGAGGTAAGGATACCTTGATTTCATTTCAGATTCTAACTCCCAAGTCATTTCCTCAACATCGTGGTTCCTCCACAAAACTTTGACTTGAGGTATAACCTTGGAGCGTAGAATATGTTCCTTCTTGTCCAAGATTTGAACAGGAACCTCTTCATACGTTAAATCTTCCGCTATTTAAATGGGTTCTAACTCAATAATGTGGTTCAGGTCTTTCACATATTTACGTAACATGGATATGTGAAAAACGTTATGAACACAAGACATACTTGGCGGTAAAGCGAGTCTATAGGCCATAGTTCCTACTCGATCGAGGATTAAAAATGGACCGATGAATCGAGGATTGAGTTTTCCTCTCTTTCCAAATCTTGTAACTCCTTTCCATGGAGCAACTCTTAACAACACATGATCTCCTATATCGAATTCCACGTCCTTTCGATGAAGATCAGCATAACTCTTTTGTCGATTTTGTGAGGTTTTTATACGTTATCGGATCGTTTGAATCTTTTCCGTAGTCATATGTACCAATTCCGGTCCCAACAACGTTGCTTCACCCACCTCATCCCAGCATACTGGAGAATGACACTTTCTTCCATACAACGCTTCGAATGGAGCCATGCCAATACTTGTTTGATAACTGTTGTTGTAGGAAAACTCCACCAATGGTAAGAACTTGTCCCAACTTTCCTTGAAATCAAGGACACAGAGTCTTAATAGATCTTCAAGAGTTTGAATAGTCCTCTCCATCGTCCGTCCGTCTTCGAGGATGATATGCCGAAGCTAAATCGTAAGTCTGTGCCCATAGCTTTTTGCAAACTAACCCAAAATCGTGAAGTGAATCTTGGGTCTCGATCAGGAAACTATGGATACGGGCATACCATGCAGTCTTACACTCTCGTTTATGTACATACGAGCAAGAGCGTTCAAGTGTATAAGTTTCTCGATATCAGAAGAAATGAGCGAACATGGTCAATCTATCAACAATGACCCAAATCGCATCTATGCTTTAAGAAACCTTAGGAAGGCCGTGAATCTAAATCCATGGTAATGTGCTCCCACTTCCATTCTAGAATTTCAAGTGGTTGCAATGGACCTTTTGGTACTTGATGCTCTCGCTTTAACTCGTTGACAAGTTAGACACCTTGAGATAAACAACGCTATCTCTCTCTTCATATTGCTCCACCAAAATGTATGGCGATTTAATATAATGATACATTTGGTACTCCTGAGATGGATTGCAAATGGTGTGTTGTGCGCCTCCATCATGATATTATACTTTATATCGGTCGTTAGGAACACAAAGTCCGGAGTTGACTCAAGTATTCCTTCTTCATCGATTCTTGCTTCCCAAGATAACACCTTCTTGCACTTTCTTCCTCATACGCATCGACCTGTGTCCGTAGCTTGAGCGACTTTAACTTAATCGATTAAAGTCGGTTCTACTCAGATACTCGCTATCATCATACGCGTCCCTCGAGTCTTTAACTCTATCTCCATCCTTTGCAAGTCACACAAAATGGGCATTTGCGTTGACAATATCACACTCGTGCTTTCTCGTGATATGATCTTCTACTCAATGCGCCGATTACCACGTTCGCTTTTTCCAAGATGGTATTGGATGGTATGATCATAATCTTTCAGCAGATTCAAGCCAACGTCGTTGTCGCATGTTGAGTTCCTTTTGAGTGAAGAAATATTTGAGGCTTTTATGATCCGTAAAGATCTCCACTTTCTCCCCATACAAGTAATGCCTCCAAATTTTAAGTGTGAAGACAACATTTGCTAACTCTAGATCATGAGTAGGATAATTCCTCTCATATTCTTTGAGTTGTCATGAGGCATAGGCTATAACTTTTCCATGTTGCATAAGAACACATCCCAACCTTTTTGCGAAACATCATCAGTAGATGACAAATCCTTCCGAGCAGATGGTATTGTCGAGCGGTCTTTGAAATAAGTCTCCTCTTGAGTTCTTGAAAACTCTTCTCATATTCTTGGCTCCAACCGAACTTTGTATCTTTCCGAGTCGGTTGAGTCGATGGAGTAGCGATTCGAAAATCCTTCCACGAATCTCCGATAATAACCACTAAACCGAGAAAGCTACATACTTGCGGCCATCGATTTAGGTTGTTCACTTTGAATAGCTTCAATATTTCTTTGGGTCAACAAATATTCCATGACTTGATACCGCGTGCCCAAGGAATATCGCTTCTTCAAGCCGAACTCGCATTTCTTCAACTTGGCATAAAGCTTATATTCACGAAGCTTTTGGAGTGTCGACCTCAAGTGTTGCTTTCATGATCTTCACGGCTTTTGGAATAAATAAGGATGTCATCAATAAAGACGACCACAAAGTGATCCAAATATTCCTTGAATACTCGGTTCATCATATCCATGAAGGCGGTAGGAGCATTAGTCAATCCAAAGGACATGACTAGGAATTCATAATGCCCGTGATCGAGTTCCGAAGCCGTCTTTGGAATGTCACGTGTTCTAATCTTCAATTGGTGATATCCTAAGCTAAGATCAATCTTTAAAAAGAATTTGGCTCCTTGCAATCGGGTCAAACAGTCATCAATACATGGCAATGGATACCTATTTTGATGGTGACATGATTCAACTCCAGATAATCAATACAAAGTCGATACTCCCATCTTTCTTCTTCATGAATAGAATAGGAGCACCCCAAGGAGAATTACTAGGGACGAATAAAGCCAATGTCTAACAATTCCTCGTAGTTGGGTCTTTAACTCACGAAGTTCAATAGGAGCCATTCGATATGGGGCTTTGGAAATAGGTTTTGTATAGGGTTCAAGGTTGATACAAAATTTAATTTCACGCTCTGGGGGTAGGCCAGGAAGTTCTTCGGGGAATACGTCAGGAAATTTATTAATAATAGAAATATCGTTCAAAACTGACGTATTTTTGTTTAAATCTGTGACATGAGCTAAGAAAGCTTGACATCCATTTTTCAATAAAAGAATAGCTTTATGGCTTGAGATGACCGTGATTGATTTTAATGGTTTGGTCACTTGAATTCTCATAATAGGTTGGTTAGGAATATGAAAGCTAACAACCTTACGAAAACAATCAATTTTTGCATGATAAGTAGTTAACCAATCAATCCCTAGAATCACGTCAAATGCAAGTATTTTTAATGAAATAAGATCGACAGGTAATGTGAGGGTACCGATTTGAACCAAACAAGACTTATAAGCGATTGGATGTAATGAAGGTTTCTCCCAGCGGAGTTTTAACAGATAAGTTAAAGTCTAATTTCTCCGAGTCAAATTTAATCGATGAGCGCAAGTAGGAGAAATAAAAGAATGGGTAGAACCAGTATCAAATAAAGTATAGACTTCATTAGAGTTTATGATAAGCTTACACCGTGATGACCTCATTCGGGTTCCTTGCTCTCTCTAGGGAGGTCACAACAAACGCTCTCCTCAGACTCTGGGTTTTGACTTTTACGGGACGACCTTTGGTGCCTCCATCCTATTTGAATTTATCTTGATGAAACGACAAAATCGAGCTAAGTGACCTTCTCTTCCACAATTATAACATGCTTTGGATGGCATGGCACAGTTTGGACTGATGTGTCCCTCTCCTCCGCATTTGAAGCATATGATAGGTGGTCTTTTTCCTTCCTTAACAACGGGTGCTGGTGCTGACGTCTTTCCATCATTGTTGAGTCTCCTTTTCTTAAAATGTCCATTCTTATTGTTTTGGTCCTGATTACCACCAAAGTGGTTACCATATCCGGCCTGTTGATTCCCTCCACGCTTGTTGTCACCGATGATGACTACTCATTGTATATATAATTTTGCTTCTACCGCTCTCTTTTAGTTGCGTTGACTCGTTATCGCTCCACTAATCGAGCCCTATTTACAACATCCGAATACAAACACGGTTTATGAGAAATAAGATGTTGACGTATCTCCGCTTCAAACCTCTTAAAATCATTCAGCGGCATTCTCTCTTCATTATCCACCAAGTGGGACACTGGCAAGTGATAACTCGCAAATTTTGCCTCGTATTGCGACACGGTCATATTGTTTTGTTCCAACTTGATAAACTCCACCTCCTTCATGTGGCGAATATTTTCGAGAAAAGTATTTGTCATTGAATGACTCTGGAACTTCTCCCAAGATATCTTGAGACAAAGAAGTTGAGTACGTTTCCGATTTCCACAAGTAATCCGCCTCTCGCTTGCAACATAAAAGCGTGAAAGGAACCTTTTGATCCTCGGAGCATCCCAAGACATCAAATATCTTGGTAATCTGCTTTATCCATGCTTCCGCCTGGAAGTGGTTTTGGCTCTCCCTTAAACTCCGGTGGTCCCGGCTCCTTGAACTCATTTAGCGGTGACCGCTTGAGAGAGTTTTCCGTGTTTCCACCTACGTTTTGGAAAGGAGTCGCTCTCACTTTCTTTGTTGCATGAATTGCATAAAGCCTCCGAACATTTGATCATTCATCATTTGGTCGGTGTTGTTGTTTGCATGAGGATTGTCGCCTTCACGATGCACATTATCTCGATTATTGATATGTGGTGAATCAACGATCGCTTTTGTGCTCCATTCTATTCTCAACATTCTCGGATGTCATTTTCGAGACTTCGCCACAAAACAAAAGGTTAATTGACGTGTAACATATTATCCCTATATTAAACCCACCAATAAAATAGCACATAAACTTAGGTAGGTCATACTAGTGAAGGTATTCCCGTCTCTCCCTCCTAGTACTATTCTCACATCTTAGCGAGGATCATATCCCTAAGCTCGATACCAACTATGACGCCCCAAAATTAGGTATACATCACCCATCTTGGGTAGTCGGATACTTGTATGTAATTTAAATGTAACTTACTAATATAACTCTGTAGGTACAATACGACATAAAGCGTGAGTTTAAATACAAATATTGTCTACTAGAGATTATACAAACTCAAAAGGAGTCCTCATTACAATTATTATCACACTATTTCACGTAATAGTGAGGACTACTAATGCTATCCTCCGGACCATTACTCCGTTCCCAGGCTCGTCCGCCTATATTCTCATTTCTCAAGAGAATAGTGAAAGAAAGGGTGAGCTCAACTAGCTCATTAAGAAATATTATGACTAAGATAATGCGAATAAATTATCATTAGCCTACAAATGATGTTAAACCGATAAAATATAATGAACATCAAGTTTAACTACAGTAGAACCAAAGAATCCATTAAAAGAGTCAAGTAGAAAATAAAATCTACTATCTTTTATGATTTAAAAGGTTTTTCATCACTTTTATAGCTGAGACTCAGCTTTAATAAATATTCCACATCATCGAATCACCCATGCACTACGGCCAAGGATATTCTTTAGTATCACGGCCATAATTATTCATGCACTACGGGACAAGAATATTTGTGTATTCATTAATGGTCATGATTATGCCAACAACTGTCCATCAATGCACTACGGGCCACTGAGGATTTTTACCACATCATTTGTAACATTACGGTCTGATGACATGAATACTTAGAATAGTCTCACGGTTATAATCATACCAAGTCCATCTATGCACTACAAAGCCACAGATGACTTTCAACATAATATAAACATGAGGATGATGACAATGATATAAGAATTCAATAAAACAAGTTCAAGAATTAATTTATCTAGGAACCAATAACATCCAAACTCATCAACATGATATTGCTTTGTATTGTAAAATTCAAGAATCTTCGAGAAAAATATTTCCATGAAAGGATTTGGATGAAGCGCAAATATCAAGGATATTCCACTAATTTCATGGAGTATAGAAGTCAAAGTTTTAACTAACCGAGTATAATAAAGAATGGAATAACAAAAGAAATCACCATGCATGCGATAGACCACACGGTGAGTTATTCCAACAAAATAATAAATAACGGAAACCGGTCCCAGCAGAAATGCATGACAGGATATTCCAATGTAATAATAAAGAATGGAACCAGGTCGGCGTAAAACACACAGACGAGGATGTTCCAACAGAATAATAATAAAAAAGGCGGAACGTGTCAAGGTGTAAAACACATGCACAGGATGTTCCAATAGAATAATAATAAAGAGCGAAGAATCCGTGTGTAAAACACACACGACAGGATGTTCCAACGAGAATAATAGAAGAATGTCACCAAGTATAGGGTAAACCATGTATATAGGTTATTCCAAGAATAATAAGAAATGGAATAACAAGCAGTTCTCTTCATGAATAAGAAAGAATAATACCCCTTACTTTTAGTAGGAGATTGAATCTTTGCAGTAGTGTAGTAAAAATACTCTTCTTCCTCTCTCTTATTCTCTCTATACTTTTCTCTCTATAGCTTGAATGAATTCATGAAAATAATGAAGCACTAGGCCTCTATTTATAGAAGATTTCTAGCTTAGCACCCATGTGAAAAGGCAAGTGGCTTCATTTAATCGGTGATGATGAAAAGAAAAGTGGTTCGACGCCTTTTGTAATGTGAAACGACAAGTGGTTCGGCGCTTTGTAATGTGAAACGACAAGTGGTTCGATGCCCTGTAATATGAAACGGCAAGTGGTTTAACGTCTGGTAAAGGTAATTACTATCGACGAAGGTAATTACTATTCACAAAGGTAATTACTATTGTGAAGGTAATTACTTATTGACGAAGAGACTCTTAGATGATGATATATGGCCCCCATAAAATAATCAAACTTACTACAAACGTCTCATAATGGACTCTTTATATACATCAAGGATTGAATAAATATTACCACAAATCATTTTATTTTTAATCAATACATATTTAATCTTTCAACAATTATTAATCATTTACAACTTGTCGTCTCAATTATTGATTTAATCAATAACATATTATATGAGATGATCTTTGTGACAATAATTGAATCAATAATATAAGAGATATGATGCAAAGAATTATCGTAGCAATAATTGAGCATAATTGAGTGACTTCTCACGTAAGCATCAATAATCAATATCGTGTGCTACTTATACAACTACGCGTATTATTGTATTTTTTACTACGGGTAGTTCAGCGGTTTTAACGGTAACACCACCTGCTAGTTATTTTTATAGAAAGATAATTTTGTCGTTTTCTAACTACGACAATACTTGATTGTGGGGTCCATTAATGATTGAGTCGTCGCATTTAATATTCCCCGACAAAAAGAATATTCCTCGACCAAACGAATATTTTATAACAACTTGCTTACTTTGCAAAATTTATAAATATTACCCACAACTATAACATTATATCAAATTTATTCCATAATATTCAAAAATAATATTTATAGAAAATTCATCTTTATTTATAAAAGTTGGGGTCTTACATTATATTTAATTGGGACATTGTATGGTGAAAGGATTGAATTGTATAGTAACTATTAACTCGAAGGTTCTTTTATGATTAATGTTGAAATCTATATTATTTGGAAAGTCGTTGATCGCTAGGGAGGCTTGTCCATATTGTAGAATAAATATTATTTATTTAAATAAATTAATCGTTTAATTTATTTATTTAAATAAGATACTTAATTTTTCTAATTGATTTATTCACAATAGGTTTAATATGGAAAACCTAAAGGGTCACACCATAAAAGGAAGAATAATTATTTAAGAAGTTAATGGCATAATTGTAATAATATGTTAAGTATATTTAATTTAATCTATGGTGATAGAATAAATTAAATAACTTAATATTTATTATTTAATATTTTAGAAATATTAAATATAAATTAATAAGAGGAGTCTTATTAATATTATTACAATTATTATTATTTTAATTTCTAAAAGAGTTTAGGAATTAATTTAATATAAGTACTCTTATTTATTCCTAATAGGATTAGGAGGAAAATTAGTTAAAGGAGTTTAATTAGTTATCCCTAATAAGATTAGGGAGCCCATTTAATTAAAAGAGTTTAATTAAATAAATTATATCTTGTTTTAATTAAATAGGGTTACCTAATATCTTTATAAGAGGAGTCTTATATCAGATATCAAATATACGTAATTCCAATTATTAGAGAGTACGCCCCATTTTTCTATAGAGATAGGAAAAATTATGGTTTGAGCCAATACACCCTTCTTCTTGAAAATTCTTCTTCCTTGGTGGATCACCTCTAGAGGCCATACACTTGGGTGGCTAACATCGATCAAAGGAAGGAATCTACCCAGAGATTTAAGAAGATCGCGGAGAAGTAGGAGGTGAACTCGTACTTGTGGAAGCTCGCATCTACAAGGGTATGATTCCATAACTTCTTGTTCTTTATTTTAATTAATAATATTCATAAAGGATGATCCGGGTAATTGGTTTGTGAAAAATTTTAAAATCTGATTTTACTTTGCTTCCGCTATTTTTGTAATTTGATTGGTACTTTGATTTTCACAAAACCTTATAGTTTGGTTACATAATTGTGCGCCAATAAGGAGAAGTCATTATCGGAAAGACCTCTCTTTCCTGAAAATGATTTGGTTGTTAATATTGTGAGTTATAAATGATGAATAAATGTAATTAAAAATGTGTTTTGTGAAACAAAGTGAATTGAGATAAATAGAGGGGATTTTTATGAAGTATTTGTAGTAAATTTTGCTTATTTCATGGACCTCCACTTAGAAATTTTTCAAAATCATCAATAGAAAGTATATCAATATATATATATATATATAAGTTTTTTTTTATGTTAAATAGAATATATTATATTTTATTTAATTGCATAGTACTGCATAGTATTGCATAGTGGGTGCATAATGATGCATAGTAAAATCAAAAAAATTTAAACGATTTCGTCCGTGAATTCGCTAGTGAACTCCTCTACTGTTGGTCCGTGATTTCTAAATTCAAATAGTATCTTGCCATTCTCCTATAAATAGGATGCTTAGTTTAGAAATGAAAATCACACCAGGATAAGAGAATTTTTCTTCTATAATATTGAGCGTATTTTTTTAGAGTTTAAGGAAGCTTTGAGTGTAGAAAACAGTGCAAGTTTTATTCAAGAATATCCCCGCTATACCATTCACAAATACTCTCATTTTAAGGTAAGGGATATTATTTTTGTTCAATATTCGTAAGAAATAATATTTTATTCCATACTCTGTATTATGTAAGTAATATTATTTCATTTCAGATTTTGAATTTTACACTCATTTTATTAAGTATTGCTTCTATACTCCTTGAAATTAGTAGAATATCCTTGAAATTTGCGCTTCATCGAGTATCTTTTTATGGGAATATTTTTTTGAACATTTTTGTTAAGTTTTAACTTTTTTCATGCTGGAGTACTATTCATAAAGTACAATTCATGGGGTACTATTCACTCAGGTACTATTCATCAAAAATTGATTTCTTTTATGTCCAAATTATTTGTGATACAATATTATTCTTGAATTTTACTCCATAAAGCAGTATCATGTTGACAATTTGGGCATTCTTGAACTCTGGATAAATTGAATTATAAATCTTTAAAATTTATCCTTGCTTTCACTTAATTGAATTCTCATATCATTGTCATCATCCTCGTGCTTATATTGTGATGAAAGTCCACATTGGCCCATAGTGCATTGATGGACAGTTGTTGGTATGATTATGACCAAGAATTATGTATTGGTATAATCATGACCCATAATGTTACAAATGATGTGGTAAAAGTCCTCATTGGCCCGTACTGCATTAATGGATAGTTGTTGGCATGATCATGACCATTGTTGATAATAACGAATGTCCTTGGCCCGTAGTGCATGGATAATTTGTGGATGTGATACTAACGAATATCCTTGGCCCGTAGTGCATGGATAATTGGATGATGTGGATTATTGGAGTTGTGTTACAGTGATAAAATATTGGTGATGAACTTTTAAATCATAGAAGATAGTAGATATCATGCTCTACTTAACTCTTCTAATGGATTGCTTGTTCCGCTGCAGTTAAAATTGTTGTTTATTGTATTCTATCTGTTTGTATACTGCAAAAGGCTAAGGATAATTTATTCTGTATTATCTTAGTCATAATATTCTTTACTAGGCTAGTTGAGTTCACCCTTTTCTTTCATTGTTCTCTTCAGAAAATAAGAATATAGCTGGTACTAGTCGAGGAACAGAGTGATGGTCCGAGATGGGTGGCTATAGTAGTCCTCACTATTCTATGAAATAGTGTGATAATAAATGTAATGAGAACTCCATTTGAGTTTGGATATTGTCTACGAGACAATATTCGTGTTAAAACTCTCAGCTATGTTATGTTGTATTTTACACGATAGTTGTATAATTAAGTTTGTATTTGAATTCTGTACCATATTTTTGGCGGCTCAGAATGGGTTGTGTATACCTATTTTGGGGGCATCACAGTTGGTATCAAAGCTTAGGGATATGATCCCTGGCTGAGATTTGAGGCTAGAACTAGGAGGGGAGAGACAGGTAAATCCTTCGGTAGTATGACCTACCTAAGCTTATTTGTTATTTAATTACTTGGTCAGAATATAAGGATTATATGTGGCATGTCAATTAACACTTGATTTGTGACAGTGTTTGAAATTTACATCTAAAAATGTTGAGTTAAGCAATGGAGCACATGAGATTGTTAAGTCACCGCTGAACAATACCCAGGATAGTGTGCATCAGGAAGGAAATAATCCTCAGGTAAACAACAACACCAACCAAATGATGAACGACAGAATGTGTAGGAGCTTTCTGCAATTTATGTAACATTAGGCGAGAGAGACTCCTGTTCAAAATGCAGGTGGAAACACTGGCAACTCACGGCTGGTCACCGCTAAGCAGTTCAAGGAGCTGAGACACCCGATGTTTTTGGGAAAGCCAGAACCACTTAAGGCAGAGACGTGGATAAAGTAGATCACCAAGATATTTGATGCCTTGGCACTACAAGAAAAGGGCCATCATGCGACCAATGATATCGCCGATCGCTTCTATCTCGGTCGCCGATAATAGTATTAGCGATCGCTATCTCTAATCGAAAAAAGAAATCTAGTCGCTATGGATATCGGATATCGACGCGCGTGCGATCGACGGTCGGTCGAGAAGAATTCCCCAAAAATTTGGTGCGTAAACTTTTAAGCAACCAATCTATATCGCCGACCGCTAGCGGCCGCTAATATGTCCACATCATTAAAAACTAGCGACCGCATACGGTCGCTGATGGCGGTCGCTGATTCTTATAACCTGAATCAGATTCAGGCATTCGTTCAAACCAGTCGACAAACATTCGGCCGAGAAACTCAGATGAGAAACCACCAACATTCGGCCACCAACACCAACATTCACCAACATTCACCAACAACATTCGGCCACCAACAACACTCATAATTTACTCACCAACACCTTCACCATCAACATTCACCATAATACAACATTCGGCCGACGCCTTCACCAACACCAACATTCGACCGACGCCTTCACCATCACCGCATTCACCGCTTCAGAACCCCTTTAATCTTCCTTTCATAATTTATTGTATATTACAATCTTCCTTTCACAATTTTTACTTTCTTCGCTCCAAAATTACGGGTAAATCGATATGAAGACCGATTTACTTTATTATATGTTATGGGTATATTCGCTCCAAAATTATGGGTATATTATGGGTAGCTCATATTTTGTTGGAGACCGATTTTGTTTGAGAAGTTCATATTTCCTTATGAATAGGAAGAAATTCATATTTTGTTAGTAATCGACTTTTGGGTAATGATATGAAGAAATTCTTATTTTGATAGTAATCGATTTTGTTGGAGAAGTTCATATATACTTCCAATTAAGTCGCTTTTGAGTATACTAGTTTAATTTGCATTATTATATTGGGAATTTGTATATTTCTCTTGGTTTGTGTCTTGGTGCCTAGAAATGACTTTATATACATGTTGTCGTGCATGTGGCTAGTCCATATTATAGGGGAGACTCGCTAATTTTTTTTATTAGTCGGCGTAGTTGAGAACATTTATACTATTAACGAGCCTATTGTTGATCCACTAGAGCCTATTAAGGGCTATTGAGTTGATCCACTTAGCCAAGCCTCACGGGCCAAGCCAAGCTTTGTTGTTAGCATGGTAAGCTATCAAATGTTAAGCCAAAAATAGTAAAGGTTAGGGAACCGTTAGTGCAATGTAGAAGGTAACTAGACACACATGGTCAATAAAGAGACTGTTTATCTTTTTAACAAGGGTATTTAACACTTATGTATATAAGAATAAAGCTACAAAATGTTATAGAAGCTATAAATTGCTCAACCAAGTTATGCATGCTTACAAGTATGCTCAAGTCATATGGTTACAAGTATGCTCAAGTCATATGTTAATTAACATTTATAATGTTGTCTGTAGTAGGTACCGTGGAATCATGGACCTCTATTCAGACCGTAGTTGGATGGCACGACGAAAGTCAAG
This sequence comes from Panax quinquefolius, assembly GCA_020205615.1. Classification (NCBI taxonomy): domain Eukaryota; kingdom Viridiplantae; phylum Streptophyta; class Magnoliopsida; order Apiales; family Araliaceae; genus Panax; species Panax quinquefolius. The sequence goes on from CM035155.1 coordinate 56,218,126, forward strand.
TGCCCATATAGGTGCTACAGTTGAATTTAGAGCTGGTTGCCAAGTGTTTTTGGAGTATGCGTATAGTCACCCAGAATGTATGAATGGTAAGTCGCAGATACGATGTCCATGTTTAAAGTGTAAGAATGTAAATTATATGGACAGAGACATGGTAAACTATCATTTACTTGTTTCTGGGTTCATGAGAAATTACGAAGAATGCTGGTGGGCACATGGGCAGAGAAGAGATGGTGGCATCACACAAGTACACAATTCGGGCAAAGAGAGTACTCATCGATGAATGAAATGGTCCATGATATTGCAGGGCCGATTTTGATTGGGGAGCAAGGCAGAGAGCAACCTATGAATTTCGATGCCAAAGACTTCTTTAAGTTGTTAGACGAGGGTAAGAAGCCATTGTGGCATGGTTGCACCAAACACACTACATTGTTCAGAAGTGGCGACATTACTTAACATCAAGGTCGATCACAACACGAGCCATGAGTGTTTTGAGTCACTCTTGAAGGCAATTAAGAGTATGTTGTTCGACGGTGAGAAATTACCCGTAACTATTACTTTTGTAAGAAAATGGTGAAGAAGTTGGGTCTTGGATACCAAAAGATCGATGCATGTCCCAACGATCGCATGTTGTTTTATAAGGAAAATGAACAGATGACAAGGTGCACGCTTTTGTACCATGATCGGTTTAGGCCTAATAAAGAGGGTGTGACTACAAAAAAATCAAGTATACCGCTTAAGATTCTAAGGTATTTTCCAATAACACATCGACTAAAAAGATTGTACATGTCTTCAAGATCACCGAACATACGAAGTTGGTATGCTAAATCTCCAAACTAAAGATGGAGAACTAAATCATCCCGCAGATGGTAAGGTGCTTGGAAAGATTTCAACTTAGCACATCCCGAATTTGCATTGAACCTAGAAATGTGAGGCTTGGATTGTCCACCGATGGTTTCAACTGTTTTGGCCACTCAAATTGCTTCCGCACTCATGTTCAGTTCTATGATTGTTATCCGCATAACTTGCTTCCTCGATGTGTGTGAAAAAAAACCATACTTATTTCTTTTTCACTCATGATTCCCGGTCCTAAGAGTCCCGGAAAGAACTTAGATGTTTACTTGAGACCTCTTATAGACGAAAGTTAAAGGTATTGTGGGAGGATGGAGTATGACTTGGGATGTTGCAACGAAAACAAATTTCAACCTTAGGGCGGTAAGTATGTGGACTATAGTGACTTCCAAATTTTATGGTATGTTAATGGATGGAGTACACATGGGAAGTTGGTTTTGTCCGATTGTATGGAGCATACAAAGTCGTTTAATCTATCAAAAGGTCGAAAGCCTTGTTGGTTTGATCGTCATCGCTTGCCTTCTACGGTAGATCACCCATTTCAAGAAATAGAGAACACTTCGTGAAAGGGAAAGTAGATAATGATATGCCCGCACCGCGATTTTCGGGAACGGAGATGCGAGATCGTGTGATGAGATTGCCGATTATCCCATTTGGTAAGGTTGATGCGACAAAACATAATCAATGGGTTTGGTGAATCTCATAACCGGGTTCGAGAAGCATCTTTTGGGAATTGCCTTATCGGGTCTACAAATTTGATTCGTTATAATCTAGATGTGATGCATATTGAGAAGAATGTGTTTGACAATGTGTTTAACAATCGTGATGAATGTTACGGGGAAAACAAAAGATAACGATAAGGCACGCTTTGGACATGAAAGATATTTGTAAGCGCCCCGGATTAGAACTTTATGAATCTCCTAATGGTAAGATTGTCAAACCGCATGCAAGGTACACATTGTCCAAAAAGCAAGTTCAAGATGTGTGCACATGGGTTAAGTCTCTCCAAACTACCAGATGGATATGCGCCAAACATTGCAAGGTGTGTTACGGTGGAAATTGCAAGGATGAAGAGTCACGATCATCATGTGTTCATGGAGAGACTCATGCCTATAAGATTTTGGGATCCGCTTGATAAACCAATATGGGATGCTTTGACGGATCTTAGTCATTTCTTCAAAGACTTGTGTTCAAAATCATTGAATGAGAAGGACATGTTTGTACTTGAGAAGAACATCATAGAGATCACGTAAACCGGAAAAATATTCCCACCGGTTTTTTTGACTCCACGGAGCATTTGCAAATCCATCTTCCCTATGAAGCTCGTGTTGGGGGTCCATTCAATATAGATGGATGTACCCTTTCGAGAGGGTGATGGGAAACCTTAAGAGGAAGGTGAAGAATAGAGCTTATGTCGAGGGGTCGATATGCGAGGCATACAGCTTTTGATGAGATATCTACGTTTGTCTCGCACTATTTTCCTGGACGTAAGTCTCGATAAAGGCCAATCGAGTATCGAGACATGATGATGGGGGAAATGTTGAACTAAATGGTCGGCTCTCAGATTTGGTCTATCGGGCCGCCGCTTATGGAAAAGGGAAGCGATATTCCTCTCTCGAGCAAGAATTACATGCCGCATATACTTACATTCTTCTTAATTGTGAGGAGATCGACGAATTTGTGAGGTACACATGTAAACTTGATATTTTATCTTTTAAGTTGAAAATTTATTCTAATATGTTAATGTTTATAACATGGTATAGATTGTACGATGACGACGAGTTAAAAGTGAAGCATGCCGACATAACCGATAAAGATATTCAAATCAATCGGGATAAAACTTTGCACTTTGGCTAAAGGACAAAGTAAGTTCAATTTTTAAGCACGTAGTGTATATATATAATATATATACTCCATATGTTAACTATGACTTCATTTAATAAGATGGAGTTTTTGTAGGCTTTTGATCGAGGGATCAACGATTCCTGCTTAGTGTACAAGTCCTAGCTATGGGACCGCATAAGGATCAAGTCACCGCAATGGTTACAAAATAAATGGTTGTGAATTTCACACAAAGGCATACGGGCGCCAGAAAAGAACAACGAACTCGTAGAGTGTGTGTCCAAGGAGATTGTTACAATGAGCTTGGTCGTGCCTTTTATGGGGAGTTGGAGGAAATCGTAGAGTTGTCGACAAGGGCACGACGGGGTCATATTCACTTGTTCAAGTGCCGTTGGTTTGATTCGTAAAAAGGGATACGTGTCGATGCATATGGAATCGCCGATATTGACCTCCATAGGTCTCACAGACTCCAACGAACCGCTTGTTTTACCAACTCAAACAAAGACAAGTATACTACACTCCCTAGTCCCGTTAGAAAAGGGATAGACCGCCATGAGATCGCAAGTTGTAATTTGTACTCCCCGCCAGTAGTCGTGGAAGAATTAGTCGATGGGGAGATTTACCAAGAGAAGATGCTTCATAGTCGACTATAATAAATGTGGAGGACTACAATGAAGTAATCCAGCTTAGATGGTGGAGATGAACCACATGAATTAGATCCCGAGTCAATACTTGTGTCAAATGACATTGACATCGAGGAGGAAGAGTTATTGATCGAATCGATACGTAATCAAGCGTATGATGGTTATGAATCGCAACACGATACAAGATGATTTCGAATTCCATATCGACACTTGAACTCATGAAATGTATGTTTAGCAATACATGTTTTTATATCATTGTCATGTTTATGTACTAAACTATTTAAATGCAACTTTGTTTATTGTCATTTTATATTTATATATATACATGTTTATATCATCGCTCATGTTTATGTACTAAACTATTTTATTATTTTGTTAATTACAGGGTGATCAAGGAGGGATGACGCTTGACATAACCTTGTACTTGTATATTCATTATTCGATGTTTGTATATATGTTACTTAAACAAGTTTTGAAATGTTATTATATTTATTCAAATCATATTGGTTTTTAAAGGTTTATATACTAGTTTGGTGTATGTGTTGGTGGACGATGGATGTTTATATTGTTTTCAGATGTTGTTTATCTTGGTGTGTATGTGTGTTGGGATAAAGGTAGAAAACAGTATGTGTTTTTGGAATTTCGCAAAAACAAAGAAAAATCGGGTCAGATTTTTTTCATATCAACGATCATGATGCGTGTCATCGAAAGTTATTAGCGACGAAGATAGTATCGCCGATCGCGACGCGGTCACGATAATGGTCGCCGACACGTGGACCACGCCGCCTTTGGGCCCGGACCATGTCGATTTTACCAATAATCAGATTTGTCATTTCTTTCGCTTCATAGCGGTCGCAGATATAGCGGTGTCGCTAATAGTGGTCATTGATGTGCATCCCAATGATCAGATTTTACGCGACGATTATCACGATCAGACTTTGTCAGCAGATAATAGAAGTTCCAAGAACTTTTCAACGACAAGTACTTTCCTGAAAGTATTTGTCACATGAAAGAGGTGGAATTTATCAAGCTGGAAAAAAACAATATGAATGTATCATAATACAAGGCTAAGTTTTCCGAGTTATCTCGGTTTGCATCTCATTTGGTTGATAATTAGGAACGAATGATGCGAATTTTTCTGCGAGGTTTGAAACCCAAAATACGTCAATACCTCATTTCTTACAAACTTTGCTTGTATTCAGATGTTGTGAATATGGCTCAGTTATTGGAGAACGATAATGAGTCAACCCAACCAAGAGAGAGCAGCTGGCAAGTTGATAATATCAGTGGTAGCAGTCATCGAAGCGGTCATAAAAAACGTGGAGGAAATCAACATGCCAGAAATGGTAACCACTTCGGTGGTAATCTTGGCTAAGATAATAGAAGTGGAAATTTCAAGAAGAGGAGATTCAATAATGATGGAAAGTCGTCAGCACCAGCACCTGTTGTTAAGGAAGGAGAATGACCACCGGTCGTATACTACAAATGCGGAGGGGATGGATACATCAGTCCAAACTGTATACAGTAACCCAAAGCGTGTTATAATTACAAAAGAGAAGGCCACCTGTCACGATTTTGTCGTGTACTAAAGACAAGTCCGGATAGAATGGTGACACCAAATGTCGTTCCAGACAAGTCAAAGTCAGTAGTTCAAGGGAGAGCATTTGTCGTGACCTCCCAAAAAGTAAGGAACCCGAATGAAGTTATCACGGGTAAGCTAATCATAAACTCTTGAGAAGTCTATACCTTATTTGATACCGGTTATACCCATTCTTTTATTTCTCTTACTTGCGCTCAACGTTTTAATTTAACTCCGGAGAGATTAGACTTTGACTTATCTGTTGAAACTCCATTGGGAGAAACTTTCATTACATCCACTGTTTATAAATCTTATTTGATTCAAATCGGCACGCTCACATTACCTGTCGATCTCATCTCTTTGAAAATACTTGCATTTGATGTGATTTTAGGGATTGATTGGTTAACTACTTATCATGCTAAAATTGATTATTTTTGTAAGGTTGTTAGCTTTCATATTCTTAACCAACCTATTATGCGAATTCAAGTAACCAAACCACTAAAGTCAATCACTATCATATCAAGCCATAAAGCTATTCGTTTATTAAAAAATAGATGTCAAGCTTTCTTAACCCATGTCACAGATTTAAACAAAAATACGTCAGATTTGGATGATATTTCTATTGTTTATAAATTTCTTGACGCATTTCCTAAAGAACTTCCTGGCCTACCCCCAGAGCTTGAAATCAAATTTTGTATTGATTTTGAATCCAGTACAAAATCCATTTTGAAAACCCTATATCGAATGGCTCCTATTGAACTTCAGGAGTTAAAAACCCAACTGCAGGAATTGTTAGACATCGGTTTCATTCGTCTTAGTATGCCTCCTTTGGGTGCTCCTGTTCTATTCGTAAAGATGAAAGATGGGAGTATACAAATTTACATTAATTATCGGGAGTTGAACCATGTCACCATAAAAATATAGTACCCATTGCCTCGCATTGATGACCTGTTTGACCAGTTGCAAGGTGCTAAATTATTTTCAAAGATCGATCTTCGTTCCGGATATCATCAGTTAAAGATTAAAATTGATAACATCCCAAAGACTGCTTTCAGAACTCAGTACATACATTACGAATTCCTAGTCATGTCTTTTAGATTGATTAATGCTCATGTTGCCTTCAGGATATGATGAACCGAGTATTTAAGGAATATTTAGATCATTTTGTGGTTATCTTTATTGATGACATCCTCATATACTCCAAAAACCATGAATATCATGTGAAACACTTGAGGCTGATACTCCAAAAGCTTCGTGAAAACAAGCTTTATGCCAAGTTGAAGAAATGCGAGTTCTGGCTTGAGGAAGTAGCATTCCTTGGGCACGTGATATCAAATCACGAAATATCTGTTGACCCTATGAAGATTGAAACAATACAAAGCTAGGAGCAACCTAAGTCAGTGACCAAAGTACGTAGCTTTCTGGGCTTAGCTGGTTATTATCGGAGATTCGTGGAAGGATTTTCTCGAAATATATTTTTGAATATTATGGTATGGATTTGATATAATGTTATAGTTATGGGTAATATTTATAAATTTTGCAAAGTAAGCAAGTTGTTATAAAATATTTGATTGGTCAGGGAATATTCATACGATGGAAAAATCATTGGTGGACCCCATAACGGAAGTATTGTCGGATTTAGAAAAGGACAGAAATGTCTTTTTAAAAAAATAACAGCGAAAGTTTTACCGTTAAACTGTTTAAATACCCGGTGATAAAAGTACAGTAATACGAGTGGTTGCATAGTAGTACTTGGTATTGATTATTGATGCTTACGTGAAAAATCACTCAGTTATACTCAATTATTGATACAATAATTGCTGCATAATATCTCTCATATTATTGATTAAATTATTGTCACAGTATCATCAGCATAATATTTTATATTTTTAAATCAATAATTTAGACGGCAAAGTTATTCATATTATTATTTGCAATATTAACAATGTCTAGAAAGTTCTGTCGAGAAAAGGGGTTTGGTCACCTAATTGCACGCCAATATTGAGAAATCCTTATCTGAAAGCCCCCTCTTTTCTGAGAATGATCTGGTTGTTAAATATTGTGAGTTATAATATTAATGATGAATAAGTTCGTGTTGATTAAAGATGAAATTGATGTTTCTATTGTGTTGGGATTATTAGTGTTGGTGGAAATCGACAATTATTTCGATAATAATTGATTTCTGGATGTTAAATTGACCAATCGGGTAATTAATCGGATAAATGAGCAATTAATTGCTATTAGTTCAAATGCATATAACTATTTGTTCACATGAATGGAACTATTGATTCACATGATGTACTATTAGGGGAGGCGGTGCAAGTTTGATAATACTTGTAGGACTAAATTAAAAATGGAGGAAAAGATGAAGGTATTATACTGTAATAATTCGAGCCCCAAAATGTGCAATTATCGAAACTAAATTTTCCTATAAATAGAAGCTCATTTTTCTTTCATTCTCACCAATTCACTAAGACTCACAAGAGCAATTATTGTAATGCCCCGAAATTCGGTCTATCTTTACACCCAGATTCCGTACGTCAATTCCCATCTTCTTCCAAACATACATCATTATATACCGAAATATAACAACATACATTCTCAAATCCCAGGTTCTAAAAACCATATAACCTTTTTCATTATAAATAATGATGAATACATTATTCATTCCATCTTACAAGAGTGACTTTCACGCCACTAAGGATACATAACAATTTATTAAACTAATCTAAAGTTCATTTAACTTATTTTATATTACAAGTCTTCGCTCGATCTTCTCGCTCATCCACATTCTGAATGACAATTCATCTGGATACCGTCAGCTTGATCTTTACTGGATCCTTAAGTTCTTCTAACATCGTTCGCTGAAAATGTTTTTCATTTAAAGCAAATGTGAGCATTCAATTGCCCAACAAGTCATCACAGTTGAACAAACATCTTTAAGAATTCAAACATTTCTTTAGAACTTCTATAACCGAACAAAAGTTATGAAGCAACTTGAAAAATAGGAATAATCTCGATTCCTATCATTTTAAAGCATCAGTCAATTTCACTTTGAAATACTTTCATTCTTCTACCTTTTTTATACACATCCTGTCTGGAGAGAATCATTAGTACAGACTTAACAATAACGGTTCATGTATAAACAGATCATACATGTATTGAACAGCTCAATCACATAACAGTTCATATCATAGAAACACTAAAGTGTTCACGTTGTGGCTCAAGGCCTCATACATTCTACCACAATGTACAAATATTGCACATTCACACATAGACAGAACTTCTCAAGTTCAACATCTGAGAAGTTTAAGAAACTAGCATTCATTTGAAATATGAATGAAGTTAGGAAACTTGCCTTACGCACAGCTACAACTTACGCTAAACTGCTCATTCTAGTTCCTATGTAGCACATAAGAAAAACAACACATATACTCATTAGTCATGCATCTTTGACTTATGCATTAGTTTACTTAGCATTACTTCTTAGGGTTCGCGTTCTTACAACCTAAGTTTACGCGACCACTTTCATTACCGTTTCTCTGCTTCATACATATCTGGAGATGTCTTACTTTTTTTACGTTCATCATCTTTGATGTTTTATAAACTTATCTTCTTTTTATAACTCTTCAAGGACTCAGTACACATCGCTTCTCTGCTAGTAGTCCATATGGTACTCTGAGTGGTTTCCCACAAACAACCAACAAACAAGTTCCCATCTCATCTACACTGCCCACACAGTGAGTTAGATCGGTTGCCAATTCGTATATACCTTCGTTCTCTGAAGGAATTGTTTGGCCTAGCTCCCATATGTCAACCATCAAAGGTTAAGATTGTACCACAACTTAAACTTATCGTAACTTATCCGAACCATTAAACTTAATGTTCGTTAAATCAATTTCTTATTCCTTACGGCTTTCTGGCAACTAAATGCCATACCTCAGGATTCATTCTTATACGACTCACCTTTGGCTTTCATTACTCTTATTACCGTTCATTACGTCTTTCTTGATAATTCACGTCTTACTTACTACCTTTGTCAACGTCTAGGTCATACAACCAGGGTATACTTTGAACATTCATTCGACGCGAATATTATTCACGAGGATCGTTTATGTATTCAACGTTCACGTTCCTCGTCTCTTAACCTCTCATTCAACCTTTACTCATGGTTTTAATCTCTTTCGATCTTTATCCATCCCATGAACCCCATGTTCATTATTCTTTCTTAATGTCAAAGCCATACTGTTCGTTGTATGCTACGGCTGATCGTTCATCGCAATAGCATTGCGTTTGTAGCGTCTATACGCTTTATACTTATCTCTCACTACCATGTCATAACATCGAAATGTTATTCATTACCCTCGTTCCCCAATGTCTAGGGAATCACAATAATAGCAATCCCCCATGTTTGTTTATCGCAACTACGGTCCCCGGATATCGGTTACGTAACCCGCGTTCGCATTCTTTGTCTTTTAATCTCGTTTAATCTTTTCTTTCAACCTTCATTAAAGGTTTAATTCACTTGTTTAAGTGTTATATCCGTTGAACATTATGTTCTTTATCTTTCCTTATGTTTTCCCCAAGAGTTGAACAGTTAAAAGCTCTTTCTCGGCTTTTTTTTCCCTACACTTTGGGCGTTGCTTACACCACTCTCTTCTTCTTATCTCTCGCGATCATAGCTTGAGTTTACAAAGATGCCGGCTCCTCGGTCTAGCATTGCAGCAACACCTTACAAGGCATGGTTGGCACCACGACGCCAAGCCCTAACCCTAGAAAATTTCTTTAAGTGTTAAATCCAATTAGAGACGCTTACTTCCCGCTTCCATATTTTATTCTTTATAACTCAGAACAAGATCGTTCCAAAGCCATTCTCTCCATTATCTTACGTACTTCAATACCCCCCAGACAAAACTTCGTTCTAAATCCATTAACGTGCCATTTGATTGGCTTGATCTTCACCCTTTATTCGTTTTACGTTTTTAGCGCTCTTCGTTTGATCGTCCGTAATTCGGTTATCCGAACTCAGAATTCGTTCATTCTTGAGTCCACGAATCACGTTTTCTATGTTCTCCTACATTCCTATGAAACCATACACGTTCAGGTTCATTTACTAACTTTCTAATTCTCGTTTGTCTTTTATGAAATTTTTGCCATAACTTCGTTATAGCTAAGTTTTAATCCATTCTTCATGAACATTTCTACCGTTCCTAACCAAGCAATATGCATCTAACTTATATGCGATGGTTTTAAACTTGTCCATCAATAATAATTATCCTACGATGGTTTTAAATTTGTCCATCAACAATGTTCTTCGCGTTCTTCGTTCGTTCTTCATTTTAATCGATATTTTGGATTACGATTTACTTTTTATTGGAATTTGATGTTATAGAACATCATTCCTTACTTATTTCACCTACTTATTCATATAATCCACTCGGATAGTTCTAATTCATTACGAATCGAACACTTCCTTAAGAAATTTATACCTAAACTTCTAATTTCATATTTCTTCTTTTCTTAAGATTTCAACCATATAAAATCATTCATAATATCTTTTACTCCTTATTCTAATTAATCTATGTTTTTGAACATAGAAACTTAGAAAAAGTTAACTTAGGAGTTAGGTTTTAATACCATTCCTCTTTATTTTTGTTCCGCTAGACAAAACCGGCGATTCACAAGCTTTTCTATTTCACGAGCACTTTTGATCCGATCATTCATGCTCATGCTCTTCCTTCTCCCTCTTCATCCGACCCTCTCTCTCTCTCTAGATGTAGGATTTTTAAAATCCCATTTAAATGAAAGTTAGCTTCCTATTTATAGAAAATCCAAAGCTAGGGAAAAATAGTCCTTTCACCCCCTAACCTCCTTACTATTCACACCTCCATACTATTCATGACTTAAGTGTTAAGTTAACTTATCCCTTAAGTCTACTTAGCCTTTAAGTTTCGTGGTTCTATCTTTCGGGTTTTCGTCCGACAGTTTTACAAACTGCGATTCTCGGAATCCAAATATTTTTGGATATTTCGTATTTTCTTTACTAATTAACTTTTACGTATTCTTCGAATTTTTGAAAAACACTTTTTGGCGTTAAGCATTTTCCTTCACGTTTTACCCTAACGTAGCTAAACGGATGAAAAGTACATAACAATACTTTTCGTCATTTTTATTTTGTCTGATTTCTGCACGTTTTTTGAGAAAAACTTTTATCGGCTTACTTAACTTTTCACGATATTTTATCGTCAAATCTTTCGACGGAATGTCATTTTGACATACAGAACTCTCGGAAAGGCTTAGGTTATTCAAACCCTAACCCTTAGGTTTCGTCGGGTGAAGAGTACCTATTTTGTCTTTTTCCCTGAAAATCTTTATTTTGTCTTGAAAATTCTTACTCGCTCAATCTAGCTTGTAGCCAGAATCCTCCCGACTTATAATCATCCTAGGTTCTAGAACGATTAATAAACACATAGCACATAGTATTATTAATAAAAATTCATTTTATTAATAACTAATTCTTTAAACTTATATTCTGGAAAATCCGAATTTCTGGGTCGTTACATTCTTCCCCTCTTATAAAAATTCCCTCCTCGGAATTTCTCAAAACCACACCTATACCCGGGTCATCACATTCACCCCTTCTTCACAGAATTTCGTCCTCGAAATTTTACCCTACCCATCTTCTCAACTTCTCTTCAAAGAAGTTCCTATCTTTCAAACATTCTCTCACCTTCACAACTTATCAAGAATTATGGAGTAGAATGAACAACAAGGAATATAAGAATTTCTTTAAAACATTTCACACTTTTGCTGAGGGGTCAAATCGACCATGAACTCTTACTAGGTTTAACAGCATGACATCGTAACCTTTCTTCCACGGTCAGTTTACAATCACAAAGAAAGCAAACTACCTCTTACCCATCGTATACCCCATTTCGAGATATGTTCACCTCAGACTAAATCATTAGATTCCGCACCAAAATAATTTGGTTTGGCATAACATCTTCAAAGAAAGCTCAATTTTCTTTTAAACATGACATACCATTTGTCTAGCTGAATCAAGTAGCTTAGACCATACCAATGAATTGGATATCAACGTGAAACATTCATCTAGTCAACTCAATTGACATCGACTACTTCTGTAAATTCTTTTCGCAATACATCAAAATGTTTTATGACGTCATGATACCACTCTTTTCACAGTACGTTGAGGGCTTTGTCGGGTTTTCGACTTGCCGGGGTTCGACTTCATCATTATACATCATACCATAGCTGGTAGTTGATCACAAGATCAAATCCAACACTAGGTTTAATTGTATTAATAACTCCATCTGTTTACCATCTTTGCATCAAATGCATTGATGATATGAAATTCATTTTGATATTTCAAATCAACTTCTGTCAAGCTGAAACAATTAGCATAGACATACCAAGAATAGTTCTTTTAAAATCTATTGGTTCCAAAAGTTGAACCAATTCTTTCCTTTTTAAAAAAATGCGCACACATAAGCACGATTACAAGAAACTTCAAAATCTAGCATAGCTAGATGAATTGGAATATCCTATTCTCCATCTTTCTTCATTGTCTTACTGCGACAATACTTAATCTTCTGTAGCACCTTTAATACTAAGTCTACTGAAAACAACTTATTTCCAATCTAAACATCCTAATACCTTAGTACAGTCCATCAACTTACCACACATTATGAGTTCAGGAACTTTTCACAATAATATGAGCTTAAGAACTATCTCAAACAGACCATAAACTTCCATTCACTGAGAAGTTCAAAAACCTACCATATCAGTATGAGTCACAAACGTACCATAAGTATGAGTTTCAAGAACTCGCACCTACCTTATCGTTCTCTACCTACTAAGTATATACATGAGAAAAGATTCACCTTCTCGTCATATACATCTTGACAGCGCGACCAATTCCAATGATTATCACTGTAATAAGGTAAGCAGTTGTTACACCAAGCATAAACCTCTGCCCATAACAAAGGTTCATACAACTCAGCTATCACATGAGTCCTCAATTGAAATTTTACAACTTATAAATCTCTCTTTACTTAATACGAATTTTCTTTAATTCATATACTATCCTTCACAACTTAATCTGAGTTCTTCTTCCCGTACTACTTCGTAGTACTATAAATCATTCATCGTTTAACAGCTCATCTGTTACTATGATTCCCTATGATCACGTGGTGATCTTCTTATCCTTCTCTTTAAGATTATAGTCTTAGATACTCTTACCTAAGATTTAAAACCAATCAGCTCTGATACCAATCAGTAACGCCCCAAAATCCAGTCTATCTTCACACCCGTATTCTGTACGTCACGATCCCATCTTCTTCCAAACATACATCATTACATACCGAAATATAACAACATACACTCTCAAATCCCAGGTTCTAAAAACCATATAACATTTTTCATTATAAATAATGATGAATACATTATTCATTTCATCTTACAAGAGTGACTTTCATCCGCCACTAAGGATACATAACAGTTCATTAAACTATTCTAAAGTTCATTTAACTTATTTTATATTACAAGTCTTCGCTCGATCTTCTCGCTCATCCACATTCTGAATGGCACTTCATCTGGATACCGTCAGCTTGATCTTTACGGGATCCTTAAGTTCTTCTAACATCGTTCGCTGAAAATGTTTTTCATTTAAAGCAAGTGTGAGCATTCAATTGCCCAGCAAGTCATCACAGTTGAACAAACATCTTCAAGAATTCAAACATTTCTTTAGAACTTCGATAACCGAACAAAAGTTATGAAGCAGCTTGAAAAATAGGAATAATCTCGATTCCTATCATTTTAAAACATTAGTTAATTTCACTTTGAAATACTTTCATTCTTCTACCTTTTTCATACACATCCTGTCTGGATAAAATCATTAGCACAGACTTAACAATAACGGTTCATGTATAAATAGATCATACTTGTATTGAACAGCTCAATCACAGAACAGTTCATATCATTGAAACACCAAAGTGTTCGCGTTGTGGCTCAAGGCATCATACATTCTACCACCTTGTACAAATATCGTACATTCACATATAGACAGAACTTCTCAATTTCAACATCTGAGAAGTTTAAGAAACTAGCATTCATTTAAAATATGAATGAAGTTAGGAAACTTTTTTACGCATACGCACTACAACTTATCTTTGAATCGCTCATTCCGGTCCTATGTAGCACATAAGAAAAACAACACATACACTCATTAGTCATGCATCTTTGACTTATGCATTAGTTTACTTAACTTTACTTCTTAGGGTTCGCATTCTTGTAACCTAAGTTTATGCGACCACTTTCATTACCGTTCTACGGCTTCATGACATACAGAGATGTCTTACTTTTTCGTTCATCATCTTTGATGTTTTATAAACTTATCTTCTTCTTATAACTCTTCTAGGACTCAGTACACATCGCTTCTCTGCTAGTAGTCCATATGGTACTCTGAGTGGTTTCCCATAAACAACCAACAAACAAGTTCGCATCTCATCTACACTGTCCACACAGTGAGTTAGATCGGTTGCCAGTTTTGTATATACCTTCGCTCTCTGGAGGAATTGTTTAGCCCAGCTCCCATATGTCAACCATCAAAGGTTACGATTGTACCACAACCTAAACTTATCGTAACTTATCCGAACCATTAAACTCAATGTTCGTTAAATCAATTTCTTATTCCTTACGGCTTTCTGGCAACTAAATGCCATACCTCAGGATTCATTCTTATACGACTCACCTTCGGCTTTCATTACACTTATTACCGTTCATTACGACTTTCTCGATAATTCACGTCTTACTTACTACCTTTGTCAACGTCTAGGTCATACAACCAGGGTATACTTAGAACATTTGTTCGACGCGAATACGATTCACGAGGATCGTTTACATATTCAACATTCACGTTGCTCGTCTCTTAACCTCTCATTCAACCTTTACTCAAGGTTTTAATCTCTTTCGATCTTTATCCATCCCATGAACCCCATGTTCATTATTCTTTCTTAATGTCAAAGCCATACAGTTCGTTGTATGCTACGACCGATCGTTCATCGCAACAGCATTGCGTTTGCAGCGTCTATATGCTTTACACTTATCTCTCACTACCATATCATAACATCGAAATGTTATAATATATTTGATTGGTCAGGGAATATTCATACGATGGAAAAATCATTGGTGGACCCCATAACGGAAGTATTGTCGGATTTAGAAAAGGACAGAAATGTCTTTTTAAAAAAATAACAGCGAAAGTTTTACCGTTAAACTGTTTAAATACCCGGTGATAAAAGTACAGTAATACGAGTGGTTGCATAGTAGTACTTGGTATTGATTATTGATGCTTACGTGAAAAATCACTCAGTTATACTCAATTATTGATACAATAATTGCTGCATAATATCTCTCATATTATTGATTCAATTATTGTCACAGTATCATCTGCATAATATTTTATATTTTTAAATCAATAATTGAGACAGCAAAGTTATTCATATTATTATATGCAATATTAACAATGTCTAGAAAGTTCTGTCGAGGAAAGGGGTTTGGTCACCTAATTGCGCGCCAATATTGAGAAATCCTTATCGGAAAGCCCCCTCTTTTCTGAGAATGATCTGGTTGTTAAATATTGTGAGTTATAATATTAATGATGAATAAGTTCGTGTTGATTAAAGATGAAATTGATGTTTCTGTTGTGTTGGGATTATTAGTGTTGGTGGAAATCGACAATTATTTCGATAATAATTGATTTCTGGATGTTAAATTGACCAATCGGGTAATTAATCGGATAAATGAGCAATTAATTGCTATTAGTTCAAATGCATATAACTATTTGTTCACATGAATGGAACTATTGATTCACATGATGTACTATTAGGGGAGGCGGTGCAAGTTTGATAATACTTGTAGGACTAAATTAAAATGGAGGAAAAGATGAAGGTATTATCTTTGTAATAATTTGAGCCCCAAAATGTGCAATTACAGAAACTAAATTTTCCTATAAATAGAAGCTCATTTTTCTTTCATTCTCACCAATTCACTAAGACTCACAAGAGCAATTATTGTAATGCCCCAAATTGATCTATCTTTACACCTGATTCCAGACGTCAATTCCCATCTTCTTCCAAACATACATCATTATATACCGAAATATAACAACATACATTCTCAAATCCCAGGTTCTAAAAACCATATAACCTTTTTCATTATAAATAATGATGAATACATTATTCATTCCATCTTACAAGAGTGACTTTCACGCCACTAAGGATACATAACAATTTATTAAACTAATCTAAAGTTCATTTAACTTATTTTATATTACAAGTCTTCGCTCGATCTTCTCGCTCATCCACATTCTGAATGACAATTCATCTGGATACCGTCAGCTTGATCTTTACTGGATCCTTAAGTTCTTCTAACATTGTTCGCTGAAAATGTTTTTCATTTAAAGCAAATGTGAGCATTCAATTGCCCAACAAGTCATCACAGTTGAACAAACATCTTTAAGAATTCAAACATTTCTTTAGAACTTCTATACTTAGAACAAAAGTTATGAAGCAACTTGAAAAATAGGAATAATCTCGATTCCTATCATTTTAAAGCATCAGTCAATTTCACTTTGAAATACTTTCATTCTTCTACCTTTTTTATACACATCCTGTCTGGAGAGAATCATTAGTACAGACTTAACAATAACGGTTCATGTATAAACAGATCATACTTGTATTGAACAGCTCAATCACATAACAGTTCATATCATAGAAACACCAAAGTGTTCACGTTGTGGCTCAAGGCCTCATACATTCTACCACAATGTACAAATATTGCACATTCACACATAGACAGAACTTCTCAAGTTCAACATCTGAGAAGTTTAAGAAACTAGCATTCATTTGAAATATGAATGAAGTTAGGAAACTTGCCTTACGCACAGCTACAACTTACGCTAAACTGCTCATTCTAGTTCCTATGTAGCACATAAGAAAAACAACACATATACTCATTAGTCATGCATCTTTGACTTATGCATTAGTTTACTTAGCATTACTTCTTAGGGTTCGCGTTCTTACAACCTAAGTTTACGCGACCACTTTCATTACCGTTCTACGGCTTCATGACATACGGAGATGTCTTACTTTTTCGTTCATCATCTTTGATGTTTTATAAACTTATCTTCTTCTTATAACTCTTCAAGGACTCAGTACACATCGCTTCTCTGCTAGTAGTCCATATGGTACTCTGAGTGGTTTCCCACAAACAACCAACAAACAAGTTCCCATCTCATCTACACTGCCCACACAGTGAGTTAGATCGGTTGCCAATTCGTATATACCTTCGTTCTCTGAAGGAATTGTTTAGCCTAGCTCCCATATGTCAACCATCAAAGGTTACGATTGTACCACAACTTAAACTTATCGTAACTTATCCGAACCATTAAACTTAATGTTCGTTAAATCAATTTCTTATTCCTTACGGCTTTCTGGCAACTAAATGCCATACCTCAGGATTCATTCTTATACGACTCACCTTTGGCTTTCATTACTCTTATTACCGTTCATTACGTCTTTCTTGATAATTCACGTCTTACTTACTACCTTTGTCAACGTCTAGGTCATACAACCAGGGTATACTTTGAACATTCGTTCGACGCGAATATTATTCACGAGGATCGTTTATGTATTCAACGTTCACGTTCCTCGTCTCTTAACCTCTCATTCAACCTTTACTCATGGTTTTAATCTCTTTCGATCTTTATCCATCCCATGAACCCCATGTTCATTATTCTTTCTTAATGTCAAAGCCATACTATTTGTTGTATGCTACGGCTGATCGTTCATCGCAATAGCATTGCGTTTGTAGCGTCTATACGCTTTATACTTATCTCTCACTACCATGTCATAACATCGAAATGTTATTCATTACCCTCGTTCCCCAATGTCTAGGGAATCACAATAATAGCAATCCCCCATGTTTGTTTATCGCAACTACGGTCCCCGGATATCGGTTACGTAACCCGCGTTCGCATTCTTTGTCTTTTAATCTCGTTTAATCTTTTCTTTCAACCTTCATTAAAGGTTTAATTCACTTGTTTAAGTGTTATATCGGTTGAACATTATGTTCTTTATCTTTCCTTATGTTTTCCCCAAGAGTGAAGCAGTTAAAAGCTCTTCTACGGCTTTTTCCCTACCTTTGGCGTTCTTGGCGCCACTCTCTTCTTTTATCTCTCATGGCCATGCATGAGTTTACTGATTTTCGGCCCTCCTCAGTCTAGTGCAAAGAAGAATACCTTATGGCATGGTTGGGCTTACTACGCCAAGCCCTAACCCTAGAAAATTTCTTTAAGTGTTAAATCCAATTAGAGACGCTTACTTCCCGCTTCCATATTTTATTCTTTATAACTCAGAACAAGATCGTTCCAAAGCCATTCTCTCCATTATCTTACGTACTTCAATACCCCACAGACAAAACTTCATTCTAAATCCATTAACGTGCCATTTGATTGGCTTGATCTTCACCCTTTATTCGTTTTACATTTTTAGCGCTCTTCGTTTGTTCGTCCGTAATTCGGTTATCCGAACTCAGAATTCGTTCATTCTTGAGTCCACGAATCACATTTTCTATGTTCTCCTACATTCCTATGAAACCATACACGTTCAGGTTCATTTACTAACTTTCTAATTCTCGTTTGTCTTTTATGAAATTTTTGCCATAACTTCGTTATAGCTAAGTTTTAATCCATTCTTCATGAACATTTCTACCGTTCCTAACCAAGCAATATGCATCTAACTTATACGCGATGGTTTTAAACTTTTCTATCAACAACAATTATCCTACGATGGTTTTAAATTTGTCCATCAACAACGTTCTTCGTGTTCTTCGCGTGTTATTCGTATTCTTCGTTCGTTCTTCATTTTAATCTATATTTTGGATTACAATTTCACTTTTTATTGGAATTTGATGTTATAGAACATCATTCCTTACTTATTTCACCTACTTATTCATATAATCCACTCAGATCGTTCTAATTCATTACGAATCGAACACTTCTTTAAGAAATTTACAACTAAACTTCTAATTTCTTATTTCTTCTTTTCTTATGATTTCAACCATATAAAATCATTCTTAATATCTTTTACTCCTTATTCTCATTAATCTATAATTTTGAACATAGAAACTTAGAAAAAGTTAACTTAGGAGTTAGGTTTTAATACCATTCCTGTTTATTTTTGTTCCGCTAGACAAAACCAGCGATTCGCAAGCTTTTCTATTTCACGAGCACTTTCGATCCGATCATTCATGCTCATGCTCTTCCTTCTCCCTCTTCATCCTACCCCCTCTCTCTCTCTAGATGTAGGATTTTTAAAATCCCATTTAAATGAAAGTTAGCTTCCTATTTATAGAAAAACCAAATCTAGGGCAAAATAGTCATTTCACCCCCTAACCTCCTTACTATTCACACCTCCATACTATTCATGACTTAAGTGTTAACTTAACTTAGCCCTTAAGTCTACTTAGCCTTTAAGTTTCGTGGTTCCGTCTTTCGGGTTTTCGTCCGACAGTTTTAAAAACTGCGATTCTCGGAATCCAAATATTTTTGGATATTTCGTCTTTCCTTTATTGATTAACTTTTACGTATTCTTCAAATTTTTGAAAAACACTTTTTGGCGTTAAGCGTTTTCCTTCACGTTTTACCCTAACGTAGCTAAACGAATGAAATGTACATAACAGTACTTTTCCTCATTTTTATTTTGTCCAATTTTTGCACGTTTTTCGAGAAAAACTTTAATCGACTTACTTATCTTTTCACGATATTTTATCGTCAAATCTTTCGATGGAATGTCATTTTGACATACCGAACTCTCACAAAGGCTTAGGTTATTCAAACCCTAACCCTTAGGTTTCATCGAGTGAATAGTACCTATTTTGTCTTTTTCCCCAGAAATATTTTTTTCCCGGAAAATCTTTATTTTTGTCTTGAAAATTCTTACTCGTTCAACCTAGCTCGTAGCCAGAATCCTCCTGACTTATAATCAACCTAGGTTCTAGAACAATTAATAAACACATAGCACATAATATTATTAATAAAAATTCATTTTATTAATAACTAATTCCTTAAACTTAAATTCTGGAAAATCCGAATTTCCGGGTCGTTACAATTATAGAGAGAGAAGCTATAGAGAGAAAGAAGAAGAATATTCTGCTACTTCACTATTCTAGTATCCAGTCTTCTTCTATGTTAAGTAATATTATTTTTGTTTAGTATTCGTAAGAAATAATATTTTCTTTCATACTCTGTAGTATGTGAGTAATATTATTTTATTTCACATTCCTAATTCTACACTCATTCTGTTAAAGTATTGCTTCTCCATGAAATTAGTAGAATATCCTTGATATTTGTTCTTCATCTAGTATCTTTTCACGAAAATATTATTCTAAGCATTCTTGATAATTATTTATCTTTTTATGCTGAGATACTATTCACAAAGTACTATTCACGGGATACTATTCATAAAGTAATATTCACGAGGTACTATTCACAAAGTACTATTCCCGGGTACTATTCATAAAGTATTATTCACGGGTACTATTCATGAAGTACTATTCACCCAGGGTACTATTCATGACAAAAATTAATTTCTTTTCTGTCCAAATCATTTTTTATACAATATTATTCTTGAATTTTACCCCACAAAGCAGTATCATGTTGATTATTTGGACATTATTGAATTCTGGAAAAATTAAATTATAAATCTTTAAAAATTTATCCTTTGCTTTCTTTTAATTGAATTCTTATATCATTGTCATCATCCTCACGCTTATATTGTCATGAAAGTTATATGTGGCTTACGTGCATAGATGGACTGTTGATTGGTATAATTATGACCAGGGATTATTCGGTATAATCATGACCGTAATGTTACAAATGATGTGATAAAAGTCCTCATTGGCTCGTAGTGCATTGATGGATAGTTGTTGGTATGATCATGACCATTGGTAAAAACACGAATATCTTTGGCCCGTAGTGCATGGATAATTCATGGTCGTGATACTAATGAATATCATTAGCCGTAGTGCAGGGACGATTCGATGATGTAGATTATTTATTAAGCTGAGTTTCAGCGATAAAATTGATGATAAACTTTTTAAATCATAGAAGATAGTAGATATCATGCTCTACTTAACTCTTCTAATGGATTGCTTGTTCCGCTGCAGTTAAACTTGATGTTTATTATATTTTATCAGATTAACACTATTGAAGGCTAATGATAATTTATTCTGCATTATCTTAGTCATAATATTTCTTACTGGGCTAGTTGAGCTCACCCTTTTGCTTCCATTTTTCTCTTCAGGAAATGAGAACGTAGCCTGCACTAGTCGGGGAACGGAGTGATGGTCCGAGATGGTTGTTTTAGCAGTTCACTATTTAGTGTGATAATAAATTTAATAAAGATTGAATTTGAATTTGGATATTGTCTATGAGACAATATTCGTGTAAAAACTCTCAGCTCATGTTGTATAATTAAGTTTGTATTTGTATTCAGTACCACGTATTTGGCGACCAAAGATGGGTGATGTATACCTATTTTGGGGGCATCACAGATTTTCTCGAATTGCTACTCCATTATCTCAGCTGACTTGAAAAGATACAAAATTCAGTTAGAGCGAGGAATGTGAGAAGAGTTTTCAAGAACTCATAAGGAGACTCATTTTAGCACCTGTTTTGACAATACCATCTGGTTTAGAGGGATTTGTCATCTACATCGATACTTCAAGCAGAGGGGTAGGATGTGTTCTCATGCAATATGGGAAAGTCATAGCCTATGCCTCACTACAACTCAAAGAATATGAGAGAAATTACCCTACTAATGATCTAGAGTTGGCAACAGTCGTTTTTGCACTTAAATTCTGGAGGCATTACCTATATGGGGAGAAGGTGGAGATCTATACAGATCATAAAATCCTCAAATATTTCTTAATCTAAAAGGAACTCAACATGCGGCAACGACGTTGGCTTGAGCTGTTGAAAGATTATGATCATACCATTCAATATCATCCTGGAAAAGCTAGCATGGTAGCTGACACGTTGAGTAAAAGTTCATATGCGGGTACGAGTGCGATATTGTTAATGTAAAGGCCTATTTGGTATGACTTACAAAGGATGGAGATAGAGTTAAAGATTCCAGGGACCAACATGATGATGTCAAATATATGAGTAGAACCGAATTTAATCGATAAAGTTAAAGCTGCTCAAGCTATAGACCTAGAGCTGATGCGTATGAGAAAGAAAGTACAAGAAGGTACTATTTCGGAAGCAAGAATCGATGAAGAAGGAATACTTCGAGTCAACTCCTGACTTTGTGTTCCTAACGACTGTGATTTGAAGTATAAAATCATGATGGAGGCGCACAACACACCATTTGAAATCCATCCTGGAAGTACTAAAATGTATCGTAATCTTTGACATACATTTTGGTGGAGCAATATGAAAAGAGAGATCGGGGAGTTTATCTCAAGGTGTTTAACTTGTCAATGTGTCAAGGCGGAGCATCAAGTGGCAAAAGGTCCATTACAACCACTTGAAATTCCAGAATGGAAGTGGGAGCACATTACCATTGATTTTGTTAATGGTCTTCCCTAGGTTTCTCAAGGTAAAGATTAAATTTGGGTCATTATTGATAGATTAACCAAGTCTGCTCATTTTTTACCTATACGAGAAAATTATTCACTTGAACGTCTTGCTCGTATATACATAAATGAGATTGTAAGACTGCATGGTATCTCAGTATCCATAGTTTCAGATCGAAACCCAAGATTCAGTTCACAATTTTGGGTTAGTTTACAAAAAGCTATAGGCACAAATTTATGATTCAGTTCGGCATATCATCCTCAGACAGACGGCCTGTCGGAGAGGAATATTCAAACTCTTGAAGATCTATTAAGACTCTGTGTCCTATACTTCAAAGGAAGTTGGGACAATTTCTTGCCATTAGTGGAATTCTCCTACAATAACATTTATCAAGCAAGTATAGGTATGGCTTCATTCGAGGCGTTGTATGGACGCAAGTGTCGTTCTCCAGTACGCTGGAATGAGGTGGGTGAAGCAACATTGTTAGGACCAGAATTGGTACACATGACTACAAAAAAGATTCAAATGATCTGACTATGACGCCCCCAAAATAGATATACATCACCCATCTTGAGTCGCCAAATACATGGTACAAAATTCAAATACAACTTAATAATATAGCTGTTGTGCAAAATACGACAAAACGTAAACTGAGAGTTTAATAAGAATATTGTCATCTAGACAATATCCACACTCAAAAGAGTCCTCTTTACATTTATTTTCACACTATTTAACAGAATAGTGAGGACTACTAATACTATCATCTGGACCGTCACTCCGTTCCCTGACTAGTGTCGGCTACGTTCTCATTTCCTGAAGAGAATAGTGAAAGAAATGGTGAGCTTAACTAGCCCAGTAAGAAATATTATGACTAAGATAATGCAGAATAAATTATCATTAGCCTTCAACAATGTTAAACTGATAAAATATAACAAACATCAAGTTTAGCTGCAATTGAACAAGCAATCCATTAAAAGAGTCAAGTAGAGAATAAAATCTACTATCTTTTATGATTTAAAAAGTTTTTCATCACTTTTATCATTTGAGACTCACTTAATAAATAATCCACATCATCCCCGCACTTTCACGACCAATGATATTCATTAGTATCACAACAAACAAATTATCCATGCACTACTACGAGGATATTCGTGTATTCATCAATGGTCATGATCATGCCAACAATCGTCCATCAATGCACTATGGGCCAATAAGGACTTTTTCCACATCATTTGTAACATTACGGTACCATGATTACCGAATAATCCACCTCTGGTCATAATCATACCAAGTCCATCTATGCACTACAGGCCACATATGACTTTCAACATAATATAAACATGAGGATGATGACAATGATATAAGAATTCAATAAAACAAGTTCAAGAATTAATTTATCAAGGAACTAATAACGTCCAAATTGTCAACATGATACTTCTTTGTAGAGTTTTAATGCTCAGAAGAATATTTCCATGAAAAGATACTGGATGAAGCGCAAATATCAAGGATATTCCACTAATTTCATGGAGTATAGAAGTCAAAACTTTAGCCAACTGAGTATAATAAAGAATGGGATAACAAAAGAAATCACCAGGCATGCGATAAAGCGCATGCATAACAGGTTATTCCAACGAGAATAATAAATAACGGAATCAAAGTCATGCAACGCATTGCATACATGATATTCCAATGAAATAATAAATAATGGAACCGTGTCATGCAGAACGCATTTATGTGATGTTCCAGCAGAATAATAAATAACGGAACCGAAGTCATGCGAACGCATCGATAGGATGTTCCAACAAAATAATAAAAATGGAATAACAGAAGAATTTCACCATGTATGCGGTGCTTCGCATAGACAGGTTATTCCGATGACATCATTGCTTACCTCATCGTTCTGATGACATCATTGCTTACATCATCAGAATTCAAATTCAAATTGTTCTCTTCCACCTCATTTTACTTTTATACCATGAATTTACTATAATAATGATACCATTCAAATTATAAAAAAAATATATTATCATATAATCGCATCATACTACTATAATATAATATTATAATAATATATTTAAATGAATTATTGATTTGATAATTTTAAATACTGTATAATGATAATTATTGAATCAAAAATATCAACGTAGCAATTATTGAATCAATAAAATATTAAACAATAATTACTGTAACAATTATTGAGTAGTGCCTTCTTACGTAAGAATCAATAATTCAAAAAATACTGTGCAATACCGTGTGCTACTATGCAACAACGCGTGTTACTATATTTTAACCACCAGGTATTCAACCAGTGTTAACGTTAACAATTCCGCCGTTATTTTCATAAAAATATTTTTGTCGTTTTCTAACTTCAACAATAATTCTGTTGTGGGGTCCACCAATGATTGTGTCGTCGTATGAATATTCCCCGACCAAACGAATATTTTATAACAACTTGCATACTTTGCAAAATTTATAAATATTACCCACAACTATAACATTATATCAAATTCATTCCATAATATTTATAGAAAAATCATCTTTATTAAAAAGTTGGGGTTTTACAACCTCCCCTTCTGATGAAATTTTGCCCTCGAAATTAGGGTACGTACCTAGTATGTCGAAAAGGTAAGGATATCTTGATTTCATTTCAGATTCTAACTCCCAGGTCATTTCCTCAGCATTGTGGCTTCTCCACAAAAGTTTGACTTGAGGTATAACCTTGGAGCGTAGAATATGTTCCTTCTTATCCAAGATTTGAACAGGAACCTCTTCATACGTCAAATCTTCCGCTATTTCATTCGGTTCTAACTCAATAATGTGGTTCGGGTCTTTCACATATTTACGTAACATGGATATGTGAAAGATGTTATGAATTTCTGAGACATACTTAGCGAAAGCGAGTCTATACGCCACAGTTCCTACTCGATCGAGGATTAAAAATGGGTCAATGAATCGAGGATTGAGCTTTCCTCTCTTTCCAAATCTCGTAACTCCTTTCCATGGAGCAACACGTAACAACACATGATCTCCAATATCAAATTCCATATCCTTTCGATGAAGATCAAAATAACTCTTTTGTCGATCTTGAGAGGTTTTTATACGTTGCTGGATCATTTGAATCTTTTCCGTAGTCATACGTACCAACTCTGGTCCCAACAACGTTGCTTCACCCACCTCATCCCAGAATACTGGAGAACAACACTTTCTTCCATACAACGCTTCGAATGGAGCCATGCCAATACTTGATTGATAACTGTTGTTGTATGAAAACTCCACCAACGGTAAGAACTTGTCCCAACTTCCCTTGAAGTCAAGGACACAGAGTCTTAATAAATCTTCAAGAGTTTGAATAGTCCTCTCTGATTGTTCGTCCGTCTGAGGATGATATGCCGAACTAAATCGTAAGTCCATTCCCATAGTTTTTTGCAAACTAACCCAAAATCGTGAAGTGAATCTTGGGTCTCGATCAGAAACTATGGATACTAGCATACCATGTAGTCCTACAATCTCGTTTATGTACATACGAGCAAGACGTTCAAGTGTATAAGTTTCTCGTATTGGTAAGAAATGAGCATACTTGGTCAATCTATCAACAATGACCCAAATTGCATCTATGCCTTGAGAAACCTTGGAAAGACCAGTAATGAAATCCATGGTAATGTGCTCCCACTTCCATTCAAGAATTTCAAGTGGTTGCAATGGACCTTTTGGTACTTGATGCTCCGCCTTGACTCGTTGACAAGTTAGACACCTTGAGATAAACAACGCTATCTCTCTCTTCATATTGCTCCACCAAAATGTATGACGAAGATCACGATACATTTTGGTACTCCCAGGATGGATTGCAAACGGTGTGTTGTGCACCTCCATTATGATTTTATACTTTAAATCAGGGTCGTTAGGAATACAAAGTCTGGAGTTGACTCGAAGTATTCCTTCTTCATCGATTTTTGCTTCCGGTATAGCACCTTCTTGCACTTTCTTCCTCATACGCATCAGCTCCAGATCTATAACTTGAGCAGCTTTAACTTTATCAATTAAAGTCGGTTCTACTAGTATATTCGCCATCATCACATGGGTCCCTAGAGTTTTTAACTCAATCTCCATCCTTTGTAAGTCACACAAAATGGGCCTTTGCGTTGTCAATATCGCACTCATATTCGCATATGATCTTCTACTTAATGCATCAGCTACCACGTTCACTTTTCCAAGATGGTATTGGATGGTATGATCATAATCTTTCAACAGTTCAAGCCAACGTCGTTGTCGCATGTTGAGTTCCTTTTGAGTGAAGAAATATTTGAGGCTTTTATGATCCATAAAAATCTCCACTTTCTCCCCATACAAGTAATGCCTCCAAATTTTAAGTGCGAAAACAACAGCTGCCAACTCTAGATCATGAGTATGATCATTCCTCTCATATTCTTTGAGTTGTCGAGAGGCATAGGCTATGACTTTCCCATGTTGCATGAGAACACATCCTAACCCTTTGCCCGAAGTATCACTATAGATGACAAATCCCTCCGAGCCAGATGGTATTGTCGAGCAAGTCTTTGAAATGAGTCTCCTCTTGAGTTCTTGAAAACTCTTCTCACATTCCTCGTTCCAACTGAATTTTGTATCTTTCCGAGTCAGCTGAGTTAATGGAGTAGCGATTCGAGAAAACCCTTCTACGAATCTCCGATAATAACCAGCTAAGCCGAGAAATCTACGTACTTCGGTCACTGATTTAGGTTGCTCCTAGCTTTGAATAGCTTCAATCTTTGCTGGGTCAACAGATATTCCATGGCTTGATACTACGTGCCCAAGGAATGCTACTTCCTCAAGCCAGAATTCTCATTTCTTCAACTTGGCATAAAGCTTATATTCACGAAGCTTTTGGAGTATCAGCCTCAAGTGTTGCTCATGATCTTCACGGCTTTTGGAATAAATAAGGATGTCATCAATAAAGACGACCACAAAGTGATCCAAATATTCCTTGAATACTCAGTTCATCATATCCATGAAAGCAGCATGAGCATTAGTTAATCAAAAATACATGACTAGGAATTCATAATGCCAGTACTGAGTTCTGAAAGCCGTATTTGGAATGTCATCGATTCTAATCTTCAATTGGTGATATCCAGAACAAAGATCAATCTTTGAAAAGAATTTGGCTCCTTGTAACTGGTCAAACAGGTCATCAATACGTGGCAATGTGTACCTATTTTTGATGGTGACGTGATTTAACTCCCGATAATCAATATAAAGTCGCATACTCCCATCTTTCTTTTTCACGAATAGAACAGGAGCACCCCAAGGAGAAGTACTAGGATAAATAAAGTCAATGTCTAACAATTCCTGCAGTTGGGTCTTTAACTCCTGAAGTTCAATTGGAGCCATTCAATACGGGGCTTTGGAAATGGGTTTTGTACCGGGTTCAAGGTCGATACAAAATTCAATTTCACACTCTGGGGGTAGGCCAGGAAGTTCGTCAGGGAATACGTCAGGAAATTTATTAACAATAGAAATATCATTCAAAACTGACGTATTTTTGTTTAGATCCGTGACATGAGCTAAGAAAGCTTAACATCCATTTTTCAATAAACGAATAGCTTTATGGCTTGATATGACAGTGATTGATTTTAATCGTTTGGTTGCTTGAATTTGCATAATAGGTTGGTTAGGAATATGAAAGCTAACAACCTTACGAAAACAATCAATTTTTGCATGATGAGTAGTTAACCAATCAATCCCTAGAATTATGTTAAATGCAAGTATTTTCAATGAAATAAGATCAACAGGTAATTTGTGGGTACCGATTTGAACCAAACAAGACTTATAAACAGTGGATGTAATGAAGGTTTCTCCCAATGGAGTTTCAACAGATAAGTCAAGGTCCAATTTATCTAGAGTCAAATTTAAACGTTGAGCGCAGGTAGGAGAAATGAAAGAATGGGTAGAACCAGTATCAAATAAGGTATATACTTCGTTAGAGTTTATGATAAGCTTACCCGTGATGACCTCATTCGGGTTCTTTGCTTTCTGGGAGGTCACGACAAACGCTCTTCCTTGAACTACCGGTTTTGTCTTGTCTGGGACGGCCTTTGATGCCTCCATCCCAGCTGGACTTGTCTTCGATGCACGACAAAATCGGGCCAGATGACCTTCTCTTCCATAATTGTAACATGCTTTGGATGACATCGCGTAGTTTGGACTGATGTGTCCCTCTCCTCCACATTTGAAGCATATGATAGGTGGTCGTTCTTCTTCCTTAACGACAGGTGTTGATCCTAACGTCTTTCCATCATTGTTGAATCTCCACTTCTTGAAATTTCCATTCTTATTATTTTGGCCATGATTACCACCGAAGTGGTTACCATTTCTTGCATGTTGATTCCCTCCATGCTTATTGTCACTGCTTCGATGACTGATATCACTGGTATTATCATTTTTTCGACTGCTCTCTTTTGGTTGGGTTGACTCATTATCGCGCTCCAATAACTGAGCGCTATTAACAACATCTGAGTACAAACACAGTTTATAAGAGATAAGATATTGACGTATCTCGGGTTTCAAACCTCTTAGAAACATTCGCGTCATTCTCTCCTCATTATCAACCAAATGAGACACAAACTGGGACAACTCGGAAAACCTGGCTTCGTACTGCGACACGGTTATGTTGTTTTACTCCAGCTTGATGAACTCTACCTCTTTCATGTGACGAATACTTTCGGGGAAGTACTTGTCATTGAACAGTTCTTGGAACTTCTCCCAAGACATCTTCAATGCGGCAGGTTGAATACGCTTTACAGATTCCCACCAGTAATCTGCCTCTGCCCACAACATGAAGGTGGCAAAGGGAACCTTTTGCTCCTCGGAGCATCCCAAGACATCAAATATCTTGTTGATCTGCTTTATCCACGTCTCCCGCTTTAAGTTGTTTGGCTCTCCAAAAAACTCTGGTGGTCCCAGTTCCTTGAACTGCTTAGCGGTGACCGTCCGAGAGTTGCCAGTGTTTCCACCTGCATTTTGGACAGGAGCCGCTCTTGCCTAATGTTGCATGAATTGCATAAAGCCTCTAAACATTCCATCGTTCATCATCTGGTCCGTGTTGTTGTTTGCCTGAGAATTATCGCCTTCCTGATGCAGATTATCCTGATTATTGATCTATGGAGACTCAACGGTCTCCTGTGCTCCATTGATGTTCTCAACATTCTCGGATGTCATTTTCAAATAATGCCACAAAAAAAGGGTTAATTAACATATCACATATTATGCATTTACTCTAACCTACCAATTAAATACCAAATAAACTTTGGTAGGTCATACTAGCGAAGGAATTCCCCGTCTCTCCCCTCCTAGTTCTTGTCTCACATCTTAGCCAAGGATCATATCCCTAAGCTTTGATACCAACTGTGACGCCCCCAAAATAGGTATACATCACCCATCTTGAGTCGCTAAATACATGGTACAAAATTCAAATACAACTTAATAATACAACTGTCGTGTAAAATACGACAAAATGTAAACTGAGAGTTTAATAAGAATATTGTCATCAAGACAATATCCACACTCAAAAGAGTCCTCTTTACATTTATTTTCACACTATTAAACAGAATAGTGAGGACTACTAATACTATCATCTGGATCGCCACTCCGTTCCTCGACTAGTCCCGGCTACGTTCTCATTTCCTGAAGAGAACAGTGAAAGAAAGGGTGAGCTAAACTAGTCTAGTAAGAAATATTATGACTAAGATAATGCAGAATAAATTATTATTAGCCTTCCACAATGTTAAACTAAACTGATAAAATATAACAAACATCAAGTTTAACTGCAGTGGAACAAGTAATTCATTAAAAGACTCAAGTAGAGAATAAAATATACTATCTTTTATGATTTAAAAGGTTTTTCATCACTTTTATCGCTGAGACTCGGCTTAATAAATAATCCACATCATCCCTGCACTACGACCAAGGATATTCATTAGTATCACAACCACAAATTATCCATGCACTACGGCCAAGGATAATCATCAATGGTCATGATCATGCCAACAACTGTCCATCAATGCACTACGGGCAATTGAGGACTTTTTCCATATCATTTGTAACATTACGGTCATGATTACACCGAATAATCCCTGGTCATAATCATACCAAGTCCATCTA
The DNA here is from genome assembly GCA_020205615.1 of Panax quinquefolius. Lineage (NCBI taxonomy): Eukaryota > Viridiplantae > Streptophyta > Magnoliopsida > Apiales > Araliaceae > Panax > Panax quinquefolius. Next base: position 56,248,850 of record CM035155.1, read on the forward strand.
TGCACTACAGGCCACAGATGACTTTCAACATAATATAAACATGAGGATGATGACAATGATATAAGAATTCAATAAAACTAGTTCAAGAATTAATTTATCAAGGAACTAATAACGTCCAAATTGTCAACATGATACTTCTTTGTAGAGTTTTAATGCTCAGAAGAATATTTCCATGAAAAGATACTGGATGAAGCGCAAATATCAAGGATATTCCACTAATTTCATGGAGTATAGAAGTCAAAACTTTAACCAACTAGGTATAATAAAGAATGGGATAACAAAAGAAATCACCAGGCATGCGATAGACCGCACAGACAGGTTATTCCAACATAACAATAAATAACGGAACCAGGTCATGCACAAACACATAGACATAGTATTTCAACAGAATAATAAATAATGGAATCAGGTCATTCTTAAACGAACAGACAGGATGTTCCAACAGAATAATAAATAACGAAACCAGGTCATGCGTAACGCACCGACATGATGTTCCAACAGAATAATAAAAATGGAATAACAGAAGAATTTCACTATGTATGCGGTGCCATTATGATAGCAAGTTATTCCAACATAATGATAAAGAATGGAATAACATAAAAATTTCACCAAGTATAGGGTAGCCCGCGTATACAGGTTATTCCAACAGAATAATAAAGAATGGAATAACAGAAGTTCTCTTCATGAATAAGAAAGAAATAATACCCCTTACCTTAGTAGGAAATTGGATACCGCAAGATTGTAGTAACAGAAGATTCTTCTTCTTTCTCTCTTATTCTTTCTCGCTCTATAGCTTTAGTGAATTCGTGAAAAATAATAAAGGAATGAGCTTCTATTTATAAGCTTGGTAGAGTAAGGGTAAAATAGTCTTTTTGCCATAATTTATGACATCATCGCTTACATCATCGATCATATGACATCATTGCTTACATCATCCTTCCGATGACATCATTGCTTACCTCATCGTTCCAATGACATCATCGCTTACATTATTAGAATTCAAATTCAAATTGTTCTCTTCCACCTCATTTTACTTCTATACCATGAATTTACTATAATAATTTTACCATTCAAATTATACAAAAAAAAACATACTATCATATAATCACATCATACTACTATAATATAATATTATAATAATATATTTAAATAAATTATTGATTTGATAATTTGAAATCCTGTGTAATGACAATTATTGAATCAAAAATATCAACGTAGCATTTATTGAATCAATAAAATATTAAACAGTAATTATTGTAACAATTATTGAGTAGTGCCTTCTTACGTAAGAATCTATAATTCAAAAATATCATGTGCAATACTGGTGTGCTCTTTGTGCAACAATGCGTATTCTCGTATTTTAACCACGGTATTCCAACGATTGTTTAGCGGTAACACTTACCAATTATTTTCATAAAAATATTTTTGTCATTTTCTAACTCCGATAATAATTTCGTTGTGGGGTCCACCAATGATTGTGTCGTAGTACGAATATTCCCCAACAAAAAGAATATTCCCCGACCAAACGAATATTTTATAACAACTTGCGTACTTTGCAAAATTTATAAATATTACCCACAACTATAAAATTATATCCAATTCATTCCATAATATTTAAAAATAATATTTATTGAAAAATCATCTTTATTAAAAAGTTGGGGTCTTACACTGACAACGTATAAATATTTTACAAGTTCGAGAAAAGAGTTATGCTGATCTTCATCGAAGGGGCGTGGAATTTAATGTTGGAGATCATATGTTATTATATGTTGCTCCATGGAAGGGAGTTACGAGATTTGAAAAGAGAGGAAAGCTCAATCCTCGATTCATTGGCCCATTTGAAATCCTCAATCGAGTAGGAACTGTGGCTTATAGACTCGCCTTACCGCTAAGTATGTTTTGTGTTCATAACATTTTTCATATATCTATGTTATGTAAATATGTGGAAGACCCGAACCACATTATTGAATTAGAACCAGATGAGATAACTAAAGATTTAACATGTGAAGAGGTACCTGTTAAAATATTGGATAAGAAGGAACATATTCTATGCTTCAAGGTTATACCTCAAGTTAAAGTTTTGTGAAGAAACCACGATGTTGAGGAAATGACCTGGGAGTTAGAATCTGAAATAAAATCAAGGTATCCTCACCTCTTCGGCATACCAGGTACTTACACCAATTTCAAGGATGCAATTTCATAAGAAGGGGAGGTTGTAAGACCCCAACTTTTATGAATTAAGATTAATTTTTCTAAATATTATTTTGAATAATAAGGTATGGATTTGATATAATGTTATAGTTATGGGTAATATTTAAAAATTTTGTAAAGTATGCAAGTGGTCATAAAATATTCGTTTGGTCAAGGAATATTCATATGACGGTACAATCATTGGTGGACCCCACAACAGAATTACTGTCGGAGTTAGAAAACAACATAAATATCTTTTTATAAAAATAACGGCGAAAGTTTTACCGTGAACTGTTGAAATACCCAGTGATAAAAGTATAGTAATACGTGTGGTTGCATAGTAGCACACGATATTGTACATTATCTTTGATTATTGATGCTTATGTGAGAAGTCACTCGGTTTTATTCAATTATTACTACAGTAATTGCTGCATAGTATCTCATATTATTGATTTAATTATTGTCAAAGTATCATCTGCACAATATTTTCTATTATGAAATCAATAATTGAGATAACACAATTATTCATATTATTATTTGCATTATTGATAATGTCTAGGAAGTTCTATCGAGTAAAGGGGTTTGGTCACCTAATTGCGCAAATAAGGAGAATTCCTTATCGGAAAGCCCCCTCTTTTCTAGGAATGATCTGGTTGTTAATATTTTGAGTTATAAATGATGAATAAATGTTATTAAAAATGTGTTTTGTGAAGCCAAGTGAATTGAGATAAATAGAGGGGATTTTTATGAAGTATTTGTGGTAACGTTTGCTTATTACATGGACCCCACTTACTCTTTTTTCAAAATCATCGGTAGAAAGTATGTCAGTATATATATATATATATATTATAATTTTATTTTTTATTTAAAATAGAATATATTATATTTTATTTGATTGCATAGTACTGCATAGTGTGTGCATAGTGCTACATAATAAAATCAATTTTTTAGACGAATTCGTTCGTAAATTTGCCTGTGAACTTCTGCAATGTTGGTCCGTGATTTCTAAATTTGAATAGTATCTTGCCATTCTCCTATAAATAGAATGCTTAGTTTAGAAATGAAAATCACACCAGAATTTGAGAATTCTTCTTCTATAATATTGAGCATATTTCTTTAGAGTTTAAGAAAGCTTTGAGTGTTGAAAAAAATGCAAGTTTTCTTCAAGAATATCTCCATTATACCATTCAGAAGTACTCTCCTTTTAAGGTAAGGGGTATTATTTTTGTTCAATATTCGTAAAAAATAATATTTTCTTCCATACTCTGTAGTATGTAAGTAATATTATTTCGTTTCAGATTCCAAATTCAACACTAATTTTGTTAAATATTGCTTCTATACTCTTTAAAATTAGTAGAATATACTTGAAATTTGCACTTCATCGTGTATCTTTTTACGGGAATATTTTTCTGAACATTTTTGTTAAGTTTTAACCTTTTTCTTGCCAGAGTACTATTCACGAAGTACTATTCATGGGGTACTATTCACTCAGGTACTATTCACCTGAGGTACTAATCATGACAAAAATTGATTTCTTTTCTGTCCAAATTATTTGTGATACAATATTATTCTTGAATTTTACTCCACAAGCAGTATCATGTTGACAATTTGGGTATTCTTGAACTCTGGATAAATTGAATTATAAATCTTTAAAATTTATCCTTACTTTCACTTAATTGAATTCTCATATCAGTGTCATCATCCTCATGCTTATATTGTGATGAAAGTCCTCATTGGCCCGTAGTGCATTGATGGATAGTTGTTGGTATGATTATGACCAAGAATTATATATCGGTATAATCATGACCCTTAATATTATAAATAATGTGATAAAAGTCATCATTGGCCCGTAGTGCATTGGTGGACAGTTGTTTGCATGATCATGACCATTGGTGATAATAACGAATATCCTTGGCCCATAAGGCATGGATAATTCGTGGATGTGATACTAACGAATATTATTGGCCTGCAGTGCATGGATAATTCGATGATGTGGATTATTGAGTTGTGTTACAGTGATAAAATATTGATGATGAACTTTTAAATCATAGAAGATAGTAGATACCATGCTCTACTTGACCCTTCTAATGGATTTCTTGTTCCGCTACAGTTAAACTTGTTGTTTATTGTATTCTATCAGTTTTTATATTGTTGAAGGCTAAGGATAATTTGTTCTGCATTATCTTAGTCATAATATTCTTTACTGGGCTAATTGAGCTCACCTTTTTCTTTCATTGTTCTCTTCAGGAAATGAGAATATAGCTAGTACTAGTCGGGGAACGGAGTGATGGTCCGAGACGGGTGGCTATAGTAGTCCTCACTATTCTATGAAATAGTGTGATAATAAATGTAGTGAGGACTCCATTTGAGTCTGGATATTGTCTACGAGACAATATTCGTGTTAAAACTCTCATCTATGTTTTGTCGTATTTTACACGACAGTTGTATATGTTAGTTCCCAGTAGGCACACAATAGATCGAGAATGGGGGTTGAATAGATCCTTTTTTATTTCAAATACCTTTCTCGTTTATTTTGTATTGCAAATGAATTAGCACATGACAAACATAAGAATCTTTTCAAGCACAATGTAATAAGTAAAAGATCTCCTTCATTGATATATTCATAATCATACATACATTGTTCTTAGGGTTAGTTAAGTGGTAAGCAGTTAATACATACATAGCAGTTATAGCAGTTAAGTATATAATGTAAATGACATAAAGTAAATGACACAAGGGATTTTAAGTGGTTCAGAGACTCAAGCTCCTAGTCCACTCTTCTATTTTAACTCGCAGAATTTCCATTAAAGAAGGGCAGAACCCTAAATCACTAAGATTCCTTCAAGGTCAGCAGCCTTGGAACATCAATTCACTAAGAACTCTTCAAGCCCAGCAAGCTTGGAACTCCTCTAGTTCCCTAGGAACTCTTCAAGCACAGTAGGCTTAGATCTTCATTTAGTCCCTCCGAACAAGTACCCCTCAGGCCCTGGCTTCTTGTTGGTGTAGTTGTTGTTGTTGGTGCCTTGCTGCTAAGATGTCTTGAAGCTTGAACATCTTATGTACTTAGCAGCTAGACATGGTCCTCTTTTCATTCTGCGTAGAGACTGGACCATTTCTTCTTTGGTGCTACTGATCTTCATTCAGTTCTATTCATCTTTATCTGATGTCATATGTGCACCATCACCGTTTAGGCTTGCTAAGTATTTGAGCTTTTGGTAGACTTCGTCTGGCACTTAGCAATCCCTAAACCCTTCTTGAATGATTTGCAGACATGGTTTTGCATCTGTTTTGTTTCAGCTTTTGGTTCATGGTGATTTGTAGAGTGGCTCTCTGGATCTTCTTTGTGCTCTGCCACTTTTCTGAATGCTATCTTCTTGGCCTTCTCGGCTCTCAGCTTATCTGCCATCTTTAGGGGCATTCTCATCCTTGTTGAGTGAAGCTTTTGTCAGTTTAGTTCCTTCTTCAAAGCTGCTTCACTTCCACCTTTGTAGTCTCACTGTCACTGAGACTTGTTTTGTTTAGCTCTGGTGGAACTCGTAGAGTCAACAGTATAGCATTCCCACAACTCTACGATCCTTTAACTCATCAACTTTTGATCTTTGAAGCTCTGGCAAATATATACTACTTCCCTATCTTCCCGTTGGAATATAGTCGTTAAAAGTAGTTTGAATTGCCTCGCAAATCTCGAGTTATTTGGTGTAGACTGCTTGATGTGACTTGACAGCTCCTTTATGACTTTACTGACACAGCAGTCTGCTACCTCACCTACCGTCTTAGAGTTGTCACATTTCCATGTCAGGCAGGTAGTCAACTTTATTTCTCCTTTCTGATTCCTCGATCAGAACATTAGGAGTTATCTTTTTGCATCAATGCTCTCAAACAACAATGTTCAAATATCAGTCTTCAGATTGAACCGTTGCCAATGCTTCAATCTTTAGATGACCGAACTCTACGATTCTGATGCATATGTTCTTGGACCTGGTCGTAGAGTCTTGTTGAATGTTTGCTCATTGACTGGTTGAGACAACACTACGATCCTGAAGAGTGTTCATTAGATCTTCAATGTAGAACACTTCTTTCTCCATTTGTGCAGTGCTTCAACACTTTTATTTTCCTTTGACTGATCTCAGGAACTGATAGCTTAACTCCTTGTTCTTGTCTCTTTTGAACAGCAAGACACCTCAAATTTGTGGCATGCCCAGCTCATTTTCTCCTTGTGATCTCCTATTCACTTATCATCAATGGATTGACCCATGCTTAATCACTTTTGCCTTGTTCTTCAGAAGCTGGCCAGTATCTCTGTATAAACTATATCAGTTCCTTCTTTGCTTGGCAAACACTATGATCCTTGTTGACCCCAAGATCATTATCTTCTGTTCATTTGACAGCTACTTCACTTGCTGACTTTTCCTTAGTTAGTCACTTTTACTGAAGTCTTCTTTTGATCTACTTATAGAAGACTTCATCTTGAATGGATTTACAACTCAATCTAGATGCTGATTGGGTTGGTGTTTAGATCTTCTATTAGTTTGTAAGCCATTCGTTGAGTGCTCTCTGGTTTCCTTTAAGTGGAATGTAACTTTATAGCTCTATCCAGAGGCTTCATCCTTTGGATATTCTGGGAGAGCTCATTTGTTGAGAATCGTGTTTACTCTATAATTATGCCTTGGCGTTGTGAGCACTTCTGTTGAAGCCTTAGTTCTGCACTCTACGATTTGGCTTGGGTTCTGCAAACACTACAACTCCGAGATCAGATCTTGACACTCTACGATTTCTGCCATTAAGCTTTTTGTCTTCATCTGATCTGGGTCGACTACGATCTCTGCCTCTTATTTGAACAGTAGACTCTACGACTCTGAGTGTGGTCTACGAGTCTTGACTTGGCTTTGGCAGATGCTCGATCGGCTCTTAGACGGGATGTCTCTACGATTCTGAACATGACTTCCTCAACAGACTATGACTTAGTGGAAGTTCTACACGACGCAGTACGATCCTTCCTCGTCTCTCCTGGCAGTCTACGAACTCCGAGATCTACTATCTTGTAGACTACAATTCCGCCTTGATAGTTCTCGAGCTTTCCTTGACTCTCCTGGCAGACTGCGATTTTTTGGTGCAGTGCTCGACGATCAGACATGCCTATCTATTACATTATTAAGATAAACCTAACAAGCTTGATCTTTCTGTATTTGTAGTCCTTGTACATCATTTCTTTTGAAGGACTTTACAAAGCTGTTTTGCTTATGTAGGATCAACCTAACACATATGATTAATTCATTCTAAGTCATGTATATATCTTCCTATTATCTATCAAAGGACTTTACAGCTTTTCTTGATGCAAGCATACTTGCATATTCATTCATTTATATCATAATCAAATCATATACAAATAGGAATATCATTCACATGCTTATTCCTAACAGTATAATTAAGTTTGTATTTGAATTCTGTACCTTGTATTTGGCGACTTGGGATGGGTTGTGTATACCTATTTTGGGGGCGTCACATCTTCAATCACAGAGGACCTTGAAATAGTTTTTCATAGAAAATATAAGAATGTAAATTAAAGTTTGGGTTGAAGAGATTACCCTGCTAGTTTGTGTATATGATTCAAGGATGATAAATTTCTTCTCTACTTCTTCTTCAATTCACACTTTCTCTTAATTTTCTCTCTAAACTCTCTCTGTATTTCTCTAAGTTTCCTTCTGATGAATGATATCATATATAAAATATAAACATGATATATAATTATACGTGTAGATAAACTGACATTGTTGTGGTCAGTTAATCCCTTAGTGGGTTAACTGGCCAACTCCTCCTAGGGCCATGTTTGGCTAGCCTCATAAATACTCTTATAAGCTCAATGTTGAGTTTTACAAATTTGTAATAGAGTTCGGTGGGAACTCATCCTCCTCCTATCGTATATTACACAAAGTGATAATGGTGATTGACTCTCTTATTATTTGCGCCCGGGACAACATGGATGTCTCTCGTGTTCTCTTCTAGTTACTTTTCATACATTTTGTTTTCAAGCACATAAAGTCTTTTTTGTAGATTATATGTTTAGGCACCTAAGGTTTTTGACCTAATGACTCGATACCAACTGTGACACTCCCAAATTTGGGTACTTTGATAAGTAGGTTTTATACCTATTTATACATCTATTACTTGAATTATTTGCTTAAAAAAAAAAAAAGTATGAAATTGCAAGGGATATCGTTAAGCCTTCTTGTTCATTTCATGTGTATTTCATGTTCGTGGCGTGGAACTTGGACTATGTTGTAGAACTCTTTCTTGGCTTTCGGGAACTTTTTTTATCATTCCAATCGGAAGTTCGGATGTGAGATTATTGCATAATTATCAAAGCTAAGAGTTGTTATGTTTGTCATTTACACAGAAGCTACTTCCAGTCCAATTTTGACTTTTATTCGTTCGTTATTTCTAGAAACTCAAAGAATGAAAGTTGTAGATCTTGTCGATACCTTCGATTTGATAGGTGGCGGGTCCCATAACTCTTCCCGGTTTAAAAGTTATGGCAGTTTTAGTAGAGGATAGTGCAACAGATTTGTAGAAGGTAGGCAAGCTGGGGCTTGCCCTTTTATGCCTTGATAGCAAGCTGGGGCTTGCGTCCTGGGCAGATTAGCAGCTTGATAGCAAGCCGGGGCTTGCTATTACAAAGGGAAATAGCAAGCTGGGGCTTGGGTACTCGAATTTGAAGTCTCCTAGTTGGTTTCTAATGCTTCAAACGTGGAGTTTTAGTGATGGTGATGACTTAGGACTCGTATTGGCATGTAATTGTGATCAGAATACATATGGAAGTATATAATTAACAACAAACAATGGGATTAAATATATACAAGGCAAATTACGAAGATTAATCTCAGTTTTTCTAAACAAGCGTTGGAGGAGTAATTTGAGGAGATTTTGAGGCGATTGCGATTTTAGGCTACGTGAAGGTGTTTTCAATATTCTTCGTCTTAGACTATTATTTGTAATTGAAAGAATGATTTCCATGATTTATTCGGTGTTTATTTTGTTTATTATGAACTAATTCACTTTTTAGGCTTATGATGGATCTTTGAGTGAATCTATGATTTTGTAAACTTTGATTTCCAATTGAATAAGCTATTTCCACTTTATCTATATTGATTTGAGCTTGAATCTATGAATTGCCTGATCAACAATTCTTTGTGGAGTTGGATGGAATCGAGAGAGGATATTCAAATCTAGACCTAGTTGATATAGCATGTGTTCAGGATTTTGTTAATAGCTTAATCTTGATGAATGTTAAGGTAGAGATATGTTTGACATCGCATGTAATCGGATAAAGAACTTATTCTTCAACCTTCTTCAATTATAATTCACATAGAGATATAGTGGGTTAGTTGATTAAGGTGTTTAACGGATTTCTATCTTAATTGTGGATTGATGTTAATAGGGTATTAGTGCATCGAGAGGTGGTTAATACTACGTTCGTGTTCTTGATTAATAAACTGGGATAGTACATTGAATTGGAATAAAGGTGTTAAAATTAGAGAGGAGCTTAGGGTGAAATCATAAGTCTAATTCTCCGTTAATTTTTTGAAATTTTAGATTTTGATATTCGTGGTTGTTTTGTGTTAGTTTAATTATTCTTCATTTTAGTTTTGTTAATTTCAATTATTAAGTTGATTTGTTTAATAAAATTAGGGTTTATAGAAAGTTGGTAATTGTAAGTTAAGATTATTGCTAGTTAGTCTCTGTGGGAACGATACTTTACTCATCACTTTATTACTTGTTGACCACGTATACTTGCGTGTTGTGCGTATATAGATTTTACCCAACAAGTTTTTGGCGCCGTTGCCGGGGACTATTTACTATGATTCTTAATAGTTTTACAATATCAGTTTAATTAATCCAGTTTTACTTAGACATTTTATTTTTTTTTTTGTGCTTCTTATTTTGGTGTTGGAAGCGGTTTATGCAAACTTCGGTCCAAAAATCGGACTTGTTGCCTTTTGAGGGCGACATTGAGAAAAGGTTTGAGAGGTTGAGTAAGTGGATCAAGGAAGCGAGGCAAAATTCAAAACATCGAAAAAAGAGAGAAATGGCGGTAGAAGATCGAAAAGCATTAAGGGACTTCATACACCCAAGGTGACGAAGCGCAATCAAGCATCACCGGGCCAAACAATAGCAGATGAATACATTTGAAATTAAGCCGGGGATGATACAAATGATTTAGAATTTAGTTCGGTTTGGGGATTGGCAAATGGCGATCCGACGAGCATCTAGTCGATTTTTTTTGGGCTATGCGACACCTTTAGGTTCAATGGGGTGTCGGATGAAGCGGTGAAACTTGATTGTTCCCATTCTCTTTACGGGACAAAGGCGAAGAGTTGGTTACATTCTTTACCATCGGTTTGATAACTACATGGGAGGATTTAGCTCGAAATTCCTCGCAAAATTCTTTCCTGGTGAAAAGCTGCAAAGATGAGAAACGAGATAACGATGTTTGAACAGCAACATCGGGAGTCGTTATATGAGGCTTGGGAGAGATACAAAGAATTGCTCAGAAAATGCCCACATCATGGATTGACCAAGTGGCTGCAAATGAACACCTTTTACAACGGGTTACATGGGAATCTCAGGACAAGTATTGATGCAGCGTCGGGCGGAGCATTTATCGCTAAGAGTTACGAGGAAGCATACGAGTTGATTGAAACCATGGCGGCTAATAACTACCCGGTGGCCCCACAAAGAATGAGAATGACTGTGAAGGCGGTTTAGGGTGTTAGAAGTAGATAGTATGATGATGATGCAATCACAGATATCTGCACTTTCAAAGAAGTTGGAGTCGGTAACAGCAGCACAAGCACAACAAACACAGCAAGTACAGCAATCCGCAATAATATGCGAGTTGTGCATGGGAGAGCACCAAACAGAGCAATGCGCGATAAATCCAGCATCTGTACAGTTCATCGGCAATTACAATAGAATTCCGCAAAACACATATCAGAACACATACAATCAAGGAAATAAGAATCATCTGAATTTCTCATGGAGCAACAACCAGCAAAATCAAGCTTCATGACAATCATATCCACAGATTTCGAGAACCAACAACAACCCGATTTCAATATCAAGAAAGGAAATCCAATCTGGAGGAAGTGTTGACAAAATACATGACTAGCACCGATTTGGCTATAAAAAATCAAGCCATATGGCTGAAATCACAAGAGATGGCTATCAAAATCTAGAGAATTAGATAGGTCAAATTGCGTTGGCATTGAGCAATGAGCCCCTGAGGACCCTACCAAGCTATACGAGAGAGAGAAATCAAAGGGGAACTCACGGCGATTATGTAATGCTATTACGCTTAGAAGCGATAAGGAGTTGGTTTCTAAGCGGGATAAGAAAGCTAGTGCGAGAGGAGATGAATGTGAGGATGAAGGAAGGAATTAAAGAAGAAATGTACTGAAAAAAAAGTGGTGCAAAAAGCAAAGGAAGAGAAACAACTTAAAGCTACACCACAATTGCCCTTTCCTTCAAGGTTAGAAAATAACAAGTTAAAGAACCAGTTTTTGAGGTTTATGGATATATTCAAACGATTACACATTAATATTCCATTTTCGAAGCACTTGAGCGAGATCTTAGCGTTACATTAAATTCATGAAGGACATACTTTCGAAAAAAAAGCGTAAGCTCAGGATTTTAAAAATAGTGGCGTTTAAGAATGCGATGCAATACTATAGAAAAAGCTCCACCTAAATTGAAAGATCGGGAAGTTTTACAATTCCTTGTGCAATTGGCAATCAAGATGTGGGAAGAGCTCTATGCGATTTAGGAAGCGAGTATAAATCTTATGCCCTTTGTCCATTTTACCGAAAAGTTGGGATTAAAGGAAGCAAAACCAACCAATATTAGTCTACAACTCATCGATAGATCAATAACATACCCTTTAGGAATAGTCGAAGGCGTATTGGTCAAAGTTGAGTCACTAATATTTCCGGTAGATTTTGTGGTATTAGATTTTGAAGAAGATAAGAACATCTATATCATCTTGGGGACGACCATTCTGGCATTGGACAAACAACGATTGGCGTGCCTAACGGAGAACCGATTATGAAAGTGTTTGATCGGTAGTAATGGTAAAGGTGTTCAAGGAAATCCCAATCATTGTCGAGGAAGAAGAGTGAGTTGCTCGAGGAATCTGCGTGTCAAGTTCGGGGGTTACAAAGAGGATAGTGGTCTTAAGGCATTAGTTGAGGATAGAAAGTCAAATTCATTATCCGGCATGCAAGTGAGCGGGCATGCATTACAACAATGTTGGTGTTCTTGCGATAAATAATCATCATGCCAAAGTTAACCCAACCGATCCGGGATGAAACGAGGAGTAGTCGAAATTTGACGACTTAAAATCAAGCGCTCATTGGGAGGCAACCCAATTTTATTTTTATGTTTTTATTTTTTTTTTTATTTTTTCCTTTTTCTTAAGTAATGTTATCCATGCTAGTTAGATGGTAGTTCACAATAAAATTTGGTCTAGAATATAGTCATGGCAATTTATTAAATAGTATTTAAAGTATATTTGATATTTAAATAATCTTACCCTCCATGCTTGAAGTTGCTCAATATTTACTTGAGTATGTTTTCATATTGATCGGTACTCAAGAAGCTATGGGATGCACTTGAAGGCAAGGAAGAAGAAAATATAGTGCATTAGCAAGATTAGGGAAGCCTTAGCGAGAAACTAGCAGTTGGGGCTTGCCCATTTTTAGAAACAAAAAGCAAGTCGGAGGGCTTGGATTCCAAGAGTAAATAAGAAGAAAGACCTCAATGCGGGGCTTGCCTCTCCAAGAGTAAATATAAAAGCCGGGGCTTGCCACGTGAAGAAGAAAACCCAAGTGGGGCTCAGTCATCAGTGATTGAGACCAATATAGGCAAGGCTGGGGCTTGCCTTTTAATGAAGAAGACCAAAGCGGGGCTTGGGGAAAAAAATTTGAAAAAATTGGTTAAAGCGGTTATTGGTGCATTAACATGACATCCCAATTCCATTATACTTCAACCTCCTACAATCCAAATCCTACACAACATACACCCACGACCTTCACATTACTTCCCATATCTTCACAACAATCAAACACTCACCCAATGTTCCCTACATAACCTCCTCTCTATAAAACCACCCCTTCACCACATAATCCAACAACCTCATTTCACACCAATCTAGAAGTTCAAGGTTAAGGTTTGAGTGAATCTCTACAACTGACTTGGAAATATACTGAAAGTAAGAAGTTGGTTTTCTAATTCCTCAATTTCTATCACCATAGTTCAAGTCAAATCACCAAGTTTGTGGGAATTTCAAGTCTCGCACACCAAGTGCTCAACAAATTGTTGAAGTGAAGTTTAGGGGGAAAAAGCTCATCAATTCCAAATCAATGGCACCAAAATCGGCATCAAAAAGGCAACGAGGAGAGAGTTTGGGGCCACACCACCAACACGAACCTTTGATAGCGAAAATTCATAAGTGTGCCACCGCAATAAAATAATTCTGACTATATGGTGACAAAATCACTCACACTGAGCGGGGTTGCTTTTTGAGCACTGTGGATGGCGAAATGATGCAACAAATATATCAAAAGGTTGGAATAAATTCACAGTGAGCACGAGGCGATTGTAAGTGTGGTCGAAAAGAATCTATCGCTTGCAGAGGATAAGGCCCCCCTTGATGCTTTTATGCATGGGGTAGGTTAGTGCCTTTCGATGAAGCGCCATCAACACGTACTATTAGTTATGAGTGCCGAGACATTGCCAGTAGCAACACTTACGTGATAATGATCCGGATTATGAGGCTATTATGAAGGAGATGACAAAATCGGGTACCTCATGGACAAAATAAAATCATGGAGGCCTTTGTCTTTTCATGATAAGGATCTCGATCGGTATGGGAAGATATAGTGCGCCTTTACGTGCGCTAAGTTACTTCCATCTACACACACGTCAGATGTGCCTAAGGATAAGGTAGTGCTCTTGTATGCCATGGTACAAGATTTCATCATCGACATAGGGGCTATAATTAACTTTTTAATCCAAAGATGCCTTCGAGGACCATTCTCTGGCGGATTGCCACACCCATCACTCATTTGTGGGTTGTGTATACAAGTAGGAGTTCGATGGTCAGATGATGAGATAACCTAGATGCCACTTCAGACACTCGACTTGAGAATGATTGCAAGATATATGTGTGGCGGGAGGCGAGTCGCTTTTAGAGAGGAGTAGGATTTGTATTTCCCTCGGACCTCGGAGGATGAGGGGCAAGTCGAGACACCTCGGATGACGATGAGTTTGGGGGAATGCGACAATGGGAGACCAAGAAAGCAGAGACGTCACCACATCCCGGAATCATATCTAGCCCTCAGTTCCTAAACCTTCAACGACAGGTGGATGAGCACAACAAGGAAGCACGAAGAGAAATGCGGAGACTAGCAGCGAGGCAGGACCACATGTTTGAGGCCATGAATTTATCTTTCGCCTCATTGAACACTACGCTCGAGCTTGATCCTCTTGACCAATTCCATACCCAATGACCGGCCCAATGCGAGGTTCCCACCCAGTGATTAGATGAAGAACAACAACCACCACCAACCGGACTTAGGCGATTCTGAGGGAAGTCCTCTCTTAATTATTGCTTTATCTATACAATGAGGACATTATAATTTTCATGTTTGGGGGATTTAGTTGCATGTTTCATGTTGCATATTTAATTTCATTAGCTAGGTTTGCATATGTTAGTTCATTGTTTATATTTAGGATTATTAAATGTTGCATTCAGGTAATCATGTAGTTGCATAGTAGCTTAGGAATGTAAATAGTTTTTATTTATCTTTGTAATCATGTTATGTTTACCACATATTTCCAGTATTAAAAAAAAATCAAAAATAATACTTAGTTACCATGTTCATCTTGCATGAGTCCAGCTGTTTGATAGTTATAGTCTATTTTAGCCAATGATGAGAATGGGATTGAGTAGACAAGTATAGTATTATTATTAGAACTTTAATATGATTTCTTGTTATGAATTGAATCTTTTTCTGTTTTGAAAGCTGGTATAATCGAGTTATACGTTAGAGACAACTTTGTTGACTGATTAAGTTTAAATTGATACATAATTGACTTCTTAAGGATAATATTAGTTTGAATAAATGAAAGACATGAACAGGCGGAGATGGCTAAATTTAGACAAAAACTTAAGTTTGGGGGAAAAATTTGGGATATATAAGCTTTAAAAAAAAAAAAAAAAAAAATAATAAAAAATGATGAAAAAAAAAATATTGTGGCTAGTCTTGTTTGGGGCCTTTGTTACTTGAGAAATGCACTTGAGGGGATTGTCTTTACACCTAGCGCCCTAAGGTCTTATATGGTGCAGGAGTCGTTGGTGAAAGCTCGCTAAGGGGTAGCACTTTGTTAGCCTAATGGAATGAGACATTGAGCGACCATGGTTAAAATAAAAAAAAAAAGCAATAAAACGGGAAAAGAGCAAAAAGCCCCCGTAATGCAAAGTAAAGCATAAGTATCCCAGATTGGACTCTTGAATTTGGTGGATGTTTGAATTTAGTTGGATTTAGCTTGTTTATGAATTTTGTGAGTTTACACTATATGATGCCTTTAAAGAAATCTATTATGTGTTGTATTTAGCATTATATCCGTTAGCATGGATGTTGAGCACACACACACTATATCAGTAATAACAGTCTAAGATTTGATGATTGATCGGGAAATTACTGACGAGTTTTGATATGATGTATTATCATGTTTACTTGATTTCTCACGGTAGGCGAAAAGACTTGTTTTTCTCATTATTCTTTGGATTAAGTAGGCATATAAATTAGTTGAATTCCATTGCATTGTATTGCATTGCATTTTTTTTTTTGCTTGAGGACAAGCAATGGTTTAAGTTTGGGGGTATTTGATAAGTAGGTTTTATACCTACTTATCCGGCATCTATTACATAAATTATTTACTTAATCTTGTGTTTCTTAGTTACTTTTCATACATTTTGTTTTCATTTTGTAGATTATATGTTTGGAAGCGGAGTGACCAACTATTGGTACGAAATTGCAAGGAAAAGCAATTTCGGGTATCGTTCGGGCCTTCTTGTTCATTTCATGTGTATTTCATGTTCATGGCGTGGAACTTGGACTATGTTGTAGAACTCTTTCTTGGTTTTCCAGAATGTCTTGTATCATTCCAATCGGAAGTTTGGATGCGAGATTATTCCATAATTATCAAAGCTAAGAGTTGTTATATTTGTCATTTACACAGTATCTACTTCCAGTCCAATTTCGACCTTTATCTGTTCGTTATTTATGGAAACTCAAAGAATAAAAGTTGTATATCTCGTCGATATCTTCGATTTGATAGGTGGCGGGTCCCGTAACTTCTCCCGGTTTAAAAGATATGGGAGTTTTAGTAGAGGACAGTGTAGCAGATTTGAAGAAGATAGGCAAGCTGGGGCTTGCCCTTTTATGCCTTGATAGCAAGCTGGGGATTGGGTCCTGGGCGGATTAGAAGCTTGATAGCAAGTCGGGGCTTGCTATTACAAAGGAAAATAGCAAGCTGGGCCTTGGGTACTCGAATTTGAAGTCTCCTAGTTGGTTTCTATGCTTCAAATGTGGAGTTTTAGTGATGCTGATGACTTAGGACTCGTATTGGCATGGAATTGTGATCAGAATACATGTGGAAGTATATAATTAACAACAAACAATGGGATTAAATACATACAAGGCAAATTATGAAGATTAATCTCAATTTTTCTAAGCAAGCGTTGGAGGAGTAATTCAAGGAGATTTTCAAGACGATTGTGAGTTTAGGCTACGTGAAGGGTGTTTTTAAATATTCTTCATCTTAGACTATTATTTGTAATTGAAAGAATGATTTCCATGATTTACTCAGTGTTTATTTTGTTTATTATGAACTAATTCACTTTTTAGGCTTATGATGGATCTTTGAGTGAATCTATGATTTTGTAAACTTTGATTTTCAATTTAATAAGCTATTTCGGTTTATCTATATTGATTTGAGCTTGAATCTATGAATTGCACGATCAACAATTCTTTGTGGATTTGGATGGAATCGAGAGAGGATATGCAAATCTAGACCTAGTTGATATAGCATGTGTTCAGTGAATTTTGTTAATATAGCTTAAACTTGATGAATGTTAAGGTAGAGATATGCTTGACATCGCATGTAATCGGATAGAGAACTTATTCTTCACCTTCTTCAATTGTAATTCACATAGAGATATAGTGGGTTAGTTGATTAAGGTGTTTAGCAGATTTCTATCTTAATTGTGGATTGAGCGTTAATAGGGTATTAGTGCATCGAGAGGTGGTTAATACTACGTTCGTGTTCTTGATTAATAAGCTGGGATAGTACATTGAATTGGAATAAATGGTGTTAAAATCGAGAGAGAAGCTTAGGGTGAAATCATAAGTCTAATTCTCAGATTAATTGTTTAAAATTTTAGATTTTGATATTCGTGGTTGTTTTGTGTTAGTTTAATTATTCTTCATTTTATTTTTGTTAATTTCAATTATTGAGTTGATTTGTTTAATAAAATTAGGGTTAATAGAAAATTGGTAATTGTAAGTTAAGATTATTGCTAGTTAGTCTCTGTGGGAGCGATACTTTACTCATCCTTTATTACTTGTTGACTATTCACGTATACATAATAAATGAAAACCATAAAATAGATAGTAATAAGTTCTCCTTATGGAGTTACAACATCCGAATGTGTAAACAAACAATAAGTCTTACACAACTTTAACATAAGTTTTAAACGTAAATATATCAAATAGTAAACTTTTGAGTAAGGAAACTTGCTTAACATAAGAGTAGGGTTCAGAAACTTGCCTTGTACGCAAGCTATAAATATAGCTACAATTCAATTCCTTAATGTCCTACTCATTACATATATTCACAACATTCATTAGTTACCTTCATATTAACCTTATAGGTTTAGTTCATTCTTTTAATACAACTTGTTAACTTAGTTCAAGTTCAGCCCATTACCATCAATCTCATGTACAAGACTGAAGTCTCACATCTTAAGTTTGATCATCATTATATCTTCTCGTGGACATAACATTTAGCCATAATATAACTTATGAAATTACCATACAGTTACATCACATGTATGTTAATAATCTAATATGACATCAGATTATATGTCTAACACATTATTATGTTCATTAGACTAGGTTGGACTAACATGTAATGGACTGTACATGACCAAAACTAAATTGTCCAACTCTGATACCCCCATCGGGGTGGGGTAAACTGGTCTGGCAACGCCTGCCGAGGCGGGGTCACCTAGATGCAGTTTTTGCAGTTCGCGATTTTGACAGTTCATAGCCCAAATAATTCCAATTAAATGTAAATTAAACTAGTACTGTGATTTCTATGAAGTATATACTTTATAGAAACATCATACAATGTTACTAACATGTTTTTAACACTTTAAATAATGCAATTACTTGAATCAAATCACATAATTTCACTGTTCTTGGTGTTTTTACAAGTTTTGAGGAAAAACATGAAATTTGACGTCACGGATTCGTTATAACTCTGAATCTTTCTATTCAAAGTTTTTTTCTTTGTTTTAACATGTATTATCATAATCTACTGTCAAGTTTAAGTTAAAAAATCAATTCACGACATACAATTGTTCGTAAGGGCCATATATACAACTTTTATACTCTATAACTTTAAAAA
Organism: Panax quinquefolius; assembly: GCA_020205615.1. Taxonomy (NCBI): domain Eukaryota; kingdom Viridiplantae; phylum Streptophyta; class Magnoliopsida; order Apiales; family Araliaceae; genus Panax; species Panax quinquefolius. Next base: position 56,267,789 of record CM035155.1, read on the forward strand.
ATCCAATTACGACATATTTAAATGAGATTGCTTACTCTAATCACATGAATATATGATATAAACATATTGTAAACATATACTAACATATATAACATCATATACTCATCAATTATCAATCTCTTCAATCATAGAGGACCTTGAAATAGTTTTTCATAGAAAATATAAGAACGTAAATTAAAGTTTGGGTTAAAGAGATTACCCTGCTAGTTTGTGTATATAATTCAAGGATGATAAATTTCTTCTCTACTTCTTCTTTAATTCACATTTTCTCTCAATTTTCTCTCTAAACTTTCTCTGTATTTCTCTAAGTTTCCTCCAGATGAATGATATAAGATATAAATTATAAACATGATATATAATTATACGTGTAGATAAACTGACATTGTTGTGGTTAGTTAATCCCTTAGTGGGTTAATTGGCCAACTCCTCCTAGGGCCATGTTTGGCTAGCCTCATAAATACTCTTTCCCACTTAATTTAATTAAACTCTTATTATATAGTTTAATAATGTCACACTTATTTAAGCAATTAATTAAATATCTTATTTAATTTAATTAAATAAAATAAAATAATTTCACATTAAATCACATAGTCACATAATTAAATTCTCATTTATTAATTATGTTAAATCATTAAATCTCTAATTAATTATTAAATTAATTAGAATAACATTATGCTTATTAAATAATCCATTTAATCAAATAAGCTCAATTAAATACATACATTGAATAATAAATTCTTCACATTAATTTAATTAATGTAACACATATAATTAAATTAATCTACCACAAATTCATCAAGTAATTATTTAACTCAATAATTAAATCATCAAAAAATATTTATTTAATTAAATAAATATTCAAATTAAATTACAAAAATCTCGTTCGTTACATGCAGCTATGTCTGAAGGTGGACTTAGTGCCTTTTGGACTTTGATCGAATAACAAGACCAATTGTTTCCCTACAAAAAAATTATATAGTTTAGTCTTGGTAAACACTAATACTCTGTATGCTATGCAATGTGTCTATTTTAGAAGTTTTTAATGTTTTCCTTTAAAACAGATGTCAAGATGACATGACAGGTTTTGATATTTGTACATTCCTCATAAATGGAATGTATATTCATATTTTTCTTTTTCTTTTCTTTATATTTTCATTTACATGGAATCGTAATTTACATTGAATCAAAATTTACATGGAATTGAAAAGAGAAAGGCATGAAGAGACTTCCATTCGCGTTTGGTTTATCAGAGGCTGACCTATCTTAGGCTACTCTCACGGCTTTTCGGCATGAAGGTCCCCAGATCATCGCAATTTACTAGATGGGAAGTTATTCTGATCTTTTAATTGGAGCAGATCTAAGTGGTGCCTTTCATGAGCTTCGCGGGATTATTCTCTATTGAGTCCAGTAATCAAACACCGACGGGTTCACCTCCTAGTGGAGGAATCACACAACATACATTCACATACATCGTGTCTCACCGTATGAAATGATGAAATTATACGAGGTACTAATACGAAATGCATAGTTTGTGTGTGTGTGTTAATTAGGCATAAGTGCATTATTTGGAAGTAGTGCTATGCCTTGTTTGCACCTAAATACAAAGGGTTTGGTTTGTACAAAAGTTTAATTTTAAGCAAAATATACAAAAATGATATTTTGAAAATAGGTTTTCAAACCATTATGCTCGTATAGTAATTAAGACCTTTGATACTTCTATTTTATTCTGTATTTGGCTTGTTTTGATTTTATTCTCGACATGTGAAGCATCTTCAACAAAATAATATACATATAAGTATAAGGGTCCTTATGGGCATAAAATTCATCGAAGTGACCCGAGCACCACAAATATGATTTACAAGCTAGCTGTACAATTGAAAAGGGTCCATCATGGAAACTAGATCTAGATTCGTCAGCTGGATCTTAGATCCCATGGCTCCTAGCCTCACACAATATCATATGAATAGCCTGCATAATGAGGATACTGAAATAAAACAGATATTTAATCTAAACGACGCAAAATAAAGAATTCATCAGTTAAATCCATGCATACGCGTAGCCAAGCTTCCCGTGCCCTCTAGATACAGATCTAGGGTCACGTTGTTGCTTAATATTTACAAAACTAGAAAGAAAACTAGATTTAAATAAATCTTAGTCATTCTAGCTCAACGGTTCCAGTTTTACAACTTTTGAATTAGGTAAAAGTTAGATATGGCTAGATTTAGATAAATCTAGTCCATAGATTCAAATATTACAGATTTACATTGAATAAACAGTTAAAACAGATATTTAATCACATTAAGCAGTTAATATATATATATATATATATATATATATATATATATATATATATATATTAAAGCAATAAAAGTAACAAATTTAGAATCTAGGCATGACTGTCGAATATAAATATATATGATTATATATTTATTAATGCAGCAAAAAGGCCACAAATTTAGAATCCAGGTCGAACAGGTATATATATATATTAAAGCGGTAAAAAGCCATGGATCGACTATCCAGGCACAACTAATCGGTAAAAATTTGTATGCAGGCACAACTAATCAGTAAAAATCTATATAAATATATATTAAAGTAAGATAAAGCTTTTAATCTGAAAAAATCTTACAGTGTGCTGCAAAGAAGGCTTGAGACTACTTTTGGAGCTTGAAAACTCAGTTTCCATCGGTTAAAATTTGATATGTTGTAGTATATATGTATACAAGTGTTTAGAATGAAGAATATTGAAGTTTGGAACACTATAGGAAGGGTTAAGAGTTGAAATGGATGGAATTCCCTCTATTTTCTTCTTCTTCTTCTTTTATTTTGGAAGATGAGGGGGGTCTATTTATAGACTAAATTAGTCGTGGGTCTACATGTGGCTGCTTGCGTGGCCCCGGGCCCCGTGGGTCCTGTTATCTCGAAGTTCATGCACTCGGATCAACACGTTGTCCGTTCGAACCTTCATAACTTTTAATCCGGGAGTCCGATGGATTCGTGCTATTCCTTTTCGGAAAACCCTTGACAAGAGCTACAGAATGAAATGGGATTTAACATTTTTCAAATCTGGGAAGATGGGTCCATGACCAGATCTTCAAATCTTCGTAGTCCATCCGTTGAGCTATCTTATGCTATTTTTGCTCGGGATTGATGTTATGGTTCTCCATGACTTCTTTTGCAGTGATTTTGGCCTGAATTGATGTTGAGTTGGCAAAATTACCCTTTTTCCCCTACCAGGTTGGTTACGAGCTTGATGCAATTATAGTTGTCTTTTTTCAGGGTTGTATCTGAGATTGGACTGTCGTTGACTTTTGACAGTCCTCAGGGTTGTCTCTGAGGTTGGTTTGATGTTTCCCGAGGTTGTTGTCGGGGTTTTGGCTTGATCTCCCAAGGTTGTCACCGGGGTTGGATCTGATCTCCCGAGGTTGTCTTTGAGATTTGATTTAATCTCCTGGGGTTGTCTTTGGGGTAGGATTTGATCTCCCGAGGTTGTCTCTAGGGTTTGGATTTGATATCCCGGGGTTATCTATGGGGATTGGTTTTATCTCTCGGTGTTATCTCTGTTAGGTTTTGTGAAAATTAAAGTAGCAATAAAATTGCAAAAATAGCGGAAGCGAGATAAAATCAGATTTTAAAATTTTTCACAAACCAATTACCCGGATCATCCTTTATGCATATTATTAATTAAACGAAGAATAAGAAATTATGAAATCATACCCTTGTAGAAACTAGCTTCCTCAGTGCGAGTTCACCTCCTACTTCTCATGATCTCCTTGAATCTCCGGGTAGATTCCTTCCTTTGATTAATGTAAGCCACCCAAGTGTATGGCCTCTATAGGTGATCCACCGAGGAAGAGAAATTTTTTCAAGAAGAAGGATTTGGCTCAAAACCTAGTTTTTCCTATCCGAATAAGAAAAGGGGTGTACTCTCCAAATCTAGGAATTACGATATTAGATATCTAATATAAGACTCATCTTATAAAAATATCATGTAACCCTATTTTAATTAAAATAAGGTACTATTTATTTAATTAAACTCTTTTAATTAAATGGGGCCCCTAATCCTATTAGGGTTAATTAATTAAACTCCTTTAACTAATTTTCTTTCCTAATCCAATTAGGAATAAATGAGAGTACTAATATTAAATTAATTCCTAAACCTTTTAGAAATTAAAATAATAATAATTGTAATAATAATAATAAGACTCCTCTTATTAATTTATATTTAATATTTCTAAAATATTAAATAATAAATATTAAGCTATTTAATTTATTCTATCACCATAAATTAAATTAAATATACTTAATACATTATTACAATTATGTCATTAACTTCTTAAATAATTATTCTTCCTTTTATGGTGTGACCCTTTAGGTTCTCCATATTAAACCAGGTTGTGAATAAATCAATTAGAACAATTCTAATCTCATTTAAATAAATAAATTAAACAAATAATTTATTTAAATAAATAATATTTATTCTACAATAGGGATAAGCCTCCCTAGCGATCAACGACTTTCCGGATAATATAGATTTCAACATTAATCATAAAAGAACCTTTGAGTAAATAGTTACTGTGACAATTCAATCCTTCCACCATCTGATGTCCCAATTAAATATAAGACATGAAATTCTTGTCAAGTCTTATTTTATTTAATTATATGTATTTCGATTCCTAAATGAACAACTCCTATGAATGCAAATTAGAAACTACTTTCTAATTTCATTCCACCTCGCCAAGGATTCTGGGTTGTCATTTATCGAATCACATAGACATCTCTCCTTTTTACTAGAAGTGGTAGATTCTTTATTGATCATTCATTATCTTCATATATAACTTATTACACCCAAGCATACCCTTTGATATACTCTAAGAGTCTTAAGGAATAAGTCAAAGTGTAATTCATTATATATAAGATACTATGATGATCTCAAGTCTAAGGATCATTTGTACTACTATCACTATAGGAATTCCTATTGACGGGTAAGTAAAACTCCATTAGGTATTCCTTAGCGAGTCACGTTCAGTGAACTTATTCTCTAATAAGCACCTACATACTTGCTTTAGTGTCTCCACACAAATGATCATGAGATCAATCATCCTCATCCAATGAGCAAGCAACGTATGTACCAATCTATCCGGATTCACTAATCCCCAATTTAGTAATCCAATGATTGGGAACTATTTTAGTTTTAAGCTTTCTAAGAATTTAGATCTCATTAGAATGATCATCATCATTATTCTAAAAGCGTTGCTTAAAACTATGGGTTTATCACATATTATTAAAAAAAAGACACCATGTAGATAATAAATGCCTTTAATAAATAATTCTTTTATTAATAAATAAATAAGATTGATTACACAATATATGCTTTATCATCATACATGATTGGCTTGTATGCATAATACTTTCAATCTCCCACTTGCACTAAAGCCAATCGCCATGGTATCTCATACCCATCTTCTCTAAGTGACGATCAAGCTCTTTGTTGTGTTAATGCTTTAGTAAATGGATCGCAATATTGTCTTGAGAGTCCACACGCTCTGTGGTGACGTCTCCTCTTTCAATGATCTCTCGATCAAATGAAATCGCCGCAACACGTGTTTGGATTTACGATGAGACACAGGTTCCTTAGCTTAAGAATGAGCTCCAAAGTGTTGTCACGAGAATAAAGGCACTTTGGTCCTTTAATGCTAGGAACCACACCAAGTTCGATAATGAACTTCTTCATCCAAATAGCTTCCTTTACGACTTCACTTGCGACTATGTACTCTGCGCCTCATCCTTTGAATCAAAGAATCGTTTTGTTTGCTTGGAACTTTTCAACTCATCTGCGCCCACCGTTTAAGGTAAACACATACCCCAAAGCAGTTCTTGTCATCTTAGTGCATTTGAAAACTTGAGTCTGTGAAGCCTTCTAGTTTTAATTCGGACTCCACCGTAGACAAGAAATACATCCTTAGTTCTTCTTAAGTACTTTAGGACATTTTTCCGCCTTCGGTGTTCTTTCTCTCTGGATTCGATTGATATCTCGCTTGTTACACTAAGTGCATGAGCGACATCTAGTCTAGTACATATCATCTGCAGTACATGATAGATCCTATTCTTTGAAGCATAAGGAATCTTACTCATGCGTTTTTCTCTCTCAGTGTCTTTGGGGCTTGTTTCTTGGAGAGATGTATTCCATGGCTCATCGGCATGAGACCTCTTTTGGAATCTTCCATGCTAAACCTTTTTAGCATCATGTCAATGTCACGTTCCTTGGGATAAGCCAAGCATCCTATTAGATCTATCTCTATAGATCTTTATCCCCAAAATATTGGATGCTTCTCCCAAGTCCTTCATGGAGAAGTGTTTAGATAACCAAATTTTAATTGTTTTGCGACATAGGAATATCATTCCCTATCGGTAATATATCATCAACATATAATACAAGGAATGAATGAAGCATGCTCCACTTACCTTCTTGTACACACATGGTTCATCCTCATTTTGATAAAATCAAACTTTTGATTGTCTCATCAAAGCGGATGTTCCACCTACGAGAAGCTTGCTTTAATCCATAAATGGATCGTTGAAGCTTACTGGACTTGATTTGTTCCAACCTTTAAAATAAATCCCTACGGTTGTGTCATATACACATCCTCCTCAAGTTTCCCATTGAGGAAGGCCGTTTTCACGTCCATCCGCGCGATTTTAGTAGTCATGGTAAGGCTGCAATCGCAAGCAAAATCCGAATGGACTTGAGCATTACTCTTTGGTGAGAAGGTTTCGTCATAGTCAACTCCTTGTCTATGTTTGAAACCTTTTGCAACCCGATCGGGCCTTATAGGTCTCTACCTTGCCGATATCTACTCCGGTCTTTTTTTTAAAGACCCATTTACACCCAATAGGCTTAAGGCCTTTGGTGGTGAGACCAAAGTCCATACTTGGTTCTCATACATGGAGTCCATCTCGGATTTCATGGCTTCTTGCCATTTCTCCGAGTCTTTACTACTCATAGCTTTGTTAAGTAATTCAATGGATCATCATCATCCATGATCGTACCTCATTGTCATCTTCTATGACAAGTCCATACTGTCTGGTATCTTTGGTACTCTTCAGATTCTGAATAGGGTGTGAATGCATGAAGGAATCTCTACTTGATTAGGTACCTCACTTTGATCTGTAGTATTTTGTGATTCTTGAACTTCTTCAAGATATATCTTACTCCTTTGACCCCTTTAAGAATAAACTCCTTTCCAAGAAGGCGGCATGTTTCGCAACAAACACCTTTTGATCGGTTGGATGATAGAAATAATACCCGATGTTTCTTTAGGATATCCCACAAATCTACATTTGTCGGATCTAGTCCTGACTTATCGTTTTCAAACTTTTTGACATAATTTGGACAACCCCAAGTCTTAACATGCTTAAGATTTGGTTTCCTCCTGTCTATAACTTCATATGGGGTCTTGGGGACGGATTTTGTAGGTACCTTGTTAAGTAGGTATCACGGTAGGCTCTAGGGCATATCCCGGAAGAAGCTGGAAGGTCAGTAAAGCTCATCATAGATCGAACCATGTCCAACAATGTTCGATTTCTCCTTTCGAGATACACCATTCATTTGTGGCGCCACGGTGGAGTCCATTGTGAGATTATACCATTTTCTTTGAGACAATTGAGAAACTCACCACTTAAGTATTCTCCTCCTCGATCGGATCGAAGAATCTTAATACTCTTACCGGTTTGCTTCTCAACTTCACTTACGAACTCTTTGAACTTTTCAAATGATTGATTTGTATTTCATTAAATACACATATCCAAATCTTGAGTGGTCGTCGTTGAATGTAATAAAATAAGAATACCCTCCTCGTGCGGTCGTTGTCATGGGTCCACATACATACATGTGTACCAACGCTAACAACTCTGTAACTCTTTCTCCTTTTCCATTAAAAGGAGATTTAGTCATTTTACCCATGAGACAAGATTCACGGGTTGGATATGATTCATAATCGAGATAGCTCTAGGAGCCCATCTTTATGCAACTTGGATAATCTTGTTTTTCATTAATATGGCCGAGTCTACTGATTGCCACATGAAGGTATAATTAACATCATCTCTTTTCCTTTTATTAGTTTGTTTAATTTGAAATATATTTTCATGCAAGTCAAGTATATAAAGTCCATTTCGCAAATTACCAACACCATATAAAACATTATCATTATAAATGGAACAAGCTGTTGTTCTTTATTATAATATTAAAACCATCCATATATCAATACGAGAGATAGAAATAATGTTTCTAATGATATTTGGAACAAAATAACAATTATTTAAATTAATGAACTTGCCGTGGCGTGCTAAACAATAAGTCCCCCCTGCCTAATGCATAACCTTTGCTCCATTTCCCACTCGTGGGGCGACCTCATCCTTGCTTTCGACTTTCTACTTGACCGGTCCTGCATATTATTACATATGTGAGAACCACATCCGGTATCCAATACCCAAGTAGAAGATTGACTTTCGAAAAATTAATTTCAATCATAAACAAACCTTGATTAGGATTGAAGCTTCTCCAAGCTTCTTTTGCTTTTGATTCTGCATGAGATAATCCTTGCGGTTCCTCTTCCGATGACCCGGCTTATTGCAATGGAAGCAAATTCCTTTTGCTATTTGGATCAGTTTCTTTTGATCCTTCACTTTCGCCTTTCCTTAGCCTTCTTGGATTTCTTCCTTTCGAGAAGATACCTTGGGCCTCTTCCTTTTCTTGGAAGAATCATCCACCCGATGAAGACATGGTTCTTCTTGGATGGGAAGTGACCTTGGCCGATTTTCAACATGTTAAGTAATTGAGCGGTCGACATCCAACTTATTCATGTGAAAATTCACAACAAATTGTGAGAAGGTGTCCGGGAGTGATTGCAAGACTAAATCTTGACTCAAATCCCCATCCACGACGAACCCAATTTGTCCAAGGCGTTCAATCAGATTGATCATCTTTAGGACATGAGTCTCAGCAGTAGTGCCCTCGGTCATCCAGAGATCGGAAGAGCTCCTTAGATATTTCATATCTAGCAGTCCTACTTTGCTCACCATACAACTCTCCAAGGTGTAGTAGCATAGTAGGAGCATCCATGTTTTCATCTTGTGTATTTGAAGCTCGTTACTCATGGATGCGAGCATGATGCGTTGAGCCACAGATGCATCATCTTGCCCTTTGTTTAAAAGTAGCAATCTCTTCCTCGAGGTGTCTCGCAACTTTTGCAGTGTACGGGTGAATTTAGGACATAAGAAATCTTTTTCAAAGTGAGAACAATTCTCAGATTCCTTAACCAAATCAGGTGTAGTTCGGTCAGAATTCGGTTTGTTAGCATCAAGTATGCTTCGCAGTTGAAATTAGTGAATGTGACATTTTCAAAATTACGCATGTAAAAAGACAATATTTTAGCAAACATTCATTTATTAATTACCAAAATAAATTAGGTCTTATTTTATATTGGTATCTCCCACTATTTTCTTCAAACTATATTACCCTCATTTATATAGTTAAAGGCAAAATCTAATTAAAGTTTTTGCTAGTGAGAATAAGGATCCCATTTCAAATATATATAGCCTTGTGGTGACACAACAAACAATATATAAATAAATAGGTAGACAACTCCTTGTCAATTACATCAACATGTAACTCCTTATGTTTTGCCTCTTGGATTATTTTGATCAAGTGGTGGCACATCCGAATCAAAATTATCTAAGTTAAGTCCAACCTAGCACTTCCATATATTCAAAAAAGAAATATATCGCCCTTGTGGTGACACAACAAAACAATATTGTTCAATTTTCTTTATAAGCATCAAATGTGATAAATTAACATATTAAATACTTAATACTTGCCTTGTGGTGACACAACAAACTCATATTAAATATTTAATACTCTATTAATTTAATCATGCTAGAAGGCGACGTTCGATATTCTAAATATCTTTGAACGCTTAAGACTTAATAAAAAACTTTGAGGGATTTGTTATTATTTGTCTCATCTTGTTTAGCGCGCATGCAAATATATATATAAAATATGCGTCATATTATTAAACATGCGAAGCATGTTTGCATAATATATAATATATATAATGCTAGCATGCATATATAGAATACTATATTCTACCTGGATTGATTATGGACTTTTATTATTCTAGTTTGATTCACTAGAGCCACCAAGTGAACCAAAAGGTCAAACCCCACAGGGTGCAAAGAATAAACATTTAAATATAACTATTACATTTAACCGGGCTCCATTACAAACGGGTCTTCAAGCGCTCCTTGATCTCCTAGGTTCTTCAAAAAAAATTCTAACTAATCCTATTACATTAAACTATTTAATTTAAATAGAAACCTTGATCGTGATCGAGGGAAGTACATAGGAGAGAGATAGAATTTACATCAAGAAGAAAACCAGAAAAGACGAGGTATGCAGACCCCATTTAATAAAACCCATTCATTCAAACATCCAACTAAAATAAATCCAATCATATTGGTCAATTGTCCATAATCAATCCCATTTATTATTATACATATCATCATATGTATCAATAAATTAAATCATTCCATATATATATGAGTATCATTTAATGGGCAATTTTATGTTGCATGAAATCCAATTTCAAGATTAAAATAAACTATTTATTTTAATTATAAAATTATTAAAATTAATATATATATAATATATATATATATATATATATATATATATATATAAAGTCCAACTCTTTAAAAATTAGGACTGCTTTTTGCGTAAAAGTCTACACGATTTTTTTTTTATTTATCCGCGTGGGCCCCGAGGCTATTATATATATATATATATTGCCACAAGCTTGCTTCGGTCCAGTATGATAAACAAACTGCATAATGAATCATGCCTTGTAAGACATTACATGCACGGTTTTTTTTTTTTTTTTTTAAAAAAAAATTTGATAACCTGCTGCTATCAAACCGAACACATCAAAACCGGACTGCAGAAATCAACCATGTGAAAAAAAAATCACGCCAGATTCCTTAAAAAATTGACATGAATGGATTCGAAAAAAAAATAAAATGTTTTCTTTTTTTTTTTTTTTTTTTATAAAATAATAATTTTATACAACAAATTATGCCCAATAAATAATTCTAAATTCATACCCAAACATATATGGAATCAAAATAATTAATAATTAGCATAAAGTTTGGCTCTGATACCACTGTTAGGTTTTGTGAAAATCAAAGAAGCAATAAAATTGCAAAAATATCGGAAGCGAGATAAAATCAGATTTTAAAATTTTTCACAAACCAATTACCTGGATCATCCTTTATGCATATTATTAATTAAACGAAAAATAAGAAATTATGAAATCATACCCTTGTAAACGAGCTTCCTGCAGATGCGAGTTCACCTCCTACTTCTCTCATGATCTCCTTGAATCTCCGGGTAGATTCCTTCCTTTGATTAATGTAAGCCACCCAAGTGTATGGCCTCTATAGGTGATCCACCAAGGAAGAGGAATTTTTCAAGAAGAAGGGATTTGGCTCAAACCCTAGTTTTTCCTATCTGAATAAGAAAAGGGGTGTACTCTCCAAATCTAGGAATTACGTATATTAGATATCTAATATAAGACTCCTCTTATAAAAATATCATGTAACCCTATTTTAATTAAAATAAGGTACTATTTATTTAATTAAACTCTTTTAATTAAATGGGCTCCCCTAATCTATTAGGGTTAATTAATTAAACTCCTTTAACTAATTTTCTTTCCTAATCCAATTAGGAATAAATGAAGTACTAATATTAAATTAATTCCTAAACCTTTTAGAAATTAAAATAATAATAATTGTAATAATAATAATAAGACTCCTCTTATTAATTTATATTTAATATTTCTAAAATATTAAATAATAAATATTAAGCTATTTAATTTATTCTATCACCATAAATTAAATTAAATATACTTAATACATTATTACAATTATGCCATTAACTTCTTAAATAATTATTCTTCCTTTTATGGTGTGACCCTTTAGGTTCTCCATATTAAACCAGGTTGTGAATAAATCAATTAGAACAATTCTAATCTCATTTAAATAAATAAATTAAACAAATAATTTATTTAAATAAATAATATTTATTCTACAATAGGGATAAGCCTCCCTAGCGATCAACGACTTTCCGGATAATATAGATTTCAACATTAATCATAAAAGAACCTTTGAGTAAATAGTGCAAATACAATTCAATCCTTCCACCATACTGATGTCCCAATTAAATATAAGACATGGAATTCTTTGTCAAGTCTTATTTTATTTAATTATATGTATTTCGATTCCTAAATGAACAACTCCCTATGAATGCAAATTAGAAACTACTTTCTAATTTCATTCCACCTTGGCCAAGGATTCCTAGGTTGTCATTTATCGAATCACATAGGACATCTCTCCTTTTTACTAGAAGTGGTAGATTCTTTATTGATCATTCATTATCTTCATATATAACTTATTACACCCAAGCATACCCTTTGATATACTCTAAGAGTCTTAAGGAATAAGTCAAAGTGTAATTCATTATATATAAGATACTATGATGATCTCAAGTCTAAGGATCATTTGTACTACTATCACTATAGGAATTCTATTGATGTAAGTAAAACTCCATTAGGTATTCCTTAGCGAGTCAATTCGGTGAACTTATTCTCTAATAAGCACCTACATACTTGCTTGCTTTGTCTCCACACAAATGATCATGAGATCAATCATCCTCATCCAATGAGCAAGCAGCGTATGTACCAATCTATCCGGATTCACTAATCCCCAATTTAGTAATCCAATGATTGGGAACTATTTTAGTTTTAAGCTTTCTAAGAATTTAGATCTCATTAGAATGATCATCATCATTATTCTAAAAGCGTTGCTTAAAACTATGGGTTTATCACATATTATTAAAACAGCACCATGTAGATAATAAATGCCTTTAATAAATAATTCTTTTATTAATAAATAAATAAGATTGATTACACAGTATATGCTTTATCATCATACATGATTGGCTTGTATGCATAATACTTTCAATCTCTGGGGTTGATTTGATCTCCCGGGGTTGTCTCTGGGGTTTGGATTTGATCTCTTGGGGTTGTCTCCAAGGTTTGATTTAATCTCCCGGGGTTGTCTCTGGGGTTTGACTTTGATGATTTTGACTTCTAGGGTTGTCTTTGGAAGAGGAAAGATGATTCTGCCCTCCTACATGGTTAGTAATAGGAACACAAAATTTCGAGTGTCTACACACACCATGCACTTTGCACATGACATATTAGTAACAAATATCTAGAGAAATTACATACATTGTATGATGAGTACCCAACATTTAAACATGATTTTAACTGGTGTATGTATAAATCATTCATTGTTGTGGATTTTGAGGAGCAATGAAAAAAGCCAATGATAGATTATGAACTGCATGACCAGGATTGGTTCCAATCACTTTCTGAGGTTAAGAACAAATGGATCAGATTTCGGTCAATTTCTGTTTGGAATTTGGAAAAACTTTCTTCTTCAAAGTTGTAGAGAATGAAATTTCCTATGGAAAGGACACGTGGTTCGAATTTTTCTGATAAAAGGGCTATTTATTATGAATTATTAAAGTTCCGGTGTTCCGGAATAATTGATTTTTGGAGTTTAAAATGTTTTTTTGTAAGAAAAACGTTTTTTGTTGCAATTGAGTGGGCTCACATGTGTTATAAATGATCTGAAATCAGATTTCTAAGGTGGGCTTGAATATTTTTAAGAAATATTATTATTTTATTAAATTTTCTGCTTTGGTGTTCTAAGCATTTTCCTATAAATAGGGTGCTTAGGTTAGAATTGAAAATCACACCAGAAACTGAAAACTTCTCTCTCTTTCTCTCTCTATATATTGAGCGTATTCTTGTGAGTATTTTGATACCTTGAGTGTTGCTATATGGTGCAAGTTTCCTTCAACACTATATCCAGTATTCCAGTCAGAAGTACTGTCTTTTCGAGGTAAGGGATATTATTTTTAAAAAAATGATATTATTTCTTTCAATATCATTATACCGGATTATTGGTAAGATTTTTCTTGTGAAATTTTGATCTTTTTATGTCAGAGTTACTATTCACGAATTACTATTCACGAGTTACTATTCATGAGTTACTATTCACGAGTTACTATTCATGAGTTACTATTCATGAGTACTATTCATAAAGCATGATAATTTTTCTTATGAAAGTTCTACCTTTTAGTGTCGGAGTTTCTATTCACGTATACAGTACTATTCACGTATATGACACTATTCACGAATACGACACTATTCACAGAAAAATTAAATTTTCTTTTCTGTGTCCAAGATATCTATTATAGATACTAGCTTTGATTGTATTCAGATTTTGATCATTCTTGAATTTTACTTTACTATGATTATTTATGAAGTATTTTTGAACTCGGTTTGGTTAAAGTACGAATCCTTAATATTTGTTATTTTGTTTCATTGGATTCATTTCTTTAAAACATTTTTCATCATCCTTAGTCCTAAATGATGACATTACTGAATATCTTTGGCCTGTAGTGCAAAGATGTACAGGTATTGAGATGAACATGACCAATTGATGAATATCTTTGGCCCGTAGTGCAAAGTTGAACAGGTGTTGAGATGAACATGACCGACTGATGAATATCTTTGGCCTGTAGTGCAAAGATGAAAATTTGATTCAAGATGAATATTGATTGATGTTACAAGGATAAAATATTGACGATGGACTTTTAAATTCATAGATAATAGTAGATTTCATTCTCTACGTAACTCATCTATGAATTATTATTTCCGCTGCTGATCTGAAACTTGTTGTCTATTGTATTCTATCAGATTTTTCCATGTTGAAGACTAACGATAATTTGTCCTATATTATCTTAGTCATAATATTCTTTACTGGGCTAGTTGAGCTTACCTTTTTCCTTTTGTTCCATTTTTCTTCTCAGGAGGCGAGAATGTAGCGAGTACTAGTCGGGGTACAGAATGAAGGTTCTAGGAAGTTATTTTAGTAGTCCTCACCATTTTTGTAAAGTATTGTATCAATAATTGTAATGAGGACTTAGTTGGGTGTGGATATTGTCTAGAAGACAATATTTGTATTTAAACTCACAGTTTAGGTGTTGTCGTATTTTGCACGACAAATGTATTAATAAAGTTATAGTTGTTTCTGTACCATGTTATTGGCGACTCATAATAGATTGGGTGGAATGGACCTATTTTGGGGGCCTCACAGTTGGTATCAGAGCTTAGGGATATGATCTCTGGCAGAGATCGGGGAATAGAACTAGGAGGGGAGAGACGAGTAAATCCTTCGCTAGTGTGTCCTACCTAAGCTTATTTGTTGGTTGGTCAGTATATAGGGATATTATGTGATATGTTGATTTCTTTAATTAACCCTTGTTTTATGGCAGTATTTGAGAATGTCGACTGAGAATGTTAATAGTGGAGTAAATGAGACCGTGGAGACACCTGTACTCACCATTGAGGAGAACGTGCAGTAGGCTGGCAATGTTCCTCCTGTGAACAATGCCACTGAGCAAACGATGAACGATGGGATGTTTAGAAACTTTTTGCAGTTCATGCAAAATCAGACGAGGGAGACTCGTGCACAAAATACAGGTGGAAATGATAGCAACGCACGGTTTGTCACGGCCAAGCAGTTCAAAGAGTTAGGACCACCAAAATTCTGGGGAAACCCGGATCCGATTAAGGTGGAGATGTGGGTCAAGCAAATTACCAAGATATTCGATGTCTTGGGATGCACAGAGGAACAGAAGGTTCCATTCGCTACTTTTATGTTCCGTAATGAGGCAGATTATTGGTGGGAATCTGTGAAGCGTACCCATCCAGTCGCACTCAGCATGTCTTGGGAAACGTTTCAGAAGCTATTTAATGACAAATACTTTCCTGAAAGTATTCGTCATATGAAGGAGGTAGAGTTTATTAGACTAGAATAGAACAACATGACGGTGTCCCAGTACGAGGCGAAATTCGCAGAGTTATCCAGGTTTGCACCTCATTTAGTAGAGAATGAGGAACGTATGATGCGGATGTTTTTGAGAGGTTTGAAACCCGACACACGTCAATATCTCATTTCTCATAAATTTTCTTTATATTCAGATGTTGTGAACAGGGCTCAATTATTAGAGCGAGATAATGAGTCTGTTCAACTGGGCGACCAGCAACACGATAATAATCGTACCGGTGGCAACGGCCATCGGGACAATGATAATCATCGTGGAGGAAATTATCATGCCAGAAATGGTAACCACTTCAGTGGTAATCATGGCCAAGATAATAGAAGAAATAACTCAAGTGGAAATTTCAAGAAGAGAAGATTTAACGATGACGGGAAGACGTCGGTGAAGACCAAAGACCAAAGACCAAACAACAAATTTTAAGGGAGGAGAACGACCGCTAGTTAGATGCTACAGATGCGGAGAGGAGGGACATATAAGTCTAAACTGTTCACAGCCTTCCAAGGCATGTTATAATTTTGGAAAAGAAGGTCATATCGCTTGAGAGTGTACGGTAGATAAACCAAGTCCACCAGGGATGGTGACTCAAAAGGATGTCCTAGAAAAGTCAAAGTCGTTTTATCTGGAGGTTTTAAATTCACCAAGTAATCAGCGTTCAGAGGTAATGATGATGGAGCGATCAAACTATTGGCTTACACCTTATTTAGACTATTTGGCAGATAGCGCCTTATCTTCGGATCGGATGTTGGAAAAGAAAATTAAGTACAAAAGCTCAAACTTTGTTCTCATTGATGGAGATTTATATCGAATGGCATTTTCATCTCCTTTATTGAGATGTTTGGTACCGTCTGAAGCCAAATATGTTCTTCGAGAGGTTCACGAGGGCATCTATGGCGATCATATGGGAGAAAAGGCATTGGCATATAAGGTGCTTCGATAAGGGTGATATTGGCCAAAAATCTTTCAAGAAGCAAAGGAATATGTTCAGAAGTGTCCAAAGTGTCAGCTAAATAGCCCTATTCCTCATCAGCCACCTGAAGAGTTGTTCTCGGTTCTATCCCCGATCCCATTTATTGTGTGGGGAATTGATATTCTGGGTCCACTGCCTAAGGAGAAGGTCAAGTTAGCTTCGTGATAATGGCGATTGACTATATGACTAAGTGGGTGGAGGCTAAACCGCTTCGGCAGATTACAGAACATGAGTGTTTGAAATTCCTTAAAAAGTTTGTGTTCTTCCGGTTTGGGATCCCTATGGTACTGGTTTCAGACAATGGCAGACAAATTGTGACTTTGTGGGCTCAAAGTTTGAATAATTTTTAAAAGATCTGGGAATCCAGCATTGAAAGACATCAGTGGCTTATTCTTAATCAAGTGTTCAAGTAGAAGTCACCAATAGGACTCTAATGAATGGAATAAAACGAAGGCTGGATGAGGTGAAGGGAAGATGGCCTGGAGAGCTACTTAGTGTGTTATAGGCATATTGGATTACTCCAAGGAAGACAACAGGTGATTCATCATTCAGATTAGCCTACAGAATTGATGTAAGACCCCAAAATTTTTTAAATAAAAAGGAATTTTCTTTATTTATTATTTTGAAATAGTAAGGGTTGATTTGATTAATGTGGATAGTTAAGGGTTAAATACGCAAATATTTCAAAATAAGCAAGTGGTTATAAAATATTCATTGTTGTCTGGGAATATTCGTTTGGTCGTGGAATATTAAATCTTCTGGGAATGTCGGGGAATATCCGTGCAATGCCCATGACCATGTGTGGGCCCCATAACGGAAAGCGATTGGATGAAGAAAATGACAAATATAAGTTGTTTTTTTAAATAACTTGGCGTAGTTATTACAATTATCTTGTTGGAATACCGGTGGTTAAAACACACTGTCTGGCGTTGTTGAGCAGTAGCTATACGGTATTGCACCAATTATTGATTCTTACGTGAAGGCACTACTCAATAATGGTTACGGTAATTCTTATTCGATTATTTTATTGAGTTAATAATTGTTGTGTTGATATTTTATATTCTTTGTTGTTTGATAATTGTCATTACTAAGTATTTTTCATTATCGAATCAATAATTCATATTATCTGAATAATATTATTAGATAACATTATTGGCAATGTCTAGAAAGTTACGTCTAAGGAGAGGTTTGGTCACCTAATTGCGGCGCCAGTAGATGAAGAAATTCTTATTGGAAAGTCCCCTCTTCTGGGAGGCTGCACGGTTGTCAATATTGTGATTACGTAATATTATTTGTGAATAATTAATTATTGATTTATATGATGAGGAAAATATTGATTTTATATGGATATAGATGGAGAAAATTTTAAAATGACAATTGTTGAAAATTAATATTTTATCTTTTTTACGATAAAATAATTCATTTAAATATATTATTTTAATAATATATTAACGGTGATATTTTACAACGAATGTGGGATATATGAGTATACGAGGAGGAAGAGTATTTTTGTTGCAATAAATGTTTAAAACATGTTAAACATGTCGGTGGACCCCATTTATTGACTGAAATTTGATTATAGCCTGTAAAATCGACCGTTTATGGATTTCGGTCAATTTCCATTTGGAATTTGGAAAAACTTTCTTCTGCAAAGTTGTAGAGAATTGAATTTCCTATAAAAACTCGCGAGATTCGAATTTTCTGATGAAAGGGCTATTTATTATGAATTATTGAAGTTCCGAAGCTCGAAATAATTGATTTTTTGAAAGTTTTAATTATTTATTTTATGAAAATCGTTTTTTTTCTTACTTTTCCAGAAGGTGGCATGTGGGAAATGCTAGGATCTGAATTCTAAGGTTGGCGTATGAATTTGATATATATATATATATATATATATTAATTTATTAAATTTTCTGCTTTGGTGTTCTAAGCAATTTCCTATAAATAGGGTGCTTAGGTTAGAATTGAAAATCACACCAGAAACTGAAGTTTTCTCTCTCTATATTATCGAGTGTATTCTTGTGAGCATTTTGAGTATACTTTGAGTATTGCTATACGGTGCAAGTCAAGTCATAGCTTTATATCCGGTTTCAAATTTAGAAATCGATCTTTCGAGGTAAGGGATATTATTTTTTTTCGTAATGATATTATTTCTTCAATATCATTATCTTTGAAATGTTGATCTGAAGTTTTATCAAATTTGGAACTTTTTCATGTCGGGTTACTATTCATGAGTTCTTATTCACGAGTTACTATTCATGAGTTCTTATTCACGAGTCTTATTCACGAGTACTATTCATGAAGCGTGAAGATGTTTTTGTGGAATTTCTATCTTTTGGTGTTGGAGTTACTATTCACGTATATACGGCACTATTCACGATATCTGATTACTATTCATAGAAAAATAAAATTTCTTCTTTTCGTCTAAAAACATCTATTACGGATACTAACTCGATTGTATCCATGTTTTGATCATTCTTGAATTTTACACCACTATGATTATTTTTGAGGTATTTTTGGGCGTGGATAAAACCAAGTACGAATCCTTAATCCTTAATCCTTGTCATTTTGTTTCACTGGATTCGTTTCTTTAAAAAAAAAATATTTTTCATCATCCTCAGTCTTAAATGATGATATTATGGAATATCTTTGGCCTGTAGTGCAAAGATGAATGATTTCTTAAGAATATCTTTGGCCTGTAGTGCAAAGATGAATGATTTCTGAAGAATATCTTTGGCCCGTAGTGCAAAGATGAACAGGTGTTTAAATGAACATGACCGGTGATGAATATCTTTGGCTGTAGTCAAAGATGAATATTTGATTCGGATGTATATTGATTGATGTTACGGGGATAAAAGATGAGCGATGAACTTTTAAATTCATACATAGAAGATAGTAGTTTGCATTCTCTACTTAACTCTTCTAATGAATTATTATTTCATTGCGAATATTGATTTAAAATTTTTTGTCTATTGTATTCTATTATATTTTTCCTGTTGAAGACTAACGATAATTTGTTGTATATTATCTTAGTTATAATATTCTTTCTTGAGCTAGTTGAGCTCACCCTTTTCCTTTTGTTCCATTTTTCTCGGGAGGCGAGAATATAGCGATGCAGTAGTGGGGTATGGAATGAAGGTTTTAGAAAGGATTGTTTAGTAGTCCTCACCATTTTTGTAAAATAATGTATCCATAAATGTGATGAGGATTTATTTGAGTATAGATATTATCAGAAGATAATATTTGTATTCAAACTCACGATTTCTTGTTGTAATAATAAAGTTGTAGTTGTTTACGTACCATGTATTGACAACTCGGAATAGGTGATGTATACCTATTTTGGGGGCGTCGCGGTTGGTATCGAGCTTAGGGATATGATCTCTGGCGGAGATCGGGGAATAGAACTAGGAGGAGAGGCGAGTAAATCCTTCGCTAGTGTGTCCTACCTAAGCTTATTTGTTAGTTGGTCGAGTATATAGGGATATTATGTGATATATTGATTTCCTTAATTAACCCTTGTTTTATGGCGGTATTTGAGAATGTCATTGAGAATATTAACAATGGAAATGAGACCGTGGAGATGCTATACTCCTACTTGAGGAGAGAAGCGTCTGTGCAGTGGCAATGTTCCTCCCGTGAACAACACCATTGAGCGAGATGATGAGCGAGGGGATGTTTAGAAGTTTTTGCGATTCATGCAAAATCGAGACGAGGAAACTCGTGTTCAAAAAATCTGAGGAGGAAATGATAGCAATTCACGGGTTGTCACAAATGCAAGCGATTCAAAGAGTTGGGACCACGAATTTAAGGGAAAGCCGGATCCGATCATGGCGGAAACATGGGTCAAACAAATTACCAAGATATTCGATGTCTTGGGATGCGGAGGAACAGAAGGTTCCATTCGCCACCTTTATGTTCCGTGGCGAGGCGAGACTCTTGGTGGGAGTCGTGAAGCGTACCCATCCGGTACCGCACTCGGCATGTCTTGGGAGGCGTTTGAAGCTATTTAATGACAAATACTTTCACGAAAGTGTTAAATCGTATGAAGGAAGTGGAGTTCATCGATTGGAACAAAACAACATGACGGTGTCTCGAGACGAGGCAAAGTTTGCGAGTTATCGAGTTTGCACCTCATTTGGTGGAGAATGAGGAAGCATTATATGACGGATGTTTCTTAGAGGTTTGAAACCCGGCGTCGTCGATATCTCATTTCTCATAAATTTTCTCTTTATTCGAGATGTTATAAATGAGGGCTCAATTATTAGAAGCGAGATAACGAAATACGGTCATTTGAGGACCACAACCGAGGATCGTATCGAGATAGCGATCAGCAGAATAATGATAACTGCGGAGAAAAAAGCAGACGGACGAAATGGTAACCACTACGGTGGTAATCATGGCCACGAAAATAGAAGAAGCGAGTTAGGAGGAGATTTTAAAGAGGAGATTTAACAACGACCGTATGAAGATGGCAGTCTTAAGCAGAATCGGTTCTAAGGGAGGAGAACGACCACCGGTCATATGCTACAAATGCGGAAAAGAGGGACATATCGGTCAAAGCGCCCTATGCAGTTCAAGGTATGCTATAATTATGGAAAGGAAGGACATATCGCTCGAGATTATACGATGGCGAAACCTAGTTCGTGAGGGACGGTGACTCAAAAAAACGTCCCGAGAAAAGTCAAAGTCAGCGATTCCGGAAGAAGGCGTTTGTTGTGGTGGTCATAATCGAGGAACCCAA
Organism: Panax quinquefolius; assembly: GCA_020205615.1. NCBI lineage: Eukaryota > Viridiplantae > Streptophyta > Magnoliopsida > Apiales > Araliaceae > Panax > Panax quinquefolius. Next base: position 56,289,527 of record CM035155.1, read on the forward strand.
ACGAGGTGATCACGGGTAAGCTATTTATAAATTCTTGCGAAGTTTATACCTTACTTGATACCGGTGCTACCCATTCATTTATCTCTCCTGCATGTGCTCAGCGTTTAAACTTGACTCAGGAGAAATTAGACTTTGACCTATCTGTGGAAACTCCGTTAGGAGAAACTTTCATCACATCTCTTTGTTTATAAATCTTGTTTGATTCAAGTTGGCACCATTACCTTACATTGACCTTATCTCTTTAAAGATACTTGCTTTTGATGTGATTTTAGGGATTGATTGGTTAACTACTCATCATGCCAAAATTGATTGTTTTCGTAAGGTTGTTAGTTTTCATATTCTAACCAACTTTGTTATGCGAATTCAAGAAACTAAACCATTAAAATCGATCACTTGTCATATCTAATCATAAAGCTATTCGTTTATTAAAAAGCGGATGTCAAGCTTTCTTAGCCCATGTTATGGATTTGAATAAAGACACGTCAAATTTGAATAATATTCTGTTGTTATTGACTTTCGGCGTATTTCGAAGAACTTCCGGTCTACCCCGAGCGTGAAGTTGAATTCTTTATTGATCTTGAACACGGTACAAAGCCCATTTCTAAAACCCCATATCGAATGGCTCCTATTGAACTTCAAGAGTTAAAGGTCCAACTACGAGGAATTGTTGGACATCGGTTTCATTCGTCCTAGTACATCTCCTTGGGGTGCTCTGTTTTTATTTGTAAAGAAGAAAGAGCGGGAGTATGCGACTTTGTATTGACTATAGGAATTGAACCATGTCACCATCAAGAATAGGTATCCTCTACCTCGTATTGATGACTTGTTTGACCGATTGCAAGGGCACAATTCTTTTCAAAAATCGATCTTCGATTTACGGATATCATCAATTTGAAGATTTAGGCGAGGATATTCAAAGGCGCCTTGAGAACTCGGTATGGGCATTATGAATTCTTAGTCATGTCTTTCGGACTAACTAATGCTCCTGCGGCTTTCATGGATATGATGAACCGAGTATTCAAGGAATATTTGGATCAATTCGTTGTTGTCTTTATTGATGACATCCTCATATATTCCAAAAGCCGTGAAGATCATGAGCACCATTTGAAATTGGTACTCCAAAGGCTTCGTGAAAACCAACTATATGCCAAATTGAAGAAATGCGAGTTCTGGCTTGAGGAAGTAGCATTCCTTGGGCACGTGGTGTTGAAACATGGAGTATCTGTTGATCCGTGAAGATTGAAGCAATACAAAGTTAGAACAGCGAAGTCGGTGATGAAATGCACGTAGCTTTTTGGCTTTATTTGGTTATTATCGGAGATTAGTGGAAGGGTTTTCTCGAATCGCTACTCCATTAACTTCGGCTAACTTTCGGAAGGATACAAAATTCGTTTGGAGGCGAAGAATGCGAGAAAAGTTTCCAAGAGCTTAAGAGGAGACTTATTTGGCACCTATTCTAACAATACCATCTGGTTCGGATGGATTTGTTATCTCTGATGATGCTTGAGCAAAGGGTTAGGATGTGTTCTCATGCAAGCGTGGGAAAGTCATAGCCTATGCCTCATGACAACTTAAAAGAGTATGAGAGGAATTATCCTACTCATGATCTAGAGTTAGCGTGATGATCGTTCAGCGCTAAAAATATGGAGGCACTATCTATATGGGGAGAAAGTGGAGATATATTCGGACCATAAAAGCCTTAAATATTTCTTCACTCAAAAAAGAACTCAACATGCGGCAAATGACGTTGGCTCGAGCTATTGAAGACTACGACCACACTATTCAATACCATCACGGTAAAGCGAGCGTGGTAGGCGACGCATTGAGTAGAAGATCATATATCTTGAGGAGCGAGTGCGATGATGTCAAGTATACGCATAGAGCCAACTTTAATAGAAAAAGTTAAGGTTGCTCAAGCCACAGGCCGGAATGAGCGTCGTATGAAGAAGAAAGTACAAGAAGGAGCTATTCGAGCGAGAATTGATGAAGAAGGAATACTTGAGTCCACTCTAGACTTTGTGTTCCTAACGACTACGATTTGAAGTACAAGATTATGATGGAGGCACACAATACGCCATTTGCAATCCATCTGGAAGTACTAAAATGTATCGTGATCTTGACATACATTTTGGTGGAACAATATGAAGAGAGAGATTGCAAAGTTTATCTCGATGTGTTTAACTTGCCAGCGTGTAAAGGCGGAGCATCTTGTACCTAAGGGTCCGTTGCAACCACTTGAGATTCGGAATGGAAGTGGGAACACATTACTATGGATTTCGTTACGGGTCTTCCTACGGTTTCTCAAGGCATCAATGTTATTTGGGTTATTGTTGATAGATTAACCAAGTCGCTCATTTTCTTGCCGAATCGGAGACTTATTCCTTGAGCGTCTTGCTAGTATGTGCGTGAATGAGATTGTGAGGTTGCATGGCATACTGTATCCATAGTTTGGATCGTGACCCAAGATTCACTTCAAGATTTTGGGTTAGCTTGCAAAAAGCTATGAGCGCAGATTTGCGATTTAGTTGGCATACCATCCCCAAGCGGACGGACAATCGAGAGGACTATTCAAACTCTTGAAGATCTATTAAGACTCGTGTCCTAGACTTCAAGGGTAGATGGGATAAGTATTTACCATTGGTGAATTCTCCTCTGACAACAGTTATCGTGCAAGTATAGGTGTGGCTCCATTGAAGCATTATATGGACGAAAATGTCGTTCTCAATATGTTGGGATGAGGTGGGTGAAGCAACATTGTTGGGACCCGAGGAGTTGAAATACGTATGACTACCGAAAAGATCCAAATGATTCGACAACGTATACAAACGGCACAAGATCGACAAAAGAGTTATGCGGATCTTCATCGAAAGGACGTGGAATTTAATGTAGGGGATCATGTATTGTTGCGAGTTGCTCCATGGAAGGGAGTTACAAGATTTGGGAAGAGAGGAAAGCTCAATCCACGATTTATTGGTCCATTTCAAATTCTTGACCGAGTAGGAAATGTAGCCTATAGACTTGCGTTACCTCCGAGTATGTCTCGTGTTCATAATGTGTTTCACATATCTGTACTTCGTAAATATGTGAAAGACCCGAACCACGTTATTGAGTTAGAACCGGACGAGATAGCTGAAGACTTAACGTATGAGAAGGTACTATCAAGATCTTGGATAGGAAGGAGCATGTCCTACTGGCCATGAAAGGTCATACCACAAGTTAAAGTTTTGTGGAGGAATCATGCTTATAGAGGAAATGACACGGGAATTGGAAAGCGGAAATGAAAGCGAGGTATCCTCACCTTTTGAAAAACACCAGTCGTCGTCAATTTCGAGGACGAAATTTCATAAGGAGGGAAGGTTGTAAGACCCCAAAATTTTTAAATAAAAGGAATTTCCTTTATTTATTATTTTGAAATAGTAAGGGTTGATTTGATTAATGTGGATAGTTAAGGGTTAAATCGCAAATATTTCAAAATAAGCAAGTGGTTATAAAATATTCATTGTTGTCGGGGAATATTCGTTTGGTCGTGGAATATTAAATCTTTGTCGGGGAATATCCAAATGCAATGGTAGCTTGACCATGTGTGGGGCCCCCATGTGAAAGCGATTGGATGAAGAAAGCGACAAATATAAGTTGTTTTTAAATAACGGCGTAGTTATTACTGATTATCTTGTTGGAATACCCGTTGGTTAAAACACACTAATACGCGTTGTTGAGCAGTAGTACGGTATTGCACCAATTATTGATTCTTACGTGAAGAAGGCACTACTCGATAATGGTTCTGATAATTCTTATTCGATATTTTATTGAGTTAATAATTGTTGTGTTGATATTTTATATTCTTTGTTGTTTGATAATTGTCATTACGGTATTTTTCATTATCGAATCAATAATTCATATTATCTCGAATAATATTATTAGATAACATTATTGGCAATGTCTAGAAAGTTACATCTAAGGAGAGGTTTGGTCACCTAATTGCGCGCCCTAGATAAGAAGAAATTCTTATTGGAAAGTCCCTCTTTCTTGGGGGAGCTGCTGGTTGTCGATATTGTGATTACGTAATATTATTTGTGAATAATTAATTATTGATTTATATGATGAGGAAAATATTGATTTTATATGGATATAGATGGAGAAAATTTTAAAATGACAATTGTTGAAAATTAATATTTTATCTTTTACGATAAAATAATTCATTTAAATATATTATTTTAATAATATATTAACGGTGATATTTTACAACGAATGTGGGATATATGAGTATCTGAGGAGGAAGAGTATTTTTGTTGCAATAAATGTTTAAAACATGTTAAACATATCGGTGGACCCCATTTATTATTTGAAATTTGATTATAGCTTTGTAAAATCGTAGTTTGTGGATTTGGTCAATTTCCATTTGGAATTTGGAAAGCCTTTCTTCTGCAAAGTTGTATAGAATTGAATTTCCTATAAAAACTCATGAGATTCGAATTTTCTGATGAAAGGGCTATTTATTATGAATTATTGAAGTTCAGAAGCTCCAAAATAATTGATTTTTTGAAAGTTTTAATTATTTATTTTATGAAAAACGTTTTTTTTTCTTACTTTTCTATAAGGTGGCATGTGGGAAATGCTAGGATCTGAATTCTAAGGTTGGCGTATGAATTTGATATATATATATATTAATTTATTAAATTTTCTGCTTTGGTGTTCTAAGCAATTTCTATAAATAGGGTGCTTAGGTTAGAATTGAAAATCACACGGCTGAAGTTTTCTCTCTATATTATCGGTGTATTCTTGTGAGTATTTTGAGTATACTTTGAGTATTGCTATATCTGATTGCAAGTCCAAGTCATAGCCTTTATATCAGGTGTTTCAACTACTAAATCTTGATCTTTCGAGGTAAGGGATATTATTTTTTTCGTAATGATATTATTTCTTCAATATCATTATGCTGAAATGTTGATCTGAAGTTTTTATCAAATTTGGAACTTTTTCATGTCGGGGTTACTATTCATGGGTTACTATTCATGAGTTACTATTCACGAGTTACTATTCATGAGTTCTTATTCACGAGTTCTTATTCACGAGTACTATTCATGAAAGCGTGAAGATGTTTTTTGTGGAATTTCTATCTTTTGGTGTGAGAGTTACTATTCATGTATACGGCACTATTCACGATATCTGATCTTACTATTCAATAGAAAAATAAAATTTCTTCTTTTCGTCAAAACATCTATTTTGGATACTAACTCTGATTGTATCCATGTTTTGATCATTCTTGAATTTTACACCACTATGATTATTTTTGAGGTATTTTTGGACGTGGATAAAACCAAGTACGAATCCTTAATCCTTAATCCTTGTCATTTTGTTTCCTTTGGATTCGTTTCTTAAAAAAAAAAATATTTTCATCATCCTCAGTCTTAAATGATGATATTATGGAATATCTTTGGCTTGTAGTGCAAAGATGAATGATTTCTTAAGAATATCTTTGGCCCTGTAGTGCAAAGATGAATGATTTCTGAAGAATATCTTTGGCCCGTAGTGCAAAGATGACAGGTGTTTAAATGAACATGACCGGTGATGAATATCTTTGGCTGTAGTGCAAAGATGAATATTTGATTCGGATGTATATTGATTGATGTTACTGAGGGGATAAAAGATAGGCGATGAACTTTTAAATTCATACATAGAAGATAGTAGTTTACATTCTCTACTTAACTCTTCTAATGAATTATTATTTCCGCTGCGAATATTGATTTAAAATTTGTTGTCTATTGTATTCTATTATATTTTTCCTGTTGAAGACTAACGATAATTTGTTGTATATTATCTTAGTTATAATATTCTTTCTTGAGCTAGTTGAGCTCACCCTTTTCCTTTTGTTCCATTTTTCTCGGGGAGGCGAGAATATAGCGAGTATTTAGTCGGGGTATGGAATGAAGGTTTTAGAAAGGATTGTTTAGTAGTCCTCACCATTTTGTAAAATAATGTATCGATAAATGTGATGAGGATTTATTTGAGTATAGATATTATACAGAAGATAATATTTGTATTCAAACTCACAGTTTTACTATTGTAATAATAAAGTTGTAGTTGTTTTACATACCATGTATTGACAACTCAGAATAGGTGATGTATACCTATTTTGGGGGCGTCACAATTGATGCCCTTATTCTTGTTGAAATTAGGTCCCCTTCGCTTCGGGTTAGACAATTTAAGGAGTTGTATAATGATGAAGGCATTCACCTCAATCTTTATTTATTTGAAGACGTTAGGGAGTCGAGCCAAGTAAGGCTAGCAGTCTAACAAAGGAGAGTGGCCAGACATTATAATAAAGGAATAAAACTGAGAAGGTTTACAGTTAAGGACTTGGTTCTTCGGGAGGTGGAAGCTTCTACGCCCCAAAATCCAGGAAAGTTGATGCCTAACTGAGAAGGACCCTATGAGGTCATAGAAGTGCTGAAGCCAGGTATATAACGGCTTCGAGTAATGGATGGAAAAAAAGCCAAAAAACATTTGACATGCATGCAAACTTAAAAAATATTACCAGTAGTGCATGTTAAGTAGTTCATTTTTAACGACTCTGTATGAATTTTCAAAGTTATCGATAAAATGGGTATTCAGTTTTCCAAACGAGTATATCCTTTAATTACATAAATATTCCATTTTTTTTCTAAATGAATATTTTATTGTTTGATTACTTATGAGAAATAGACATTCAGATCTTCAAAATGAATAATATTTTCATTAATACACATTATGTTTTTACAACTCTTGCATAGTTACATTGTTAGCTTCAGATTACAAAAGGAAATAACTTTTAGTGAGGGGGTCTGGGTCGTCTTCGGTTTCATCGTCAAAAGAGTCAAGGATGGAGACTTCTAGCTTGGCATTAATGATATTTTTCTTATCTTTTCCCCGAGTCGTCTCATATCCTTCAGCGTACATCTGTATCACTTTTGATAAAAGTTCTGGAGACTTTATATTCTTGGTAGATAAGGCCGTAAAATGAGCAAATAGTTCGTGCTCGACTCGTACTCGCTCAATTAAAATTTTGATTCAAGCTCGACTCAAAATATAAATGAGTCAAATATGAGAAAATTTTAAAGTTCGATAAATTACTTGAACCTCCTTAAATTGCAATTTTTTATTGATACTCGGATAATATTTGTTCAAAAAGTTCAAAGTGCTCAGACTTGATTTGAGATTGTGATCGACTCTATACCTGAATGAGTCTCAATCAAACTTTATTTTATACTCGATAAAGTTTGTGAACCAAATCTTAGCAACTCAATATTCAACTCGACTCAGTTCATTTACATCCTTATTGGTAGATCTGTTGTTTGAGTGCTTCAATCAAAAGGGTCCCAAAGACTTGTATTCCTTGTACTCTTTTTCTAAGGCGACACAAGTTTGGAACATTTTCTCCCCTTTCTTGACCAAATCTAGGTTATGACGATTGAATGCCACATTTGTGACGCCCCCAAAATAGGTATACATCACCCATCTTGAGTCGCCAAATACATGGTACTGAATACAAATACAAACTTAATTATACAACTTGAGCTGTGAGTTTTAATATAAATATTATCTTCTAGACAGTATTCAAACTCAAAATAAGTCCTCATTTATTATCACACTATTTCACAAAATAGTGAAGGACTACTAATGCAAACATCTGGATTGTCACACCATTCCCCGACTAGTCCCGGCTACGTTCTCATTTCCTGAAGAGAACAATGAAAGCAAAAGGGTGAGCTCAACTAGCCCAGTAAAAAATATTATGACTAAGATAATGCAGAATAAGTTATCGTTAACCTTCAACAATGTTAAACTGATAGAATATAATACACAACAATTTTAACTGCAACGGAATGAATAATCCATTAGAAGAGTCAAGTAGAGCATGATATCTACTATCTTCTATGATTTAAAAAGATTTTTATCAACTTTATCGCTGAGACTCAGCTTAATAAATAAACAACATCATCGAATCATCCTTGCACCACGGCCAAGGATATTCATGTAATCATCAATGGTCATGACTATACCGAATAATCCAAGGTTATAATCATACCAATAACTGTCCATCAATTCACTACAGGCCAATGAGGACTTTTACCACATCATTTGTAACATTAGGGGTCATGATTATACCAAATGATCCCTGGTCATAATCATACCAATCAACAGTCCATCTATGCACGTAAGCCAAAGATGACTTTCATCACAATATAAACATGAGGATGATGACAATGATATAAGAATTCAATTAAAAGAAACTAAGGATAAATTTTTAAAGATTTATAATTTAATTAATCCAAAATTCAATAATGTTCAAATTGCCAACATGATACTGCGTTGTGGAGTAAAATTCAAGAATGATATTGTATCAAAAATGATTTGGACCGAAAAGAAATCAATTTTTGTCATGAATAGTACTCCGGGTGAATAGTACCCGGGAATAGTACCCCATGAATAGTATTTTAGGAAAAGTACCCTGTAAATAGTACTTTGTGAATAGTACTCGTGAATAATACTTTATGAATAGTACTTTGTGAATAGTACCCGTGAATAGTACTTTTGTGAATAGTACCGTATAAATGAATATTACTCATGGACAGTACTCCAACATGAAAAGCTTAAAATTTAACAAGAATGTGTAGAAAATATCCTTGTGAAATGATACTAGATGAAGCGTAAATTTCAAGGATATTCTACTAATTTCACGGAGTATAGAAGCAATACTTTAACAAGATGAGGGTATAATCAGGAATACGAGATGAAATAATATTACTCACATACTACAGAGTATGGAAGAAAATATTATTTCTTATGAATACTGAACAAAAATAATATCCCTTACCTCAAAAAAAGACTGAATACTGGAATAGTGAGGTAGCAAACTTCTCTTCTTCTTTCTCTCTATAGCTTCTCTCTCTATAATTGCTCTTATGAGTCTTAGTGAATTGGTGAGAATGAAAGAAGAATGAGCTTCTATTTATAGGAAAATATAGTTTCGATAATTGCACGTTTTGGGGCTCGAAATATTACAGTATAATACATTCATCTTTTCCTTCATTTTTAATTTAGTCCTGCAAGTATTATCAAACTTTCACCACCTCCCCTAATATTACATCATTTGAATTAATAGTACATTCATGTGAATCAATAGTTCTATACATGTGAAAAATAATTACAGTATAGTACCTTCATCTTTTCCTTCATTTTTAATTTAGTCCTGCAAGTATTATCAAACTTTCACCACCTCCCCTAATATTACATCATTTGAATTAATAGTACATTCATGTGAATCAATAGTTCTATACATGTGAAAAATAATTACAGTATAGTACCTTCATCTATACCTCTATTTTTAATTTAGTTATGCAAGTATTATCAATCTTGCACCACCTCCCCTAATAGTACATACATGTGAATCAATAGTACACACATGTGAACACATAGTTATAAGCATGTGAATTAATAGCAATTAATTGCTCATTTATCCGTTTAATTACCCGATTGGTCAATATAACTTCCAGACATCAATTATTATCGAAATAAATGCCGATTTCCACTAATACTAATAATCCCAACACAATGGAACTATCAACTTTATCTTTAATCAACACAAACTTATTCATCATTAATATTATAACTCGCAATATTTAACAACCAGGTCATTCCCAGGAAAGAGGGGGCTTTCCGATAAGGATTTCTCCCTATTGGCGCGCAATTAGATGACCTAACCTATCCTTGACAGAACTTCTAGACATTGTCAATATTGCAAATAATAATATGAATAACTTTGTCGTCTCAATTATTAATTTAATAATATAAAATATTATGCAGATGATACTGTGACAATAATTGAATCAATAATATTAGAGATATGATGCAACAATTAATATAGCAATAATTGCGTATAGCTGAGTGACTTCTCACGTAAGCATCAATAATCAATATCGCATGCTACTTTGCAATCATGCGTATTAATGTTCTTTTACTACCGGGTAGTTCAACAGCTTAACGGTAAAACTTTCGCCATTATTTTTATAAAAAGAAAATTCTGTCATTTTTTAACTACGAAAATACTTCCATTGTGGGGTCCATCAATGATTGTGCCGTCGTACGAATATTCCCTATTAAAATGAATATTCCCCGGCCAATCAAATATTTTATAACAACTTGCTTACTTTACAAAATTTGTAAATATTACCCACAACTATAACATTATATCATATCCACACCATAATATCCAAAAATATATTTCGAGAAAAATTAATCTTTATTAATAAAATTTGGGATCTTACAACCTCCCTTTCTTATGAAATTTCTTCCTCTAAATTAGGGTGCATACCTAGTATGTCGAAGAGGTGAGGATACCTTGATTTTATTTCATATTCTATCTCCCAGGTCATTTCCTCCACATCGTGGTTTCTCCCCAAAACTTTGACTTGAGGTATAACCTTGGATCGTAGAATATGATCCTTCTTATCCAAGATTTTAACTGGTACCACTTCATACGTTAAATCTTCCGCTATCTCGTCTGGTTCTAATTCAATAACGTGGTTCGGGTCTTTCACATATTTACGTAACATAGATATGTGAAAAATGTTATGAACACAAGATATACTTGGCGGTAAGGCGAGTCTATAGGCCACAGTTTCTAATCGATCGAGGATTATAAATGGGCCAATGAATCGAGGATTAAGCTTTCCTCTCTTTCCAAATCTCGTAACTCCTTTCCATGGAGCAACACGTAACAACAAATTGAAAGTAGTATGCACACAAGCCAATCATGTTTGATGATAAAGCATATACTTTGTAACAATCTTATTCATTTATTAATAAAAAGTATTAATTTATTAAAGGCTTTTAATTATCTACATGATGCTGTTTTATAATATGTGATAAACCCATAGTTTTAAGCAATGCTTTTAGAATAATGATGATGATCATTCTAATGAGATCTAAATTCTTAGAAAGCTTAAAACTAAAATAGTTCCCAATCGTTGGATTACTGAATTGGGGATTAGTGAATCCGGATAGATTGGTACATACGTTGCTTGCTCATTGGATGAGGATGATTGATCTCATGATCATTTGTGTGAAGACACTAAAGCAAGTATGTAGGTGCTTATTAGAGAATAAGTTCATTTGAGCATTGGCTCGCTAAGGAATACCTAATGGAGTTTTATTTGCTGTCAATAGGAATTCTGTAGTGATAGTAAGTACAAGTAATCCTTGGACTTGAGATCATCATAGTATCTTGTGTATGATGAGTTATACTTTGACTTATTCCTTAAGACCCTTAGGGTATATCAAAGGGTATGCTTGGGTATAATAAGTTGTACATGGAGATAATGTATGATAAATAAAGAATCTACCACTTCTAATAAAAGAAGAGAAATGTCCTATGTGATTCGATAAATGACAACCCAGTAGTCCTTGGCCAAGGCAGAATGAAATTAGAAAGGAGTTTCTAATTTGCATTATCTGGAGTTGTGCATTTAAGAGTCGAAATACATATAATTAAATAAAATAAGACTTGACAGTAATTTCATGTCTTATATTTAATTGGGACATTGTATGGTGGAAGGATTGAATTGTACGGTAACTATTTACTCAAAGGTTCTTTAATGATTAATGTTGAAATCTATATTATCTGGAAAGTCGTTGATCGCTAGGGAGGCTTATCCCTATTGTAGAATAAATATTATTTATTTAAATAAATTAATTGTTTAATTTATTTATTTAAATAAGATTATAATTGTTCTAATTGATTTATTCACAACCTAGGTTTAATATGAAGAACCTAAAGGGTCACACCATAAAAGGAAGAATAATTATTTAAGAAGTTAATGGCATAATCGTAATAATATGTTATGTATATTTAATTTAATCTATGGTGATAGAATAAATTAAATAGCTTAATATTTATTATTTAATATTTTAGAAATATTAAATATAAATTAATAAGAGGAGTCTTATTAATATTATTACAATTATTATTATTTTAATTTCTAAAAGAGTTTAGGAATTAATTTAATATAAGTACTCTCATTTATTCCTAATTGGATTAGGAAGAAAATTAGTTAAAGGAGTTTAATTAATTATCCCTAATAAGATTAGGGAGCTTAATTAATTAATTTAATTAATTAAATAAAACCCAATTCCTTAATTGTTAAGGTGGGTTGCCCACATCTATAAATAAGAGGAGTCTTATTATGGGTGATATGGGTTGTTGACTTTAACAAAGTACGTAATAATTCCAAGTTGTTGGGAGTATGCCTTTTCTATAGAGATAGAAAACTAGGGTTAGCCATAACACCCATCTTCTTGAATTTTCTTCTTCCTTGGTGGATCACCTCTAGAGGCCAAACATTTGGGTGGCTAACGTTGATCAAAGGAAGGAACCAAACCCGGTGGATTCAAGTTGAACGCGAAAGGATTTGGAGGTGAACTTGTACCTGAGGAAGCTCGATCTTCAAGGGTATGATTTTATTCTTTATCTTTTTGTTTAATTAATAATTATGCATAAAGGATGATCCGGGTATATGGTTTGTAAATTTTTTAAACTCTGATTTTTACACGCTTCCGCATTAATTTTGCAATTTGATTGCGCCCATGAACATTACAAACCTAACACAAATGATCTCCAATATTGAATTCCACGTCCTTTCGATGAAGATCAGCATAACTCTTTTGTCGATCTTGTGAGGTTTTTATATGTTGTCGAATAGTCTGAATCTTTTCCGTAGTCATACGTACCAACTCCGGTCCCCACAACATTGCTTCACCAACCTCATCCCAGCATACTAGAGAACGACACTTTCTTCCATACAACGCCTCAAATGGAGCCATGCCAATACTTGCTTGATTACTATTATTGTAAGAAAACTCCACCAATGGTAAGAACTTGCCCCAACTTCCTTTGAAGTCAAGGACACAGAGTCTTAATAAATCTTCAAGAGTTTGAATAGTCCTCTCCGACTGCCCGTCCGTTTGAGGATGATATGCTGAACTAAATCGTAAATCCGTACCCATACCTTTTTGTAAACTAACCCAAAATCTTGAAGTGAATCTTGGGTCTCGATCAGAAACCATGGATACTGGCATACAATGCAATCTTACAATCTCATTTATATACATACGAGTAAGACGTTCAAGTGTATAAGTTTCTCATATCGGTAAGAAATGAGCAGACTTGGTCAATCTATTGACAATGACCCAAATTGCATCTATGCCTTGAGAAACCTTGGGAAGACCAAGATGCTTGAAATCCATGGTAATGTGCTCCCACTTCCATTCTGGAATTTCAAGTGGTTGCAATGGACCTTTTGGCACTTGATGCTCCGCCTTAACTCGTTGACAAGTTAGACACCTTGAGATAAACCCCGCTATCTCTCTCTTCATATTGCTCCACCAAAATGTATGACGAAGATCACGATATATTTTGGTACTCCCAGGATGGATTGCAAATGGTGTGTTGTGCGCCTTCATCATGATTTTATACTTCAAGTCAGAATCGTTAAGAACACAAAGTCTGGAGTTGACTCGAAGTATTCCTTCTTTATCGATTCTTGCTTCTGGAATAGCACCTTCTTTCACTTTATTCCTCATACGCATCAGCTCCAGGTCTGTAGCTTGAGCAGCTTTAACTTTATCGATTAAAGTCGGTTTTACTCGTATATTCGCCATCATCACATGGTTCCCTGGAGTCTTTAACTCTATCTTCATCCTTTGTAAGTCATACAAAATGGGCCTTTACGTTAACAATATCGCACTTGTACCCGCATATGATCTTTTACTCAACGCGTTAGCTACTACGTTCGCTTTTCCAAGATGGTATTTAATGGTATGATCGTAATCTTTCAACAGCTCAAGCCATCATCGTTGTCGCATGTTGAGTTCCTTTTGAGTGAAGAAATATTTGAGGCTTTTATGATCCGTATAGATCTCCAACTTCTCTCCATAAAGGTAATGCCTCCAAATCTTAAGCGCAAAAATGATAGCTGCCAACTCTAGATCATGGGTAGGATAATTCCTCTCATATTCTTTGAGTTGTCGTGAGGCATAGGCTATGACTTTCCCATGTTGCATGAGAACACATCCTAAACCTTTACCTGAAGCATCGCTGTATATGACAAATCCCTCCGAACCAGATGGTATTGTCAGAACAGGTGCTGAAATGAGTCTCCTCTTGAGTTCTTGAAAACTCTTCTCACATTCATCGCTCCAATCGAATTTTGTATATTTTCGAGTCAGCTGAGTTAATGGAGTAGCGATTCGAGAAAACACTTCTATGAATCTCCGATAATAACCAGCTAAGCCGAGAAAGCTACATACTTCGGTCACTGACTTAGGTTGTTCCCAGCTTTGAATTGCCTCAATCTTTGCCGGGTCAACAGATATTCCGTGATTTGATATCACGTGCCCAACGAATGCTACTTCCTCAAGCCAGAACTCACATTTCTTTAACTTGGCATATAACTTATTTACACGAAGCTTTTGGAGTATCAGTCTCAAGTGTTGCTTGTGGTCTTCACGGCTTTTGGAGTATATGAGGATGTCATCAATAAAGATGACCACAAAGTAATCCAAATATTCCTTGAATTCATAATTCCCATACCAAGTTCTGAAATACAAATACAAACTTAATTATACAACATGAGCTGTGAGTTTTAATACAAATATTGTCTTCTAGACAGTATTCAAACTCAAAATAAGTCCTCATTTATTATCACACTATTTCACAAAATAGTGAGGACTACTAATGCAAACATCTGGATCGTCACTCCATTCCCCGACTAGTCCTGGCTACGTTCTCATTTCTTGAAGAGAACAATGAAAGCAAAAGGGTGAGCTCAACTAGCCCAGTAAAAAATATTATGACTAAGATAATGCAGAATAAGTTATCGTTAGCCTTCAACAATGTTAAACTGATAGAATATAATAGATAACAAGTTTAAGCTGCGCACGGTGAACAAGCAATCCATTAGAAGAGTCAAGTAGAGCATGATATCTACTATCTTCTATGATTTAAAAAGATTTTATCAACTTTATCATTTGAGACTCGACAATAAATAAACAACATCATCGAATCATCCTCGCACCACTACGGCGAGGATATTCATGTAATAATGAATGGTCATAATTATACCGAATAATCCCTTGTCATAATCATACCAATAATTGTCCATCAATGCACAACAGGCCAATGAGGACTTTTACCACATCATTTGTAACATTACAGGTCATGATTATACCGAATGATCCCTGGTCATAATCATACCAATCAACAGTCCATCTATGCACGTAAGCCAAAGATGACTTTCATCACAATATAAGCATGAGGATGATGACAATGATATAAGAATTCAATTAAAAAAAACAAAGATTAAATTTTTAAAGAATTATAATTTAATTTATCCAGAATTTAATAATGTTCAAATTGCCAACATGATACTGCTTTGTGGAGTAAAATTCAAGAATGATAATGTATCAAAAATAATTTGGACCAAAAAGAAATCAATTTTTGTCATGAATAGTACTCATGGTGAATAGTACTCCGAGTGAATAGTACCCAGGCGAATAGTACCCCATGAATAATACTTCGAGAATAGTACCCTGTGAATAGTACTTTGTGAATAGTACTAGTGAATAGTACCTCGTGAATAGTACTTTATGAATAGTACCCATGAATAGTACTTTTGTGAATAGTACCGTATAAATAAATAGTACTCATGGACAATACTCTGGCATGAAAAGCTTAAAATTTAACAAGAATGTGCAAAAAATATCCTTGTGAAATGATTCTAGATGAAGTGCAAATTTAAAGGATATTTCACTAATTTCACGAAGTATAGAAGAAATACTTTAACAAGATGAGGGTATAATCAGGAATACGAGACGAAATAATATTACTCACATACTACAGAGTATGGAAGAAAATATTATTTCTTATGAATACTGAACAAAAATAATATCCCTTACCTTAGAAGAAGACTAGTTACTGGAATAGTGAGGTAGCAGACTTCTCTTCTTCTTTCTCTCTATAGCTTCTCTCTCTATAATTGCTCTTATGAGTCTTAGTGAATTGGTGAGAATGAAAGAAGAATGAGCTTCTATTTATAGGAAAATATAGTTTCGATAATTGTACATTTTGGGGCTCGAAATATTACAGTATAATACCTTCATCTTTTCTTTCATTTTTAATTTAGCCATGCAAGTATTATCAAACTTTCACCACCTCCCCTAATAGTACATCATGTGAATTAATAGTACATTCATGTGAATCAATAGTTCTATACATGTGAAAAAAATAATTACAGTATAGTACCTTCATCTATACCTCCATTTTTAATTTAGTCATGCAGGTATTATCAATATTGCACCACCTCCCCTAATAGTACATACATGTGAATCAATAGTACACACATGTGAACAAATAGTTATAAGCATGTGAATTAATAGCAATTAATTACTCATTTATCCGATTAATTACCCGATTAGTCAATATAACTTCCAAACATCAATTATTATCGAAATAAATGTTGATTTCCACTAACACTAATAATCCTAACATAATGGAACTATCAAATTCATCTTTAATCAACACGAACTTATTCATCATTAATATTATAACTGTGACGCCCCCAAAATAGGTATACATCGCCCATTTTGAGTCGCCAAATACATGGTACAGAAACAACTACAACTTTATTAATATAATTGTTGTGCAAAATACGACAACACATAAACTGTGAGTTTAAATACAAATATTGTCTTCTAGATAATATCCACACTCAAATAAGTCCTCATTAGAATTATTGATACACTATTTTACAAAAGAGCGAGGACTACTAAACAACTGTCTAGAACCATCATTCCACACTCCGACTACTTCCCACTATATTTTCGCTTTCTAAGAAGAAAAATGGAACAAAAAAGAAAAGGGTGAGCTCAACTAGCCCAATAAAGAATATTATGACTAAGATAAAATATAACAAATTATCGTTAGTCCTCAACAAGGAAAAATCTGATACAATATAATAGACAACAAGTTTTAGATCAATATTCGTAATGAAAATAATGAATCATTAGAAGAGTTAAGTAGATAATGAAATCTAATATCCTTTATGATTTAAAAGTCCATCGTCAATAGTTTATCCTTGTAACATCATCAAATATTCACCTTTCACTACAAGACAAAGATATTTATCAGTTAGTCATGTTCATCTCAACACCTGTTCATCTTTGCACTACAGGCCAAAGATATTCATCATGTAATCGTTCATCTTTGAACTACAGGCCAAAGATATTTAGTTATTTCACCATTTAGGACTGAGAATGATGAAAATAATTTTAAAAAAATGAATCCAGTGAGATAAAAGGACAAGGTTTAAGGATTCGTACTTTAGTTTATCCAAGTTCAAAAATACTCCATAATAAACCATTGTGGAGTAAAATTGAAGAATAAAGATCAAAACATGGATACAATCAAAGATAGTACCCATAATAGACAACTTGGACAAAGAACGAAAATTTAATTTTTCTATGAATAGTGCCATATACGTGAATAGTGTTGTATACGTGAATAGTAACCCCGACAGAAAAAGATAAGAATTTCACAAGAAAAATCTTACCAATATTCCGGCATAATGATATTGAAACAAATAATATCATTTATAAAAGAAAATAACATCCCTTACCTCAAAAGAATAGTACTTCTGGCTGGAATATCAGATATAACGCTGAAAGGAACTTACACCGTATAGCAACACTCAAAGTATCAAAATACTCACAAAAATACACTCGATAATATAGAGAGAAAAAACTTCAGTTTCTGGTGTGATTTTCAATTCTATCCTAAGCACCCTATTTATAGGAAAATGCTTAGAACACCAAAGTAGAAAATTTAATAAAATATTAATATATTTTTTTAAATTTCCTACACACACCTCTTTTTCCCAAAACATCAGCCGCCAAGTGGGGCCCACCTCACCAAAATAAATAAAAATGTTTTTCTTATTAAAAATATTTATAACTCCAAAAATTAATTATTCCAGAACTTCAATAATTCATAATAAATAGCCCTTTTATCAGAAAAATTCAAATCTTATGTCCATTCTATAGTAAATTCAATTGTCTACAACTTTGTAAGTTTAAGTTTTTCCAAATTCCAAGCAAAAATTGACCGAAATCCACATACGAACGATTTTACAGGCTATAATCAAATTTCAGTCAAAAATGGGATCCATCAACACACAAAACATGTGTTAAACATTTTTTGTAACAAAAATACTCTTTCTCCTCATTTATTCATATATCACACATTCATTGTAAAAATATCACCATTATTATATTATTATAATATAATAATAAATTTAATTGAATTCTTTTATCAGAAAAGATAAAATATCAATTTTCAACAATTAATTATCACACATTCATTGTAAAAATATCCACATAAAATGAATATTTTCCTTATCATATAAATCAATAATTAATTATTCACAAATAATATTACATAATCACAATCTTGGCAACCAGTCGCATTTCTAGGAAAGAGGGGCCTTAGGTAAGGATTTCTCCATCGAGCAGCAATTAAATAACATCTTCTAGACAGAACTTTCTAGACATTGCCAATAATGTTATCTAATAATATTATTAAAATAATATGAATAATATTGTGTAGTGACAATTATCGAAACAACAATAATATAAAATATCAACATAGCAATTATTGAATCAATAAAATAAAATATTGAACAGTAATTACTGTAACAATTATTGAGTAGTGCCTTTTTACGTAAGAATCAATAATTGGTGCAATACCGTGTACTACTATGCCACACCGCGTATTACTGTATTTTAACCATCGGGTTAACGATAATAATTACGTCGTTATTTATAAAAACTCATACTTGTCTTTTTCTTCATCCAATAGCTTTTCGTTATGGGGCCCACACAAGGCTGCGCCGTCGTACCAATATTCGCCGACAACAAGAATATTCCACGACCAAACGAATATTCCCAGACAACAATGAATATTTTATAATCACTTGCTTATTGAAAATATTTGCGCATTTTACCCATAACTAACCACATTAATCAAATCAATCCTTACTATTTCAAAATAATAAATAGAGGAAAATTCATTTTATTCATAAAAGTTGGGGTCTTACAATAACTCACAATATTTAACAATCAGGTTGTTCTCAGGAAAGTGGGGACTTTCCGATAAGGATTTCTCCCTACTGGCGCGCAATTAGATGACCTAACCTCTCCTTGACAGAACTTCTAGACATTGTCAATATTGCAAATAATAATATGAATAACTTTGTCATCTCAATTATTGATTTAATAATATAAAATATTATGCAGATGATACCGTGACAATAATTGAATCAATAATATAAAAGATATGATGCAACAATTACTGTAGCAATAATTGAGTATAACTGAGTGACTTCTCACGTAAGCATCAATAATAAATATCGTGTGCTATTATGCAACCATGCGTATTATTGTACTTTTACTATCGGGTAGTTTAACAGTTTAACGGTAAAACTTTCGCCGTTATTTTTATAAAAAGATAATTCTGTCGTTTTCTAACTATGATAATACTTTCATTGTGGGGTCCACCAATAATTATGTCATTGTATGAATATTCCCTTTTAAAACGAATATTTCCCGACCAATTGAATATTTTATAACAACTTGCTTACTTTGCAAAATTTAAAAATATTACCCACAACTATAACATTATATCATATCCACACCATAATATCCAAAAATATATTTCGAGAAAAATTAATCTTTATTCATAAAAGTTGGGGTCTTACAACATTGCTTTATTTCAGTTCGTCATTTTCCATTTGCATCACCTTATAGTTCTCGAAGACACTCTTTCGGCAAGTTTCAGCTTTAGCAACTTCCTCCTTCAGTTTTACAATATCGGCTTTTAGATTTTCATAATAGAAGGAGGTGTTTTTGTGTTGATTTGTTTCTCTTAAAAGGCTGGCTCTCATTCGTGCATTTTCTTCCTCGAGATCTTTTTCTTGTTCTTCAATCACTTCCCATCAGCAGATGAGACGAGCAGAGACGATAGAACACTGAAATCAACATTCTGGTGGATTAATATCTAACATAGTTAAAAGTGTTTATGCTAAAAGAATGTGTATGAATGGTCTTACCCGGCCTTCGTGAATGATATTGGCCTAAATAAGCTCTTTTATGGTTATATTTTCGAAACATGGTTCATCGGCTAGAAGGACAAAGTTTTCAAAGAGCTTGTGAGGATATTCTTCGGGACGTTGGGGCCAGAGTATCATTGAGGCTCGCACCTCTTGAACTCGACTGGAAGAGGGTTGCCCTGTTGGTGGAGGCGAAGTGTTTTTAGCAAAGTGTTCGGGAGAGGTTTCGATATTGGCTTTTTTGGTTGGTGGTTTGGACGAAGGGTCTTCTAGTTCTTTTCTCTTTTTTTTTTTTAGTTTTGGTTTGGGTCAAATATATTTATTTGGAGTGATTTAGAGGTTGTAATGTCTTCTTTTGAGGCGATGGAGGCTTCGAATAAAGAAGCCTTGGGCGCTTCGGTGGTAGGAATTTTTGTAAGGGCTTTATTTCGTCTTTTTTTAATCCAAAGGATTTTAGTCCTTTCGGAGTTAGGCATATCTAAGGGGCTATTTTTCTAATAGGATGGAGTGGGAATTGTTTTGGTGGGCGATGGATCCATGATTGTTGTTGGGTTCGATTCGGTGTTGGTGGTGGATGGTTCTGCGATTATGATTAGCAGATGAGTGGTTTCAGTGACAGGTGGAGGAGATGAAGTCTGGATAGTTTCATCGGCGGGTGTTGGTTGTGACAAACGAGATTTTTGTAATTTAATTTGAATATTTATTGAATTAAATAAATTTTTTTTCCGATGATTCAATTGTTGGATTAAATAATTAATTGATGAATTTGTGGTAGATTAATTTAATTATATGTGTTACATTGATTAAATTAATGTGAAGAATTTATTATTCAAAAGTATATATTTAATTGAGCTTATTTGATTAAATGAATTATTTAATAAGCATAATGTTATTCTAATTAATTTAATAATTAATTGGAGATTTCATGACTTGACATAATTAATAAATAAGAAATTAATTTTTGAGACTATATGATTTAATGTGGAATTATTCTATTTTATTTAATTAAATTAAATTAGATATTTAATTAATTACTTAAATGAGTGTGGCATTATTAAACTATATAACAAGAATTTAATTAAAATAAATTGGAGAAGAAAATTAAAAGTTGTAGCCAAACATGGCCTTAGGGGAAGTTGGCTAGTTAACCCACTACGGGATTAACCGACCATAACTGCACCAGTATGCGCACTTATATCAGTTTATTATTTACGCATTTTTTCTGAGGCCTAAGTCTGAGATACAGAGAGAGTTCAAAGAGAAAAAGGGAAAGAGTTTTAGATAATTTAATTAGGGAAGAAGATTTGAAGAATTACAGGAGGAATTCTTATCATCCTAACAGAGAAATTAAGGGTAATTTCCTAATCCAAACTTTTATATTACGTACTTAGAAACTTTTTATGAAAATTGGCTTTTAGTTTATGTAATTGGAATTTCATGAATAATTGTTAGAAAATTTTTATAAATTGTTTATTTGCATGAACAATCTTATATATGATGTTTATAAACGATCTTAGGGTGAATTAACCCATGTACTTTGGTTTAAACAAAGGGTTTTTAAGTTTATAGTAATAATATATGTTTTTGAAGTCAAAATCTGAGTTTTGGTTGATGATCTGTTAGAATAATGGATGTTTATGTTCATATGTATATATAATATGTTATACATGAATTAAAAATGATTTTCAGAAGTTGAATTTGTATGAAATAGGTAAAGATTTGGGTTTTGTTATAAAAAGTAAAAAAAAGGCTGATTTTAAAACAAAAATTAGTGTTCAATTCTTATTGTAATATGTAAATTGATTTCAGAATATGTTAGTATGTTGAATTACAAAAAGAATGCAACTGAAATGGCTTGATTTGGTTAAGAGACGAAGATTTGGTGGTTAAATTAGCTAAACGTGTTGAGATATGAAGAAAACTAGTAAAAACATGGTTTTGATCCTTTAAAATTTGTTGTGTAAGATTTTTATGTTGTTAGAGTCATGATATGCATGCTTGGTGTTGTTGTAAGTTAGTATATAACCTCTTGAATTGTGAATTTCTGCTTGATTAGAGAAAAATTGGGTTGCTTGGAGTAAATTGTGAAGCAGGGAACACAACTACAGTTTCTGTCTGCGTCTTGGCCTTGGTAAGACCGGTATCAAAAGGCGAAGCAAGAACAAGCACTCACTTGAGTATTATATGTATTGAACACCGGTAGCAATTTGTCTTAGAATGTCAAAGCTTAGAATGGCGTAATTGCGCCTACTACGAAAGCGTAACAATTAGTTTTTCTTTCTTGTGCAGTCCATAACATGTTAATCTAACCTAGTCTAATGGACATGATATTATGTTGGACAAGTAATAAGAAGTATTATCATATTGTTAACATACAAGAGATGCAATTTTATGGCAAATTGATAAGTTGTATTAAGGCTAATGTGATATCCATGAGAAGATATAATGATGATCAAACCTAAGATTTCAGACTTCCGTTTTATAGATGAGATTGATAATAATGGACAGAACTTAAAATAAGATTAACAAGTTGTATTAAAAGAAGGAACTAAACCTATAAGGTCAATTTGAAGGTAACTAATGATTGTTGTGAATTTATATAATGTGTAGGACGTTGAGGAACTAAATTGTAACTAGACTTGTAGGTTGCGCATGAGGGAAGTTTCCTAACTTCATTCTCTCTATAATGAAAGTAAGTTTCATAGCTTTATTTACTTTTGTCGAGAAAGCTTCTCAAACCCTGTTTCTTTACATAAAGTAAGTTCCTTATTCTATCTTGTTTATTACTTTTCAAGTCAAGATTTCATATTAGATGTTATCATTCTTTAAAAGTATGATTCATGTTATACAATACTTATTCGATTATATACCTCCTGAATTTTATTATTCAAATTGAATATCAATTGTTGTTGAACATTGTAAGACTAGTGAACCCTTAATGATTCGACTAGTCCATAGTTTATGAACATTCTAAATTCTAGAACCATTATTGAGCTTATCCAAACCAAAATTCCTTTGGTATGGACTCTAATGTCAAACTGAGATGAACAACGCTATTATAGGGGACTAATTATGCTTTAGCATTAAGATATTGTGCACAGTATGGTACTAAAGGCTGATCCCCCCAAGTACGAGAAGAAGAGTCAATAGTCTTATGACTGTTAAAGGTTTCAAGTATAAATATTTGACAACCTAGGACATAGTTCAAGGTCTTATGACCCTCAGAAGTTCTTTTGATTCTTGTTATTCATTCTTGATTCAAAAGTTGAGTTCTTTATTTCAGAAGTCTTTGATTAGTTCGCATATTATTACTTTATTGCTATATTATTATACTTGTGGGCAATCGTGCTCATTCTTGCGTAATAATAATATTGCAGTTAAGAATGAAAGATCTGACGAGCCTTCTACTAGCAAAGGCAAAGGCAAAGGTTAACAGGTGATGAAGACTTGTTGTTTAATTATTATGTTATGTTTTAGACTTATGTTTAAGTTGTGTAAGACTTAATATTTATTTATGCTTCCGTATTTAAGATTTAAGGTTAGTATGACCTGGGATTGATGTATTTAAATCAAATATTGTAACTCCATAAGGAGACGATTTATTTCTATATATTTATGGTTTTCATTTTTTATGGGTAGATAAATGCATGATGTTTGTACAGTGAACACCAAATCCCATGGGAATTGGAGTACCCAGATTTGGGGGTGTCACATTGGCTTAATGAGGGACACTACAAACAAAAAATGGGTTAGAATTAAAGACACCAAAATATTATGAAAATGCAAGAAAAGGAAGGCTTCGGGACTTACATTTGTGTTCGTAGAGCTAAGTTTGGTTAGATAGGAACCCGAAGTCCCATTCATTCGTCAGTAGTCTTTCGATCAACTTTACTATCTCCACAACTCTATTTTAAGGAAGTTCTTCGATGGCGATGCTCAGACGTTTGGACCCTATCCAATCTAGGATCGGGTGGGTATCGAGCCCTCGAATGAAAAACCAGTATGTATGCTTCCCATTGTTGCTCGAACGAGTGTTCATTAAGGATCGCTTTTTGAGATGGTTGGGTAGGTTTGTTCTGGTTTGTTGTTTGCCAATCTACCAAAACCCTGCTTCTCGAGTTCGGCTCGTGGCGAAAAGGGAGAACAAGAAATCAATGGATGGGGAAACGCCGAGTTCATGGAAAACGACGATCACTACAAGAAAAAGGGATTATTTTTTACGAAATATTTTGTCCAGGATAAGGATATTCCGTCGAGCATACCTTAATCATTACAACAGATTCAGTCGGGGATTCGGTCAGGTTTAAGCACGTCGAAATTAAGTCTGTCGAGATTTCATTTGGGAATAAGTAACTCCGACAAACATATTGTCGACCGAATATTCGGTCGAGTTTAATATATCCTTGACTGAATATCGCCCATCGAGCTTATTCGGTCGGTATTAAGCTTCCATGTGGCAACTCCTTGTGGCATGTATACGGGCATATTTTCGACCGAATTCCGTCGATCTTACCTTATTCTGTCGAGGATAAGGATTTTTTTTGAATATTTGCTTTGTTTAGGCAACATCCAGGGTTATAACCCACATTTTTATACCTGTAAACCTTTTTATATTTCCAACAATACAGTTAACATAATAATAACCTTCCAACAATATATACAAGTCCAACATATATAACTGACTTTTGTTCACATGCATACAAGTCCAACATTAATAAAAAAAAACTCTATATTAACTACAATATATCCTATTCACCATAAGATATACAAAAATACTCTTAAACTACGTACAATACTCCATAATATATACAATAATGACTTGTTCAGATAAAACTTTGGCTATATAAATTATATAAAAGGTTTAAACTACAAAATGTCAAATATTAACTAAACTAAGTCAAGCAAGTAGTATTACCCCCGATGTGATGAGGATCATCGGGCGGGCGTTGAAGCTGTTGCTTTGGCGTATGAAAATCGTCTTCGACGTTGTCCCTCCGCTCGTGATCAGATTGAGCACCCTGTTGATACAATTAAAAATATAACTCATTAGTCCATGTATATAATACAATTAAAGATGCAAATAAATGAAAATTAAATAACATGCAGAATACAAAAATTTTAAATGAATAGTATACCTGTGTAGTCGATGGTTGACTCAACAGTGGCCCAAAAGCTTCCAAGAGTAAGGTAACAACCATCCGGATCACCTCTTCGCGTATCGCGGCAAACTGCTCCGGAGGAATACCCGTACTCTCGGCGGTGACACCAACTGCGATATCTTGAGCAAGCTGGTGGAGGCGAACACGACTGGGCAAGTCCTGATGGAATAAAGGATCCATACCATACTGCTCTGATACTGCCGCTATAACCCTCTGGAACATAGCGTAGTCTAAGCCAACGCCCGTATGTGATGGTCCCACGTGGGCTCTCTGACGCAGACGCTAGCTAATGCCTGCAAAAATAAATATAATATCAATAATAATCAAAATCACTTTATTCATGAACGAGAAATCTATACTAAAATATTTTACCTCCAGGTAGTGTATAGGCTGGTATCCTCGGCTACCCCATCACTCGATACCGACCGGTAGTGCTACTAGGAGAATCTTGGGATGTAACCCAAAGAGCCATCTCCTCATCTTGAGATAAACTAATCTCAAGCAGAGGGATTGTAAGAACCCGAATTTTCAGAAAATATTAAAATAAGAATTTAGTAAATAAAATTCTGAAGGCATGAGAAGGGTTCGAATAAGAATATATATGTGTTGTGAGGTATGTGGAATTGTGTTGCATGGGGTAATATAAACTATTCAATAAGTGATTTCTGTGTTTAATAAATATATTACTATTATATATTTGTTATTTATTGAAGAGGCAAGTTATTTGAAGTAAATAAGATGGATAGAAATTTATATATCAATATTAAATAATTTATGTGAAATTATTTTATCATAGTAAGTTGGTGACATTAAATATATTTGATAATCACCAATTTCTTGAGTATGTCTGAGTAAGTATCAAGTCTAAGGCAAAGGTAAACTGCACCCTTTAATGGTGGATGTGTAGGAGCTGGGCTAAACGATTCCTTCAGAGAGCGGAGGTATATACGAATTAGTAACCGATCTAACTCACTGTGAAAACAGTGTAGACGAGACGAAAACTAATTTGTTGGTTGTTTGTGTGAAACCACTCAGTGTACTATATTGAATACTATTAAAGACTCGATGTGTGCTAGGTTTGGACTTGTATATATGTATGTTGTTGATGAGAGAAGAAAATCGATATATCTTTAGATAAATATTGGTAAGAGATTTATTAATTAATATTGAGATATGGTTAAATGTATAGATTAAAGAAATTGTGTTGAGACAATCTATAAAAGGAAAGAGAAATAATTATAGTATATTTTTACTAAAGGATATTAAAATAAATTCTAGCAATTGGTTATTTTAATAAAAGGGAAATTTTATTTTGATATTACCTTGTATAGCTTTATGCGAGGTAATGTGTGTGATTAAGTAATATGGTAAATATATTAAAACATATTTTCTATATAAGTTGATGGAAACAATTTATCATGATAGAAATAAACTTATTTTCTATATATATGTGTATGCGTGTGTCGATGTATGTAAATATTCTAATAATACATATATATATATATATATATATATATATATATATATTATATTAAGAATAATTTCTTGAGAAAATTAGTAAATCGTTTTATTATGATTAGTTCTATATTTAGAGAAAACATGATAAAACATCTTATGTTATGTTTAAGGCGAAGTACATAATTTTGATTATAGTAATGTGGTGGAAAATGAATAAGTAATGAGAATAAGTAATAAGCTTAATGTAAGCTTGTGTGATATGCCTAGTGTGGCAAAGTGATGGAATAAGCATTCATTAAATAATTTAATGAATGAATAATTGAAGGAATTAAATTGTATGTGCAATGGTTTTATATTATATAGTAGCTACATCTATATGATATGAAATGAAATAGAACACTTCAATGGTAACTATATAATATAGGAAGTATTTGAATATATATGTATAAAGGCTTGTATGTTAGCATTATTTACAAGTGAGATAATAAAATGTAACATGGTGCAATGGACCACTTCCATGACCATATTATAAGATGTAAAGTTAAGAATAATGTTATTTTGTGAGATTATATTATTATAAGCTTGTGGACTATTAATTACTAAGTTCACATAATTATGTCTTGTGTGGCATAACTAGGGAAGTTAAAACAAAGGAAGATTTAATGGGAAGTATTAAAAGAAAATAAATGGTGAGTTAATAAATAATTGATATTAATTATCATTATAATAATTGAGTGTTTTTGAGATGATAACTTTTATGGAAAATGATGGATTGAGAATATCCAACTATTTTATATAGCCCAATTAATATATTAATTGGAATAAACCAATGTACATGGATTATATAATTCTATGTGAGTGGGTGTATATGTATGCACATTTGGGGAAAAAATATCAAATAAACCTAAGTATGCTAATAATAATATGGAATGCCGAGTTATAGCTTTTGTCCCATTTTATGAGTCTCATCTCCTCCATCACGTGAATAGGCCATTGGCCTAGTCTAGCTTGCTTCTTCTTCTCAAACTCATAGCTTCCAAATGATGAAGGGAGTGATGGAGGAAGAGGAAGTTGGTGACCAACTCCTCTATACCCAATAGCTTCTTCTTTCTTCCTTTGGTTTGATTTATGGAGCAAAACCCAAACTTGGTCCATGGTTCTTCTATAAATAGAGACCCCCTTCTTCATTCTTCACATTTGAAATTCTGAGAATTGTAGTGAGTGAGTGGTTGAGAAGTTGGGAGAAATCAGAAGTTAAGATTCAAGGATTGTCAATTTAGCTTCAAGAGGTATAACTCTTAAACTATGTTCTTAAATTCAAGTTTTTGCAAGTTCTTAGAAAAGTACTAAAATACTTGTTTTGAGTTGAAAAATTTATGGTTGAAGCATGATAGAATCGGTAAATTGATGCTAGACATTGTTAATAGAGTCATATGCGAAAGCAACGGAAGTTAAACGAACCAATTTGGTTGAGAAACGAATTCGTAGTGAACGAATTCGTTAAACTATTCAAAACATGAAAATTAGTATGAACAAGAGTTTTGGATTAAGAATTAGGTTAGTTAGGGTTTCTGTAAATTGTTATGATTCTATTATGTTGTAGTTCTATGAATTACGAATCCATATAATCGAAAACGGACTAATTTGGACATGTATAACTCAAATTATGAAGCTTAGAAAGAAGTTTGGCATGATAGCTTGTAGCAGGGAATGAAATTTCGAGTTTAAAGCAGCTAGGACCGCCCCGGCGGGATATTTTTAGGGCAAAACCCCCACCCCGGCAAGGGGTGGTCTGATGTAAAGATGTTGAGAAAATCTAACAGGACATATTTTACTAAAACATCCATAACGTTTTCATATAAACTCTGATTGAGGAGATTCAAGATGATCCGGAACGAGAGCGAATAGACCTACAACTTTTTTTCTTTAAGTTGTTAAATTTGAGGTTGGTAGAATGGGTCAAAATAGTCATCTTTGTGACTGTTATGTAATTGGAGGCAATCAGAGGGCGTCGATCGAACACATACACAAGTATAGTGCTCCTAACGATGGAATAGGTTATTCTAAGTGATAAAAAATAAATATGCATAATAATAGACATGTCATATAGCTATGATTTCTTACTCATAATGAAATGCGTTAACATGATTTTCTAAAAGAAAACTTAAAGTTTTTGAGAAACGAAAGTTGATGAAATTGGTGTCCTTTGAGTTCTGACCTTGGACCCTATGTATACATATCAATGGACATGAAATGTAGTTTTAAAGTTACCTTGCATATACTAGATTGATATAGCTTGGTTTAAAGTGTTTTGAAAGAAAAGAAACTTAGAGTGTTGAAAAATGAATATTGACGAACATTGAGTCTTTGAAGTTATGATATTTTAACACATACATATTGTTGAGTTATGAGTATACCTAAGCATGCGAAGTGATTTAAAGTTGCTTTAATTATTTTCAACTTACAATAGCTTAGTTGAAAATGATTTCTAAAGAAAACTTGAAACTTTGAGAATGAACTTAAAGTAACTTGTGGACTTAAAGTTCTAAACGTAATAACATACACACATGGCTTAGTTAACTATGAAATGAGATTTAGAGTTACACCTAGTTGCTTTAACATGGCCTAGAATGACTTTTAAAAGTAAACTTGAACGCTTTATGCCTCTAGACATGACAAATATGTTCATTGTCTAGCTAAGCATGAATTGGACCTTTCAAGTGTAGTTTAAAATACGTTTTCAAATAATGAACTATGCTATGTCTATGTAAATGAGATAGATAAATGTGAGCATGCTATTAGAGGCTTATTAATACCAATATATGGTTTAAAAGCTTATATCATCGAATCTTGTTAAAGAAAGTTGTTAAGCTTTATTGATTGAAATAAATTATTATGGAACTAAGTAGTTTGAATATGAACGACGTAGATCACGTATCTATAAACTTTAAATATGTGTCGAACACATAGCAAGTCAAGTGTGTGATAAATGTATATGAATGTTGATGTCAAGAACGGATGGTTAAGATATACCTATACATACCTAGCTATTCTAAGAGTATGATGAGAAAGTGAAATGAAGGTTTTACAAACCTAGTTAGGAAACGATGTAATATTTATTGTTATATTAAGAACGTATGAAATGTATGACTGATGGATATGAATTCATGATTATATAACTGTGTAGGAATACACGCAGTGCAGATAAGCTTTAAACAGTGAAGTCGTAGTTGATAAACTACGAATCAAGCAAGTCTTTCAGTTCCTATTTGTTATATGAATTCTATAACTGTTAGTTGGGCTATATTATGCCATGAGAATGTTGATGTATATATATGAAATGCATATGAGATATATATGAAATGTGAAAGTTGATCTTTGATGATATGCTTGTGAAGAAAATCTTTATGCCTGTTATGTGTGAAGTAACATGCGTAGTAAATGTTAATTTATTAAGAATGCATGAACTGAGTGTGTTATTATATGCTATGTGCTGCATGAAAACTGTTAGAATTACTGGGCTGTCGAGCTCACACTTGCAAATAACCACTTTTGCAGGTTAAGGACTCACGATAAAGATTACATGCTACTTGATAGATAAAGTTCAATAGTATCAAAGGAGATTTATTTATTTATTTAAATATATGCCCTTGAACCATGTTTAGGTTATAGGAGATGTACATGATAGTAGTTTACAATGTGTAATACATACAAAGTTGTACTATGTGATACTTAGAGGAATTTGAATCGAGATGTAAAGATTTATACAGTAACATAACATAAATTGATTCAAGGATATGTAATTTATTCAAGTTAAGAAATTAATAAAAGATTTTTTTAAGGAGATTGAAAAAGTTTAAATTATTCCGCATATTTTTATAACATCGAATATGATGTATAAAAGGAATGGTAAATGACCAATATTTAAAACTTATAAAAGTTTGGGGTCATTACATAGATCCTGGAAATGGAAAGAATTTATATTCTAAATTGTAATAAGTAAAGTTATATTCATTAGGTTATGAATAAAAGATATAAATAGTTTGACGATAGTAGTATCGTGGCGGACCGAATCTAAGGTTCGAAGGGAGTAGAATTTGGGGGCGTCACAGGGATAATAGAATCTAAAGTCTTGGGATAGCCCCTAGCAGCCTATAACTTAGCTACACTTGTGTCCCGGAGGTTCTCAAACTGGTCCTGTAATTTAATATATATACATGTGAGTTAACTCGATATCATCA
The DNA here is from genome assembly GCA_020205615.1 of Panax quinquefolius. Taxonomy (NCBI): domain Eukaryota; kingdom Viridiplantae; phylum Streptophyta; class Magnoliopsida; order Apiales; family Araliaceae; genus Panax; species Panax quinquefolius. Next base: position 56,320,580 of record CM035155.1, read on the forward strand.
TATTAATTACGTAATATGATCCTAAATTATAATTATTGTAGTAAATGTAGTACCCATATAGGTAATGTTACGAGAGACATCATCGACCCCGAAGTAGAATCCTTCGGCGTATGGACTATATCCCAAAACTCCATCATAGTAGGAGGTTTACCCAAGCTGCTTCGCGTGGCCTAAATCATACATTAATTAATATCACCTTACTTTACTATAGATGCAGTTTAATATTAAACTAAACTAAATATAAATACATACAGACTTAACCTCCTAAAATGACTGTGAGCTAGAAGTATGTACAATCTGTAGCTAGCCTCAATTCTTCTTCATCTGCTCGAACATGTTCTTTCGACGGCAAAGATCATCCCAAGATCGTATACATGGCGACCCATGTCTTTGATCCGATACTTCCAGATGGTCGATGATGATCTCGTTTAATAGTCCCGAGCGATTCTTCAACTGCCCGAGCTTCCTTATGTCGCATCTTGTACAACCAGCCGACATAGTTCTTTGAAATATATGCAATAAACAGCGTTGCCATCCGCGTCAGTGGTACTGGCCTTATATCTATAATACCTCTATCAAATAGACATAACATACGTATCAATAATTATTTGAAAAATATGTAATTAACTATGACCAAATTTTTGATTTAATATATGTAATTCAACGACTTACGTGAAACTCGCGCAACATTGTCACCATAAAGTTGGCATCGTACCTCACGTAGTGGTTAAATCGCATGCAGCCAGTTGGGAGATGTTGCAGGCATATGGTGTGTACGGTCGTCTTAGCGACCACATCCATAATACTAGACTACAAAATTTAAATTGATTATTTTAATTTATTAATCACATAATAATATTATTTTAATTGAACATAATATATTATAGTTGAAACCTACATTGACAAGCCTACATCAACACGAATGTGTCAGGAACTGCTGGCGGACGACCTAATCGACCAAGGTTAGCTCTCACTGACGTTGATGTCTAGCATTTGTATGTATAATATAGTTATGACATTGTCAAAAAATAGTAAATTGACGTTTTTATTAAAAAATTATTAAAATAAGTTTTATTGGGCCAAAACGAAAGTAACTCACTACGTGATGAAGACGACTCGCCCTGGGAGCCGTCACCTGATCCTGTACGGCCACCACCACGGCTAGGGGTGCTCAAAATTTTCGGTTTTTGGTTTTTCTAGTGCAAATGGTACCTAGGCTTTTTTTCAATCTGGATTTTTTCGGTATTTTAACACTTTTCGGTACCGATAGCGGTAATGATTTTTTTGAATTCGGTAAAAACCGAAATACCAAAATACCGAAATTTAATAAATAATAGTTAATGTTTTGTAATTTTATATATTAAATAATTTTTTTTATATATTAATAATTTCTATATAATAGTAGTTTTATTAATTTTTTTATATATATTAATAATGTTTTGTAGTTTTATTTTATATATTAATTATTATTAATAGTTAATGATTTCTTAGTTTTTAAAAAAAATATTAATATATAAAAAAAATTATTTAATTACTATTAATAATTATATATATTACCATAAGGTATAACCAAAAACCGAACTGAAAAAACTGGTACCGATTTTGTATCGAATCCCAGATCAAAACCTATAATTAAGATTCGATTTGGTTCTTATTTTTTTGATAATTTCAAATAAGACTTAGGTTCGGTATTTTTTTCATCTCGGTTTTGATTTTTTACCGATGAGCACCCCTAACCACGGCCACCTCCACCGCTGTAAGACCCCAACTTTTATTAATAAAATTGAATTTCCTCTAATTATTATTTTGAATAATAAGGTGTTAATTTGATATAATACTTTGGTTATGGGTGAAATGTGCAAATTTTGCAAAAAAAAAAACAAGTGGTTATAAAATATTCATTATTGTCGGGGAATATTCGATTGGTCGTGGAATATTCTTGTTGTCGGGGAATATTAAATGCGAGTATGGTTGACCATTTATGGGCCCCATAACGAAAAATGGTCGGATGAAGAAAATGATAAGTTTGAGTTTTTATAAATAACGACGTAATTGTTACCATTAACACTGTTGGAATACCTGGTGGTTAAAATACAATAATACGTGTGGTTGTTACATAGATAGCACGGTACCAGTATTACACGATATTTTTAAATTATTGATTCTTATGTGAGAAGGCTTTACTCAATAATTGTTATAGTATTCTTTATTCAATATTTTATTTTATTGATTCAATAATTATCTGCGTTGATATTTTATATTATTATTGTTTGATAATTGTCACCGCATAATATTTCGATTATTAGATCAATAATTCATATTATTTGAATAATATTATTAGATAGCATTATTGGCAATGTCTAAGGAAGTTACATCTAGGAAAGGGGTTTGGTCACCTAATTAATTGCGCGATGAAGGAGAAATCCTTATCGGGAAGCCCCTCTTTCACGAGGAGCGACATTTGTCTTAATTGTGATTACGTAATATTATTTGTGACTAATTAATTATTGATTTATATGATAAGGAAATATTTATTTTATATGATATAAATGATGGATAGGAAATATTTATTTTGTGTGGATATAAATGAAGGAATTAATCTTTGAGGTGTTTTTCAAATTATTTTGTCGGAATGGAGGTAATAAAAACCATCCGTGTGTGGATTTCGGACATTTTCTGTTTAGAAGTTGGAAAAACTTTCTTCTACAAAGTTGTAGAGAATTTAATTTCCTATGGAATGGACATAAAATTCGTATTTTTCCTGATAAAAGGGCTATTTATTATGAATTATTGAAGTTTCGGAAATAAATGTTTTTTTATTAAAAACATGGTTGGGACCCACTTTTGGTTGATGTAGAAAATTTGAATTTTGGTGGGCCCCACTAGTCGTAGCTAAATTTTGGTCCAAGAGGTGTGCGTAGAAAATTTTTGAAAAAATATTATTTTATTAATTTAGTCTGCTATGGCAGTCTGGCATTTTTCTATAAATAGGTGCTTAAGTTAGAATTGAAAATCACACCAGAATCTGAAGTTTTCTCTCTCTATATTATCGAGCGTATTCTTGTGAGTATTTAGATACTTTGAGAGTTCTTTATTAGGTGCAAGTTTCCTTGACATTACATCCAGATATTCAGTCGAAATCTTATTCTTTTGAGGTAAGGGATGTTATTTTCTTCGTAAATGATGTTATTTTCCCAATATCATTATACCAAAATATTGGTATGAATTTTATTATTAAATTTTTACCTTTTCATGTCGAGGTTACTATTTATGTATACAACACTATTCATGAATACAGTACTATTCACGAGTATTATTCATGAAGTATAATTTTTCTTGTGGAATTTCTACCTTTTTGTGTCGGGATTACTATTCACGTATACGACACTATTCACCAAAAAATAAAATTTTCCCTTCTTTGTCCCAGATGTCTATTATGGTTACTATCTTTGATTGTATCCATATTTTGATCTTCATTCTTGAAGTTTACTCCACTATGGTTTATTATGGAGTATTTTTGAACTTGGATTATCTAAAGTACGAATCCCTAATCTTTGTCCTTTTATCTCACTGGATTCGTTCTTTAAAATATTTTTCATCATCCTCAAACCTTAATGGTGATACTTGATGAATATCTTTGGCCTGTAGTGCAAAGATGAATGATTACCTGATGAATATCTTTGGCCCGTAGTGCAAAGATGGACAGGTGTTGAGATGAACATGACCAACTGGTGATACAAATAAATATCTATGGCTCGTAGTGCAAAGATGAATATTTGATTTAATATGTATATTGATTGATGTTACAGGGATAAAATATTGATGATGGACTTTTAAATTCATAGATGATAGTAGATTTCATTCTCTACTAAACTCTTCTAATGAATTGTTATTTCCGATGCGAATATTGATCTAAAACTTGTTTTTGATTATATTTTATCTGATTTGTTGAAGGCTAACGATAATTTGTTGTTTATTATCTTAGTCATAATATTCTTTACTGGGCTAGTTGAGCTTTCCTTTTTGTTCCATTTTTCTTCTCAGGAAGCGAGAATATAGCGGGAACCAGTCCGGGTATAGAGTGATGTTTCAAAATAGTTGTTTTAGCAGTCCTCACTATTTTGTAAAATATGTATCAACAATTGTAATGAGGACTTATTTGAGTGTGGATATTGTCTAGAAGATAATATTTGTATTTAAACTCACAGTTTATGTGTTGTCGTATTTTGTGTGACAATTGTATTAATGAAGTTGTAGTTATTTCTATACCATGTATTTGGCGACTCAGAATGGGTGATGTATACCTATTTTGGGGGCGTCACAGTTGGTATCAGAGCTTAGGGATATGATCTCTAGCGGAGATCGGGGAATGGAACTAGGAGGGGAGAGATGAGGAAATCCTTCGCTAGTGTGTCCTACCTAAGCTTATTTATTGGTCAGTCAGAATATAGGGGTATTATGTAGTATGTCATTTTCTTTAATTAACCTTTATTTTGTGGCAGTATTTGAGAATAGCAGCTGAAAATGTTAACAATGGAGTGAATGAGACCGTGGAGACACCTCTAATCACTAACCAAGATAATGTGATGTCAAGCGAAGAAGAAATTAGAGATATCCATGTGGTGAATGAAGAATTAATAGTTGTACCCGAGCTAGTAGCAGAGGTAGCAGCTGGGAGTGAGGAAGAAGAGGAACCTGCGGAGGATTTATTAAAAGAACTTTATGATCGAAATCTAGAATTGCAAAATCGTATTCATAAGTTAGAAGAGTAGGCTGAATAACAGCAAGCGGTCGTGGAGCAAAAGGATGCAACAATTTAAGATTGTGTTACCTGATATATGATGCTTGAACAGAAGCACTCTTTGGCAGAGTATAAGATGATAAAGCTGGAATCTGAGAATTCAAATGTCAAGGATTAGCTGAAAGAAGAAACAACTAAACGAGTGAGAATAAAGGATGCATAGGTAAAAGCTGCACGACATGTTGATATTGTGGAAAGAGAATTCCGATTCAAGAAGGCTAAAATAGATGATATGTATTTCTCTTTTTGGACAGCAATTGGGAGAACCCAACATCGAGTTTTGAATTACCCTGTACATTGCGGTCAACCCCAATTCGATATGGATCGAAGATTAATGACTCAGATCATGAAACAGTAGTACGACGAAGCAGTTGAGGGTGGAATATGCCCTATAGCAAAAGTCAATTCTAGCGGTAATGATGACACCAAAGGTTGTCCCAGACAAGTCAAAATCGTTGGTTCAAGTGAGAGCGCTTTTCGTAACTTTCCAAAAAACAAGGAACCGAACAAAGTTATTACGGGTTAGTTAATCATAAATTCTTGTGAAGTTTATATCTTATTAGATACCGATTCTACCTATTCTTTTATCTCTCCTGCTTATGCTCAACGTTTGAATTTGACCCCTGAGAAATTAGACTTTGACTTATCTATTGAGACTCCGTTAGGAGAAACTTTCATTACATCCACTATTTGTAAATCTTGCTTGATCCAAGTTGGCACCATCACATTACCTGTTGATCTTATCTCTTTAAAGATACTTGCATTTGATGTGATTCTAGGTATTGATTAGTTAACTACTCATCATGCCAAAATTGATTGTTTTCGTAAGGTTGTTAGTTTTCATATTCCTAACCAACCTATTATGCGAATTCAAGCAACAAAACCACTAAAGTCAATCATTGTCATATCAAGCCATAAAGCCATTCGTTTATTGAAAAACGGATGTTAAGCTTTCTAAGCCCATGTTACGGACTTGAACAAAAACACGTCAGATTTGAATAATATTTCTGTTGTTAGTGAATTTCCTGACGTATTTCCTGAAGAACTTCCCGGTTTACCCCCAGAACGTGAATTTGAATTCTTTATTGACCTTGAACTGGGTACAAAACCCATTTCTAAAACCCCATATCGAATGGCTCCCATTGAACTTCAGGAGTTAAAGGTCCGACTACAGGAGTTGTTGGACATCGGCTTCATTCGTCCTAGTACATCTCCTTGGGGTGCTCCTATTTTATTCGTAAAGAAGAAATACAGAAGTATGCAACTTTGTATTGACTACCAAAAATTGAACCATGTCACCATTAAGAATAGGTATCCGCTACCTCGCATTGATGACCTATTCGACTAGTTGCAAGGAGCATAATTCTTTCAAAGATCGATCTTCGTTCTGGATATCATCAGCTGAAGATTAAAATTGAGGATATTCCGAAGACTACCTTTAGAACTCGGTACGGGCATTATAAAATCTTAGTCATGTCTTTTGTATTAACTAATGTTATTGCTGTTTTCATGGATATGATGAATCATGTGTTCAAGGAATATTTGGATCAGTTTGTTGTTGTCTTTATTGCTGACATCCTCATGTATTCCAAAAGCCGTGAAGATCATGAGCATTATTTGAAGCTGGTACTTCAAAGGCTTCGTGATAACAAGTTGTATGCCAAGCTGAAGAATTGCGAGTTCTGGCTTGAGGAAGTAGCATTCCTTGGGCACGTGGTGTCAAAACATGGAGTATCTGTGGACCCGGGGAAGATGGAAGCAATACAAAGTTGGGAGCAACCGAAGTCGGTGACCGAAGTACGTAGCTTTCTGGGCTTAGCTGGTTATTATCGGAGATTCGTGGAAGGATTTTCTTGAATCGCTACTCCGTTAACTAAGCTGACTTGGAAAGATACAAAATTTGTATGGAGCAAGGAATGCGAGAAGAGTTTCCAAGAGCTCAAGAGGAGACTCATTTCGACACCTGTTCTGACAATACCATCTGGTTCGGATGGATTTTTTATTTACAGCGATACTTTAGGAAAAGGGTTAGGATGTGTTCTTATGCAACATGGGAAAGTCATAGCCTATGCCTCGTGATAACTCAAAGAATATGAGAGGTATTATCCTATTCATAATCTGGAGTTGGCAGCAGTCGTTTTCGCATTGAAAATCTGGAGACACTACCTGTATGGGGAGAAAGTGGAGATTTATACGGATCATAAAAGCCTCAAATATTTCTTCACCCAAAAGGAACTCAACATGCGGCAACGACGTTGGCTCGAGCTGTTGAAAGATTACGACCATAACATTCAATATCATCCTAGAAAAGCGAATGTGGTAGCTAACGCATTGAGTAGAAGATCGTATGCGGGTACGAGTGCGATGTTGTTAACACAAAGACCCATTTTGTACGACTTACAAAGGATGGAGATAGAGTTAAAGGCTTCCAGTACCCACGTGATGATATCAAATATACGAGTAGAACCGACTTTAATTGATAAGGTTAAAGTTGCTCAGCCACAGATCCAGAGCTGATGCGTATAAAGAAGAAAGTACAAGAAGTTGTTATTCCTGAAGCAAGAATCGATGAAGAAGGAATACTTTGAGTCAACTCCAGACTTTGCATTCCTAACGATTCTGACTTGAAGCATAGAATCATGATGGAGGCACACAACACACCGTTTGCAATCCATTCTGGTAGTACCAAAATGTATCATGATCTTCAACATACATTTTGGTGGAGCAATATGAAGAGAGAGATCACAAAGTTTATCTCGAGGTGTTTAACTTGTCAACGTGTAAAGGCGCAGCATCAAGTACCAAAGGGTCTATTGCAACCACTTGAGATTCTGAAATGGAAGTGGGAACACATTACCATGGATTTCGTTACGGGTTTTCCCAAGGTTTCTCAAGGCATAAATGAGATTTGGGTTATTGTTGATAGATTAACCAAGTCTGCTCATTTCTTGCCTATACGGAAGACTTATTCCCTTGAACGACTTTCTCGTATGTACGTGAATGAGATTGTGAGATTGCATGGCATGCCAATATCTATAGTTTTAGGTCGTGACCCAAGATTCACTTCATGATTTGGGTTAGTTTGTAGAAAGCTATGGGCACGAATTTACGATTTAGTTTGGCATACCATCCTCAAACGGACGGCCAATTAGAAAGGACTATCCAAACTCTTGAAGATCTATTAAGACTTTGTGTCCTAGATTTCAAAGGAAGTTGGGATAAGTACTTGCCATTGGTGGAATTTTCCTACAACAAAAGTTATCAAACAAGTATAGGCAAGGCTCCATTCGACAAGGCTTTGTATGGATGAAAGTGTCATTCTCCAATATGCTGGGATGAGGTGGGTGAAGCAACGTTGTTGGGACCAGAATTGGTACGCATGACTACAGAAAAGATCCAAACGATTCGACAACATATACAAATGGCACATGATCGATAAAAGAGTTGCGGATCTTCATCGAAAGGACGTGGAATTTAATATTGAGGATCATGTATTGTTACGTATTTCTCCATGGAAGGGAGTTACAAGATTTGGGAAGAAAAGAAAACTCAATCCACGATTTGTTGGTCCATTTGAGATTCTTGACCCAATAGGAAATGTGGCCTATAGACTCGCATTACCTCCAAGAATGTCTCATGTTCATAATGTTTTTCACAAATCTATACTTCATAAATATGTGAAAGACCCAAACAAAATTATTGAGTTAGAACTAGACGAGATAGCCAAAGATTTAACGTATGAGGAAGTACCTATCAAGATCGTTGATAGGAAAGAGTATGTCCTGCGCACAAAGGTTATACCATGAGTCAAGGTTTTGTGGAAGAAATATGCTATTGAGGAAATGACCTGGGAGCTGGAATCAGAAATGAAAGCGAGGGTACCTCACCTTTTGAAACACTGTGCATGACGTCAATTTTTCGAGGATGAAATTTCATAAGGAGGGGAGGTTGTAAGACCCCAACTTTTTATTAATAAAATTGAATTTCCTCTAATTATTATTTTGAATAATAAGGTGTTAATTTGATAGAATGCTTTGGTTATGGGTGAAATGTGCAAATTTTACAAAATTTGCAAGTGGTTATAAAATATTCATTGTTTTCGGGGAATATTCGTTTGGTCGTGGAATATTCTTGCTATCGGGGAATATTCGTACAACGGCGCAGCCATTTGTGGGCCTCATAACAAAAAATAGTCGAATGAAGAAAACGACAAGTTTGAGTTTTTATAAATAACGACGTAATTGTTACCCTTAACACTGTTGGAATACCTGGTGGTTAAAATACAGTAATACACGTAGTTGTACAGTAGCACACGGTATTGCATAGTATTTTTGAATTATTGATTCTTACGTAAGAAGGCACTACGCAATAATTGTTACAGTAATTATTGTTCAATATTTTATTTTATTGATTCAATAATTGCTATGTTGATATTTTATATTATTATTGTTTTAATAATTATTACTGCACAGTATTTCCCATTATCAGATAATTAATTCATATTATTTGAATAATATTATTAGATAGCATTATTGACAATATCTAAGGAAGTTCTGTCTAGGAGAGGGGTTTGGTCACCTAATTACGTGCAAGTAAGGAGAAATCCTTATACGAAAGCCCCCTCTTTCCTGGGAACGACGTGGTTGTCATAATTGTGATTCTGTAATTTTATTTGTGAATAATTAATTATTGATTTATATGATAAGGAAATATTTATTTTATGTGGATATAAATGATGGATAGGGAAATATTTTTTTTGTGTGGATATAAATGAAGGAATTAATGCTGAGGTATTTTATCAATATTTTATTGGAATTGAGGTATTAAAAACCATCCGTATGTGGATTTTGAACATTTTCTGTTTGGAATTTGGAAAAACTTTCTCCTACAAAGTTGTAGAGAATTTAATTTCCTATAGAATGGACATAAAATTCGTATTTTTTGCTAAAAGGACTATTTATTATGAATTATTGAACTTTTAGAAATAAATGTTTTTTTATTAAAAACATGGGGTGGGCCCCACTTTTGTTTGGTGTGGAAAATCTGAATTTTGGTCCAAGAGGTGTGCATAGAAAATTTTTGAAAAAATATTATTTTATTAATTTAGTCTGCTTTGACGTTCTGGCATTTTCCTATAAATAGGTACTTAAGTTAAATTGAAAATCACACTAGAATCTGAAGTTTTTCCTCTCTATATAATCGAGCATATTCTTGTGACTCATCATCTTTTATATCAAGAGCATTAAAGAAATAATTAAAGTGGTATCTTATGTCCTCCACAAAATATTTATTATGCACATTTGTCGTCTCAGATATTCAAAAGAATACCATTTTATTTTGGAATTAATATTTTAATGAAGTAAAATAAAAAATTCACACAATTTTTTTAACATTAATAATAAATTACCCTTGTCTCTCTATAAATCTATAGATTCTAACTAATTTGTATAATCTTAAAATACAAATCATGATGTAATTTCTTTTCATTTTTAAAATAATAAATGTATTTAATTTTTAAAATAATTATAATATAAATAATTATCTAATTTAAAATAAAATTAATTAATTTTAAAATTTAATAAAATAACTAAAATAATTAATTATTACCTTTTTGTATAACTAATAAAATATCTTTTTAAAAATTATTGGGAATAATATATGCTAAAGTGAAAGTTACCTCTTACTCCCTCCATCCCATAATACATAACGTTTTATATAATTTTATGTTTTTCAAATTATTTGACATTTTATATAATTTAGAAGAATTAATTACCATCTTTCCAAAATTACCTCTCATAAAAAAATCTTACAGATGAGAGAGTATGAGATAAGTATATGGTAAAGAGTATTATAGAGAATTAATACTATATTTAATGTTATATAATCATTTTTTTAATTATTTGCACAACTCTAAATATCATATATTATGCGACGAATGGACTAGTTATTTCCACTGCAAATATTGATCTAAAACTTGTTGTCCATTATATTTTATCTGATTTGTTGAAGGCTAAAGATAATTTGTTGTTCATTATCTTAGTCATAATATTCTTTATTAGGCTAGTTGAGCTCGCCCTTTTCCTTTTTGTTTCATTTTTTTTTCTCAGGAAGCGAGAATATAGCAACAACCAGTCGGGGTATAGAGTGATGTTTCAAGATAGTTGTTTTAGCAGTCCTCACTATTTTGTAAAATAGTGTATCAATAATTGTAATAAAGACTTATTTGAGTGTGGATATTGTCTAGAAGACAATATTTGTATTTAAACTCACAGTTTATATGTTGTCGTATTTTGCGCGACAATTGTATTAATGAAGTTGTAGTTGTTTCTGTACCGTATATTTGGCGACTCAGAATGGGTGATGTATACCTATTTTGGGGGCGTCACAACCACTATGTCTAGGCATAACTGTACTACTGAAATAACAAACATAAGTGACATTAAATTTCAGTTAATTTATTCTAAAAAAAATTTTAATAGTATTTTATTTACAAAACACCAATTAGTTAAGAAGTAGTATGTCGTGAAACTCGACAGAATCAAAATCATTTTTATCCTCTGATTATGTCTCTTCCTCTTGTGTATCAATTTCTTCCTCAGTATCATCTTCTACGACCACATACGGATTGACAACCACATCTTCCTCCACTTCATCATCATCGGGTAAGTTAACGACATCAACCCCCACCACGTTGTCATCATATAGCAATACGTGGCTGGGATTGCTAACTTGTTCTAGCAATAGGTCATCCGTTCCAAACGGATTAATACCATCAAATGCCCGAGTCTTCGTTGTGACAACTGTATACCATGGGGTTCTATAATTTATGACATTAGGGGTGTATTACACTTGAGTTGTTTGGCTGGCTAACATAAATACATCATCAGACTGTAACTTCGACTCTATATCTGTTGTGACGATTCTATTACGATCAACTTTAACACCATTTGCAGTATCAAACCAGCGACACTTAAATGTAATGACCTTTTTACCCCCGGGATAATTGAGCACAACAACTTCCTCTAATCGTCCATAGTAATTGGACTCAGAATCCCTATAACAACTTCCCAACACGACAATGCTAGAATTGATTGATGCCAGTTAATTCAAGTCATAAACCTTAAATCTATACCCATTAACGATGCAGCCTGGAAATGAACTAATAAGTTTGTATGGGCCTAAAATGACATCTTGAGACGCCCCCAAATTCAGGAACTTGAAATTCGAACTTTTGGTTCACGATATCATTTCTTTGAGTGAAATAATAATAATAATATAAATATCAAACTTAATTTACATATCAGAGTTGTCTAAATCCCAGGTTCACAACCTTTAAAACATTTCATTACATGATAATTAATAAATATTATCGTCTTAAACCCTATTTCATTTCATAGCTTTATTTACTTTTGTCGAGCAAGCTTCTCAAACCCTATTTCTTTACATAAAGTAAGTTCCTTATTCTATCTTGTTTATTACTTTTCAAGTCAAGATTTCATATTAGATGCTATCATTCTTTAAAAGTATGATTCATGTTATATAATACTTATTCGATTATATACCTCCTGAATTTTATTATTCAAATTGAATATCAATTGTTGTTGAACCTTGTAAGACTAGCGAACCCTTAATGATTCGACTAGTCCATAGTTTATGAACGTTCTAAATTCCAGAACCATTGTTGAGCTTATCCAAACCAAAATTCCTTTGGTGCAGACAAAATGTCAAACTGAGATGAACAACACTATTATAGGGGACTAATTATACTTTAGCATTAAGATATTGTGCACAGTATGGTACTAAGGGTTGATCCCCCTAAATACGAGAAGAAGAGTCCATATTCTTATGACTGTTAAAGGTTTCAAGTATAAACACTTGACAACCTAGGACATAGTTCAAGGTCTTATGACCCTCAGAAGTTCTTTTGATTCTTATTATTCATTCTTGATTCAAAAGTCGAGTTCTTTATTTCAGAAGTCTTTGATTCATTTGCATGTTATTATTTTATTGTTATATTATTTTACTTATGGGCAATCGTGCTCATTCTTGCGTAATAATAACATTGCAGTTAAGAAAGAAAGATCCAACGAGCCTTCTACTAGCAAAGGCAATGGCAAGGTTAACAAGTGATGAAGACTTGTTGTTTAATTATTATGTTATGTTTCAGACTTATGTTTAAGTTATGTAAGACTAAATATTTGTATATGCTTTTGTATTTGAGATTTAAGGTTAGTATGACCTGTGATTTATGTATTTAAATCAGATGTTGTAACTCCATAAGGAGGGGATTTATTTCTATCTATTTATGGTTTTCATTTATTATGGGTAGATAAATGCATGATTTTTGTAAAGGAACACCAAATCCCGTGGGAATTGGAGTACCTGGATTTGGGGGCGTCACAGTTTGGTATCAAAGCTGTAGGTTATGAACCTTAGGTGGCGGAACAACCTTAGGTAGTAGCCTTATAGGAGATCGAGAACATAGTGGTGGTAAACTATTATCGAGTTCTAAGAAATGAATTCCTTAATTCATTTAAGATATTAAAAGACTTTATGTGCTTATGTGATAAACTTATATGCTCGCGAGTATCGATTTATAACTAAAACTTAAAAATTATGTTGTCAGGATGTCGGATGTTGGAGGATCTAGTCGAGCTGGGGAGGAGTAACCTCGAGTACCTAGATAAGAGGAGTCCCGAGACATTCATGTTGTCCAGGAGCAGTTGGTACAGAGAGAACTATCTTCATTGATCACTGTTTTTGGTCAGGAACATGAGCCTGAGACTGATCTAGAGGAGGATCCAAAGGAGGAAGAGGAAGAAGATGAGTTCCCACCGAACTATTTTGCAGCTCAGATGTATGACGAGATATATGACCATAATATCGAACTTCAGGATAGAGTCACAGAGTTGGAAGAGTTGGCAGATGAACGCCAGGCCACTATAGGACATAAGTATGATGAAATCCAAGGTCTTGATGCACGTCTTGGAAATGTGGAGTGAAAATTGGTTCACCTAGAGGGTGACAATGAGGAGCTGGTGGCAGAGGTTGCAAAGCTAAAGGATGATCTAAGAGAGGAATCCGCCAAACAAGCCAGAGCTGAAGATGCTTATGAGAAGGCTTCCCAGCGAGTAGATGCAGCCGAGGAAGAGGTACAAGCAAAGAAGGTTAAGATGGTGGAAATGGATTGTTCATTCAACACTACGGTGAACAAGCCAGGATCGAGTTATGTACTATCTAATTTAGTTCGAGGACTTACCTTCGTACATGTTGGATTGTAGAACGATGTTTTATATCATGGAAGAAAAGCGCAGAGAAGCTATTCGACGTCTTAATAGGTCGTGATAAGAACAATATTAATTATGTGAATTTCTATGTTAGTTAAAAATATAAATTTTGATGTGCTTATAAACAAAGGAATATTATGATGATTTAATCTTGAAGATTCTTTATCTCAGGATAGTTAGTGTAAATAGCAAGGATGGTATCGTATAATGTTAAAACTTTTGATTTAAATAAAATATCATAATTTATTTGAGATAATGTGTTAAGTGATTATGTTTAAATGTTTTAATTAAGCCTTAAATATTTAAGGGATTGAATAAAGACCTAATAATAGTATATTTTAACAGAAATATGCCACCGAGAAGGAGACCAATCCGTCAACCGGCCCAAGAAGGGTCAACGAACAACAACAACAATGTCAATGCTGACCCCGTTCAGCAGTTGGTGAACCTACTGGCTGGAACAATTAACAATCAACCTCAAACTCCACCAAATAAAACATTCAAGGATTTCGAGGCGGTGGGACCGCCATTAAAGGCTCCATGAACCCAATAGAAGCTCAAACTTGGGTTATGGAGATGGAAAAAGTTTTTGATGTCGGCAGAGTCAGGGAGGACCAGAAAAATGCCTATGCAATGTTCATGCTGAAGTTAGAAGCCAGTTATTGGTGGCAAGCGAATAAGGTCCGTGGAGGAGAAGGTGTGATCACCTGGGAGAGGTTCAAGGAGATGTTCTTCGAAATGTATTTCCCGACAAGATCACAGAACCAAATGGAGGTACAATTTATGGAATTAAAGCAAGTCAATATGTTCGTATCAGACTATGCGGAAAAATTCAATGAGTTGGCTAGGTTTGCCACATATCAAGTGCACACGGATGAGAGGAAAGCAAGAAGATTTGAGTAGGGACTGAGGCCCTGGTTATATAGCAAAGTGTCAATGTTTCAGTTGAACACTTTTGCTGGAGTACTGGAGAAGGCCATCCTTGCTGAAGGTGGGTGCGATGTGGTGACCAAGTACAACCAATATCAGAAGAAGAAGAAGAAGAAGAAGAAGAAGAAGAACGAAAATGAGGGCAATAACAAGGCCAGTGGCAGTAACACGGGAAGAAGTATCAATTAGAAAAGGAGTTGGACTGATAACTCGTCAACTGGAAATCAGCAAGGAGGTCACTAGAAGAGGATTGAAGCATGTCTGACTTGCGAAAAAGCTCACCTGGGGTTTGTATGAAAGGAAAAAGAGTCTGCTACAATTGTGGTCAGGAAGGCCACATAGCACATAACTGCCATAACCCAAAGAAGGGTGCTTGCTTCACATGTGGGTCGAAGGACCACTTGGTTAGGGACTGTCCAAAAAAAATATCTAGAGGTGCAGGAATAGGAGGGAACAAGGGAAATAATGGTGGCAATGCTTTAACTATCACAGGACCAACTGTAACCAATAAACTGACCGTCAGGACTTTCAACATAACAGTACAGGATGTTGTGCAATCTCGCGATGTGGTGTCAGGTATCATTCCGATCAATAAAGTTAATGCTTATGTATTATTTGATTTAGGTGCTACTTGTTCATTTATATCAGATGACTTTGCTAAGAATTTGGAATTACTTAAGGATGAGTTAAAATACCCCATAAACATAGAGATTGCGAATAGAGAAGTAATCCCCATCAAGTATGTACACAAGAACTGTAGGGTGGACATTAAGGTAACATTATGAACGTAGATCTTATCCCTATCAAACTTGGGGAATTTGACGTTATCTTGGGAATGGATTGGTTATTCAATTACGGGGCTGTAATTGATTGCCAGAAGAAGCGCATTAACCTTATAACTCCGTTAAAGGTTATGTTTTACGGCAGCAAGTCTCCTAGACAAGCGAGTTTTCTGACGATGATACAGGCCAGGAAATTGTTAAGGCAAGGTTGTGTAGGATATTTAGCCTACATAGTCGACAGTTATAAAGAGAACTCGAAGTTAGAGGAGATACCAGTAGTGAGGGACTTCGCAGATGTATTTCTGGACGATCTATCAGGACTCCCGCCAGATAGAGAGTTTGAGTATGTGATCGATTTGGCGCCAAAACGGCTCCAATATTGAAGGCAGTATTGGATGGCACTAGTATAGATGCAAGAATTGATGGTACAACTGCAAGAGTTACTTGAAAAGAAATACATTCAACCGAGCGTATCGCCGTGGGGAGTGTCGGTGCTATTCGTGAAGAAGAAGGACGGGACGATGCGGCTCTTCATCGACTATAAAGAAGTGAATATGGTCACAATTAAGAATAGATATCCATTACTGAGGATGACGACCTATTTGATCAATTGAAAGGAGCGAGATACTTTTCAAAGATAGACTTGAGGAGTTGTTATCATCAATTGAAGGTAAGGCCAGAGGATGTTCTAAAGATAGTGTTTAGGACTCGATATAGTCACTATGAATTCCTGGTGATGTTATTCGGTCTAACAAATGCTCTTGTAACATTTATGGACCTGATGAATAGAGTAAATAAACCGTTTTTGGATAAATTCATGGTGGTATTTATCGATGACATTTTGGTATACTCGAAAACAAATGAAGAACATGTAGAGCATTTTAAGGAAACGTTAGAGGCATTGAGAAGGGAGAAGTTGTATACCAAGTTTTTGAAATGCGAATTTTGGATTGAGCGGGTATAATTTCTCAGACATATGATTGATAAGGACGGAATTTTGGTAGATCCATCCAAAGTAGAAGCTGTGATGAACTAGGATCAGCCAAAAATGTCGTCGGAAGTAAGAAGTTTTCTTGGATTGGCATGATATTATAGAAGATTCATTCAGGACTTTTCCAAGGTCGTAACCCCGCTGACGAATTTGACTAGGAAAGCTGTGAAATTCGTTTAGACGAAGAAGTATGAAGAAAGCTTTCAAGAACTTAAGAAGAGGTTGAGTTCAGCACCTATGTTATCTCTTCCGGATGACACATGAAATTTTATGGTTTATAGTGATGCGTCACATAAAGGAATTGGTTTTGTGCTTATGCAAAATGGCAAGGTCATTGCATATGCGTCATATTAATTGAAGGACTATGAGAAGGGGTATCCACCCACGACTTGGAGTTAGCTGCAGTGGTATTTGCTTTGAAAATCTGGAGACACTATCTCTATGGGGAGAAGTGTGAAATATATATAGACCACAAGAATCTGAAATATATTTTTACACAGAAGGACTTGAATATGTGCCAGAGAAGGTGGCTAGAGTTAATTAAGGACTATGATTGTGAAATCTTGTATAATCCGGGTAAAGCAAATGTGGTTGCCGACGCCTTAAGTAGAAAGGGTTGGGAGAAATTGATGGTGTTGACCGCTCAGGAGGAGTTAATTTCAGCGATGGAGAAACTGGAATTGGAAGTGAAGTATTCCATAGAGATTGACGAGAAGTTGTTCTAGATGCAAGCTGGTACAAAGAATATTAAAGAGGCTCAACTTCAGGATGAAGAATGTGAGAAGGTGAAAAAGAAGATATCTGAAGGAACCAAGCCAAGATTCAAGATAGACAGTGAGGGAATACTGAGATTTGATAACAGAGTTTGGTTTTCGCCAGTGCCAGAGATTAAGCAAGACATTTTGAGCGAGGCTCATAGCTCACAATATTCGATTCACCCTAGTACTACCAAGATGTACCAAGATCTTCGACAATATTTCTGGTGGCCAAATTTGAAATAATTTGTTACAGAGTGTGTTGCTAAGTGTTTAACATGCCAGAAAGTAAAAGCAGAGCATCAGAGGCCGAGTGGGTTGCTACAACCTTTAGAAATCCTAGAATGGAAATAGGAACATATTACAATGGATTTCGTGGTTGGCCTTCCGATAACTCAAAAAGGCTATGACGCAGTATGGGTTATCGTTGACCGATTGACAAAATCTGCACACATCCTTCTGATAAGAATCAAATTCAACTTAGACCAATTGGCAAGGTTATATGTGAAAGAGATTGTTTCGAGGCACAAAATTCTGGTGTCAATTGTCTCAAATAGGGATCCGCACTTTACATCAAACTTCTGGAAGCAACTACAAGAGTGCATGGGGAATGAGTACGACATATCACCTTCAGACAGATGAGCAGAGCGAAATAAAAATTCAGACATTGGAGGATATGTTGAGATCATGCATCATGGATTTTAAGGGAAATTGGGATGATCACTTACCGCTTATAGAATTCGGCTACAACAACAGTTACCACGCTAGTATTGGCATGCCGCCTTATGAAGCGTTGTACGGCAGAAAGTGCAGAACTCCACTTTATTGGGATGAAGTTGGTGAGAGACAGTTACTGGGACCAGAACTGGTACAACAAACAACAGAGATAGTCAAAGTAATACAGAAAAGACTAGTAGCAGCTCAGGATAGGCAGAAGAAATATGCCAATCCACACCGTAAGAATGTTGAGTTTAAATCGGGCAGCTTGGTATTTTTGAAAGTCTTTTCCTGGAAAGGAAAGATCAGATTCGGTAAAAAGCGGAAATTGAGCCCGAGGTTCATTAAACCCTTTGAAGTTTTGAGGAGAATCAGTGAAGTTGTCTATGAGGTAGCCTTACCTTCGGCCTTAGAACTTGTAACAATCCAAGATTTTCTTTGTAATTTAGAATATTTATTAAATTAAATAAATATTTTATTTATATGGTTGTTGTTAGTAGATACTTGTGAATTAAATTTATTAGATAATACTTTAATTTAATTGAATAGTTAGAGAATTATTAAAGATAACATGAAATGATATATTATCGTTTTAATTTAATAATTTAAAATGGTATGTTAAATTATTAAATAAAATTATAATGAGATTATAATTTTGTGATATTTATTGGATATGGAAATCCAAAGAAATAATATGGGATGTAAACTATTGTATAAATGATTTATTAAAATAAATTAAAGTAGTTTTAAATTGATTTAAACAAGGCTTAAAGATATTAAGTATTTATTTTAAAAGTGTTTTGCCAAACAAAGTCTTATGACTTTTGAATTTTGAATTTGAATTATAATAAATAATATAAATAAAATAAATAAATTTTATAACTAATAACTTATTATTATATTTATTATAATGTCGGTTTTAGACGTTTGAGTTTTGTGCATTGGTTTGAGTTGATGTTACGTAAAAAGGAATTGGCCTAAGCCTAAGAAGAAAAAAGAGAAGAGGGAATACAGAGAAAAGAAAGTAGAGAAAGTTTGCATAGAGAATAGAGAGAATTTGAGAGAAAAAAAATCAGGAAATCCAAATTTTGTGTTTTGTCAGGGATTGTTCAAGCAAGAGAAGGTATACTTTTAAAACCTTAATATTATATACATGAATATTTTATATACACGAGTCTTATGTTTCTGTGAATTCATGTTAAGTGAATTGTTGTTATATAAATTGAATTATTAAAATTGTGTGTAATTGTGGTGATAGAATTTGAATTTAGACAAGAATTAGTGTGCTAATCACGTTAAAATGAAAGAAAACTGTTTACAGTGCATGTTTATATATATGGCTTGTGAAAGTACCAAATTTGGTGGTTAATTTATAAATTAATCTGTAAATTGAGCCTTGAATATACTAGTTCATTAAGAAATGAATATAATGTAGTTTGAATGAGTTAAAATAGTGTAGAATTGTGATCACAATGTTAATTTTTGTCAATGATGTCAAAAATAGAGTTTTTGTACAAAAACATGGAATTTAAAGATTTAAGTTAATTAAAGTTATTGTTTAATTATTCTAAGATATCATATGTGTGAGGAACCACGTATATATAAATTTTATATCAATTGGGTATGTGTAATTTACTATTTTGTGGGTGAAATTCGTGATAGTTGGGCTAAACAGAGTGTTTACAATAGACTGCGTAGTTTCTATCTGCAGATCATCAAGACAATGCTGATCCCCAGACTTAAGTATATGGCGTGAAGTCACAGATACCCCGATCGAGGCAAGTGATGCCTATTACTTATGCAGATCTTAAAGACTCATGACAACTTAGTCTAATGGTATATTAATGTGTTGAACATGTAATTAAGAGACAAACATAGAATTGTATCATGTAATTAGTAATTCCAAAGTTGTAAAAAGATTAGTAAGTTATGAAAGTGATAAGTTAAGATTTAATGTACACAATAAGTAGTGAATTAGTGTTTTGAAGTTAACACTTATGATTTCTGAAATGCTTATAGTGTAAAGTAAAACTTATACTAAAGTAACAAGTTCAACCAAAATGAGATTTAACTTGGAAAGTGGATGTTAGTATATCTAATAGATGCTGTGATTCTAATAATGTGTGTAGGTGAACGTGAGTTGTAATTTATAGCTTACGCACGAGAAACGTTCTCTAACCTTTGCTACTTTATTATTCAGCAAGGTTTACTTTCATTGTCATGTTATACTTATGCAAGTTCTCTATCTCTAATCTCTTATTGAGCAGTTAAGCTATTATTGTTACACAAGTTTTCTTACCTTACTTTTACGTTATGCAAGTTCTTGAAGTTATTATTCAATTGAGCAAGTTCTCTAACTTTAATCTTTCATTATGAAAGTTCTTGTTCATAACTTGTTATTATTATGCGTATTTTTTAACTCTGAATTATTGTTAAGTAAATTTCTAAACTACGCTTTTCCTTGAGCTAGTTAATTAATCTTTACTCCTTCATTTCAAGCGAGGTTGTTTTGTTTATTCAAATTTTGTACTATTATTGGAAAGCTTGATCTTGTTGAAAAACATTTGTTCAGCTAAAATTAACCGTTGTTCAATATCTGATCACCAATGTCATTGCACTATCTTATATTATTGTACCGAACTCTTAGTTGACTAGCGATTCTTTATCAATTCAACTAATCCTTAGTTGATGAATGTTCTAAACTCTAAATTACCCCTAAAGTCAGTTCAAACCAAACTTCCTTTTGTTTGCTTATGAATCTATATAGTTTTAAGAATGTATAATCGATGACTAATATTTGTTCAGCTGATAAACCATTGATAACCTATCTCTTATTGATACATTGACATAATTCATTTGCAATCAAACTCTTGAATAGTTATTGATCCCTACTTGATTCAACCAGTACTTGGTTGAGGAGCGTTCTAAAGATTTAGAATTCCTTTGAAGTTAATTCCAAACCAAACTTCCTTTGGTACGGAACCTGATAATCTAACCTGAGATGAACAACCCTATATCAGGGGATTATTTTAGAGCTACACAATAGCGTTAAAATGTTTGCGCAATACAAAGTACAAAGGGCTGATCACCTGCAGTACGAGATGATGGTCCACATAGTCGTTTAAACTATTAAAGGTTACAGTAGAAACACATGTTAACCTAGGACGTAGATGATAATTATGGTCTTTTTGACTGTTAAAGGTTAAAGTAGAAATACTTGACAACCTAGAGCATAGTTCGTGGTCTTGTGACCCTCAGTATATTCTTTTGATGTTGATATTTGTTGTTAATGATGAGTGAGTTTTATACTCATAATTGAGTGCGTTTTACCTTAATCTTTTGGTTGATTTTAAGTATTTGTGTCTATTCATGCATGTTTTACATTGTTTTGTAGGAATTGGGACAAAAGTTACTTGGATCGACGTTTGGGGTGGCTAGATTCGCGTTTTTGGCTTGCCATTTACACAACAGTCACTTTAGAGCCAATTTGAGTATTTCTCCGGACCTTATTTCGAAACACTCAAAGAATGAAAGTTGTAGATCTACTTCTCCTCTTTCTGGAACATCTTGAATCATCGAAATCGGAGTTTGGACGAAGACGTTATGGTCATTTTCCCAAAGGACGTCGGTGCAGAAAATGTCAGAAAAAGTGGCAGCGCCGGGGCGCCCATTTTAGGCCTATGCCCAGCACCGGGGCACTGGGGAGCAGTGTTTGACCATCGTGCCCAGCGCTGGGGTGCTGGGGAAGGGCTTGGTGCAGCCTGGACGTGTTTTGGGGCGAATTTTGACACCTTTTTGACTCCAAATTGGATTGGGTTTGTTCCTAAGCTAAAAATTGGACTTGTAACCTATAAATACATGATGTAAGGCATAAAATAAAGAGGGAATACATAGATTAGCCTAGATAAAACACTCCATTTGATTAGAATATAAACCCTAGTTCTTATTAGCCATTGAAGATTGAAGTAAATTGAAGAACACTGAATATCAAGAGCAAGAGCAAGAGGGGAGCATCAGATTTGCTGACAGCAGATTCTATTCTCTTCTCTTATCATACTTTTATCTTTTAACGTCTATTCAGTTGTGGATTCTTGGTTTTAATTCATTAATTATGAACTAACTCTTTTATTAAGATTTCAATTGAACCTTTTATGGCTATAAATTAGTTATTTGATTTATTCCAATTATTTGTGTCAAAGTGAGTTGTTTATCTTGCCTTATGCTTATTGATTAATTATCTGATCAGTAATTACCTTGTTACTCTAGAAGGAATTGAAAGAGGAATTCTAGGGTTAGAACTGGGCATGATATCATGTGACTTAGTTATTTGCAAAGTGAATAATTAGGTTTGTGAATAGAATGGAAATATCTGTCACGCACGTATACGTAACACATAAGGAATTGGGATTGAAAAGAGTTTAATTCAATTGTTTTGCATAGGAATATAGCAAGATTAATCTGGATTAAATAGAAGGCAATTGATCAGTTGGAAAAGGACTTTTGGCATTTGAGAATTCCTGTTAACAATTCAGTAGTCATAAATATTGGGATAATTGGATAATTGATTTAGAGTTCATAATTGGTGATATTGAAGTCTTAATCCTTATTTATCTGAATTCATTCAAATCTTAGTTTTGTTTATTTGATTTATTTTAGAATAATTTCTTTTAATTGTTAATTTAGTTTTCTTAATTAGAAAAATCACAATTTCTGATTGTTTAAATAAAATTGATTTGGTTAAGAGTTAGTATTTGGTAATTTTTATTAAATAATTCCTCGTGGGAACGATACTCTACTTTCACTTTATTACTTGTTGACTGTGTATACTTGCACGTATTCATTGATTGCGAAATCGACCAACAGTTAACTTAAACATTCATTATTCCTTTGAACTCATAGCTTTTGAATTATAGTTTATTTTTCCATTAAGAGTACTTTACCATTCAAAGCTCAGTTAATTATCATCCATAGAATGTTATTGTATATTATCCTTCTTGTGGGCAATTGTTTGCTCACTCTTGCCTAAAACAATGTAGATGAAGTTAAGAAGTTGGAAGAGCTTTCTACAAGCAAGGGAAAGGGCAAAGTGTTTGATTAGAAGATGTTTAATTTAACATTCATTTATGAAGCTTATGTGATATTTTTGATTTTGATTATGTTTTAATATTCCGCTGATGATTGTAATAATAAAGGTTAGATGACCTGGGATTTATTTGAGATTATGTAACCCTTTAATGGGAGATTTATTGTTTAAACTTTTGAGTTTAATTATATCCTTTTTTATGGGTAGTTAGTTGTGATTTAATTGGACAGTGAACACCAAATATATGGGATTGAAGTGCCCGGATTTGAGGGTGTCACAAGTTGGTATCAAAGCTTTAAGTTATGAAACTTAGGTGGGGAAACCTTAGGCTATAACCTTATAGGAGATCGAAAACATAGAGGTGATAAACTATCATCGAGTTCTAAGTAATGAATTAAGGAAATTCATTGAAGATAAAATGATAAAAGACTTTATGTGCTTATGTGTTAATGACCTATGTGCTCGCGAGTACTTAGGAGTAACGAGTATTATACATATCTAGTTGTGGGAGTTATTAAAACTTTGTTGTGAGAAAGATTGATGAAGGAAGATAGGGGTTAGGAGCCTTGAGAAGTTCATACAGTCTGAGTGTGGTTGGCATTGGAAGAGCCATACCCATTGATTTCTATTGTAGAACTTAGGTATGGGCTTGAGTTTAATCGTGAAGATGAATTTGAGAAGGCAAAAATGAAGTATGAGTAAGAGGAGTTAGGAAAGCCATACAACACTAAGCCACGCTAGAGCGGATATTAGCTCAGTCATAATATTAAAGAGGATAGTTATTAGCTAGGAACGAGATTGAGTAGGAATGACTAGGGAAAAATGTCAGCAAAGCGGGCGAGAGCTGAAGATGCGTGGGTAAAGGCTTCTAAACGCATATATCATGTTGAAGACAAGTCAAAGAGTGCCAAGCGAATGATAAAACTTAGAATTTAGTCTTCCACTTTCCTGTGTAGGTTGAGGTTTATCTTTGGTATGTGATGGATCGTCAATGATTCGTAGCATGGACCAAGAACGCAATGAAGTTGTGCAACGTGGAATGTTCTTGTAGATTACAAGAAAAACATTAAGAGGATATATAAATCATGATGAAAATTAATAAGATGTAAATCCTGACTTTTGAAATAAATAGTGGGATATGATGAAGTACTCCTGGAATTTTATTATTGCAGGATAAGTGATATAAATAGCAGTGAGGCTATTTTGTTATGTGGTAGAGTAATAAATGAATAAAATACCATTGTTTATTAAGATATATTATGTGTTGTTTAAAAGTGGTTGAGACAAGCTTGAAAATTTTAATGCATGAATGAACGATGATCTAATAGTGAAAATTTTAAATAGTAAGATGCCGCCTAGAAGAAGACAACAACGTCAACAGACCCCCGAGGAATATGCATACAATAGTGAAGCTAACGCAAATCCAGTGCCGTAAATGATGAATTTGCTGGTGGGAGCACTGGAAAATCAACCGAATTCCTGGCTGTATAGTCAAATCTCGATGTTCCAACCGAATTCATTCACAACAGGGCTGGAAAGAAAGATGGTCGAAGACGGGGAAGATAATACGCTGACATACAATCAAGATCAAAGAGAAAAGAAAGGTGAAAATTGAGATAAGGCAGGAGGTAGTCGTAGGGGTAATGTTCAGAAAAGAAATTTGAACGAAAATGTCACCGCTGGAAATCAGCAAGGGAATGAGAAGAAGAAAGTGGTGGCATGTAGCAACTATGGAAAGAAACATGTAGGTGTTTGTTTGAAGGGAAAGAGGGTGTGCTTCAATTGTGGCTTGAAGGGACACATTGCACCGAAATGTTCAAGACCGAGGAAGGGAGTCTGCTTTATGTGTGGATCGAAGGAGCACTTGGCTCGAGGTTGCCCAAAGAAAGCGGCAGAAAAAGCAAGTGAGAGTAAGGGGGCAGTGGTAAGCTGGTTATTGTAGAATCAGCTCTGCCGAGTCGACCAACCGAACAATCATCCAACATGACGATGCAGGACGCAATGCAAGGTATGGTTTCGATCAATTATCTATACGGCTGCGTATTATTTAATTTAAGTGACACTTGTTAATTTATGCCTGATAAATTTGCTTAGAAATTAGATTGGCTTCGGGAAAAGTTAAATTATTCCCTAAATATAGAAAGTGTGAATAGTGATTCCTTTTAAGTTGATGTGTAGAATTGTTGTATTGGTATTAAAGGCCACGTGATGTCAATGGATTTGTTTCTAATTTGATTTGTGAAACTCTGAGGTTGTTAAACCATGTGGTTATAAGGGATTGTCAAAGAAAGTGTGTAAACCTTGTGAATCCGAGGAAGTCAAAGGTAGTATTTTATTTTTCTAGTTGCAGGTCGCCTGTATGGTAGAGTTATCTATCGGTGTTGTAAGTCAGGAAGTTGTTAAGAGAATAGTGTGTGGGATACGCAAAGTTCAAGATAGCCACTCCATTAGCTAAGTTGACAAGGAAATCAGTGGAATTTATATGGGCAAGAAATTATGAAGAGAATTTTCAACAATTAAAGAAAAGTTAGGTGTGTCACATGTGTTATCTTTACCAGATAATATAGGAAATTTTGTGTCAGATAGCGACGATCGCATAAATGTACTAGGTTGTGTGTTTAGCGAGTAATCTACAGGTCATTTTATACGTATCACATCAATTAAAATTTTTTTATGAGAAAGGGTGTCCGACTCACGATCCAGAGTAGAGGTAGTAGTGGTTGCCCTAAGGATTTGGAGGTATTATTTTGGGAAATAGTGTGAGATATAAAAAGACCATAAGTGTCTAAAGTATATTCTCGCACAGGGATATTTAAGCATACGTAGAAGTGATAGTTGGAGTTGATCAAGGATTGTGAATGCAAAATCCTAAATGATTATGGTTGCCGACGTCTTAAGAAAAAGGTAGTAGTTATTTTTGTTAACTGTGCAAGATGTGTTCATAATAGAAATGGTTAAGTGGTTGTAGGAAGTAAGATATCCGAAAAAGTTAGAAAAGAAGTTGTTCATATGGAAAACCATACAATTTTACTGGACAGAGAAAAGGAAGAGTAGCTCCAAGATGAAGGTGTCAAATTCAAGATCGATACTGAAGGATGGTTAAAAGTTGAAGAAGAAACTAGGTTTCGCTAGTATCAAGAATTGAAGATGACATTTTGTATAAAATTTATATGTTGAATCAACTAGGGAGAACGAAAATATATTGTGCCTTCGACAATACTTTTGGTGGCAAGATATGGTGATAGATTTCATGATATGTCAAAGTTAGCATATTACCTATCGATCAGTGTCCGAAGTTATATGTTAAAGAAATTGTTTCAAGGCACGGTGTTTCAGTATCAATCGTGTCGGACCGAGATTCATGATTCACATCGAATTTTCAGAAAAGTTTGCAAGAACGCGTGGAATTTCACGCTCTGGGGGTAGGCCAGGAAGTTCTTTAGGGAATACGTCAGGAAATTTATTAACAATAGAAATATCATTCAAAACAGACGTATTTTTGTTTAAATCCGTGACATGGGCAAAGAAAGCTTGACATTCGTTTTTTAATAAACGAATAGCTTTATGGCTTGATATAACAGTGATTAACTTTAGTGGTTTGGTTGCTTGAATTGGCATAATAGGTTGGTTAGGAATATGAAAGCTAACAGCCTTACGAAAATAATCAATTTTAGCATGATGAGTAGTTAACCAATCAATCCCTAAAATCACATCAAATGCAAGTATTTTCAAAGAGATAAGATCAACAGGTAACGTGCGGTTGCCGATTTGAATCAAACAAGCCTTATAAATAGTGGATGTAATGAAGGTTTCTCTCAACGGAGTTTTAACAGATAAGTCAAAGTTTAATTTCTCTGGATTTAAATTTAAATGTTGAGCGCAAATAGGAGAAATAAAAGAATGGGTAGAACCGGTATCACATAAGGTATAGACTTCACTAGAGTTTATAATTATCTTATCCGTGATAACCTTGTTCGGGTTCCTTGCTTTTGGGAGGTTACGACAAATGCTCTCCCTTGAACTATTGGCATTGGCTTCTTTGGGATGGCATTTGGTGTCACCATCCCAACTGGACTTGGCTTCACTGCACAATAAAATCGAGCTAGGTGACCTTCTTTTCCACAATTGTAGCACGCTTTGGACTGCATCATGCAGTTTGGACTGATGTGTCCCTCCCTTATGCATTTGAAGCATACGATCGGTGGTCGTTCTCCTTCTTTATCAACAGGTGCTGGTGCTGACGTCTTTCCATCATTGTTGAATCTCCTCTTCTTGAAATTTCCACTCCTATTATCTTGGCCATGATTACCACCGAAGTGGTTACCATTTCTAGCATATTGATTATCTCCACGTTTGTTGTCACTGCTTCGATGACTGCTACCACTAGTATTATCATTTTACCAGTTGCTCTCTCTTGGTTGGGTTGACTCATTATTGCACTCCAATAACTGAGCCCTATTTACAACATCTGAATACAAACACAGTTTGTGAGAAATAAGGTATTGACATATCCCAGGTTTCAAACCTCTTAGAAACATCCGCGTCATACGCTCCTCATTATCTACCAAATGGGATGCAAACTGGGATAACTCCGTAAACTTAGCCTCCTACTGCGACACGGTTATATTGTTTTACTCCAACTTGATGAACTCCACCTCTTTCATGTGACGAATACTTTCGGGAAAGTACTTGTTGTTGAACAGTTCTTTGAACTTTTCCAAAGACATTTTGAGTGCGGTAGGCTGAGTACGTTTTACTGATTCCCACCAGTAATCTTCCTCTCCTCACAATATGAAGGTGGCAAAGGGAACCTTTTGCTCCTTGGAGTATCCCAAGACATCAAATATCTTGGTGATCTGTTTTATCCATGACTCCGCCTTAAGTGGTTTTGGCTCTCCCAAAAACTCCAGTGGTCCCAGCTCCTTGAACTGCTTAGTGATGACCATCCGAGAGTTGCCAGTGTTTCCACCTGCATTTTGAACATGAGTCTCTCTCCCGATGTTGCATGAATTGCATAAAGC
This sequence comes from Panax quinquefolius, assembly GCA_020205615.1. Classification (NCBI taxonomy): domain Eukaryota; kingdom Viridiplantae; phylum Streptophyta; class Magnoliopsida; order Apiales; family Araliaceae; genus Panax; species Panax quinquefolius. Next base: position 56,348,947 of record CM035155.1, read on the forward strand.
CATTGAACATCCCACCATTCATTATCTGATCGGTGTTGTTGTTTACCTGAGGATTATTATTTTCCTAATGCACATTATCCTGGGTATTGATCGTAGGTGACTCAACGGTCTTATGTGCTTCATTGCTTATCTCGACATTCTCAGATGCCATTTTCAAACACTGCCACAAAACAAGGGTTAATTGACATGCCACATATTATCCCTATACTCTGACCGACCAATTAAATAACAAATAAACTTAGGTAGGTCATACTAGCGAAGGAATACACGTCTCTCCCCTCCTAGTTCTAGTCTCACATCTCAGCTAGGGATCATATACCTAAGCTTTGATACCAACTATGACACCCCCCAAAATAGGTATACATCACCCATTCTGAGTCGCCAAATACATGGTACAAAATACAAATACAAACTTAATTATACAACATGAGCTGAGAGTTTTTACACGAATATTGTCTCATAGACAATATCCTAACTCAAATGAAATCCTCATTACATTTATTATCACACTATTTCATAGAATAGTGAGGACTACTATGACACCATCTCGGACCATCACTCCGTTCCCCAACTAGTCCCAGCTACGTTCTCATTTTCTGAAGAGAACAATGAAAGCAAAAGGGTGAGCTCAACTAGCCCAGTAAGAAATATTATGACTAAGATAATGCAGAATAAATTATCGTTAGCCTTCAATAGTGTTAAACTGATAAAATACAATAAAAATCAAGTTTAACTGTAGCGGAACAAGCAATCTATTAGAAGAGTCAAGTAGAGCATGATATCTACTATCTTCTATGATTTAAAAAGTTTATCATCAATTTTATCACTGAGACTCAGCTTAATAAATAAACCACATCATCGAATCATCCCTGTACTACAGGCCAAGGATATTCATTAGTATCACGACCACGAATTATTCATGCACTACGGGCTAAGGATATTCGTGTTTTTTCCAATGGTTATGATTATGCCAACAACTGTCCATCAATGCACTATAGGCCAATGAGGACTTTTACCACATCATTTGTAACATTACAGGTCATGATTATATCGAATAATCCCCGGTCATAATCATACCAATCAACAGTCCATCTATGCATTACGGCCAAAGATGACTTTCATCACAATATAAGCATGATGATGATGACAATGATATAAGAATTCAATTAAAAGAAAGCAAAGGATAAATTTTTAAAGATTTATAATTTAATTTATCCAAAATTCAATAATGATCAAATTGCCTACATGATACTGCTTTGTGGAGTAAAATTCAAGAATTATATTACATCAAAAATGATTTGGACCGAATAGAAATTAATTTTTGTCATGAATAGTACTCCGGGTGAATAGTACATGGGTGAATAGTACCCTATGAATAGTACTTTGTGAATAGTACCCGTGAATAGTACTTTGTGAATAGTACTCGTGAATAGTACTTTGTGAATAGTACTTTATGAATAGTACCCATAAATAGTACTTTGTGAATAGTATCGTATAAATGAATAGTACTCATGGATAGTACTACGGCATGAAAAGCTTAAAATTTAACAAGAATGTGCAGAAAATATCCTTGTGAAACGATACTAGATGAAGCGCAAATTTCAAGGATATTCTACTAATTTCACAGAGTATAGAAGCAATACTTTAACAAAATGAGGGTATAATCAGGAATATAAGACGAAATAATATTACTCACATACTACAGAGTATGGAAGATAATAGTATTCCTTATGAATACTGAATAAAAATAATATCCCTTACCTTAGAAGAAGACTGGATACTAGAATAGTGAAGTAGCAGAATACTCTTCTTTTTTCTCTATAGCGTCTCTCTCTATAATTACTCTTGTGAGTCTTATTGAATTGGCGAGAATGAAAGAAGAATGAGCATCTATTTATAGGAAAACATAGTTTTGATAATTGCACGTTTTGGGGCTCGAATTATTACAGTATAGTACCTTCATCTTTTCCCCCATTTTTAATTTAGTCATACAAGTATTATCAAACTTGCACCACCTCCCCTAATAGTACATGCATGTGAATCAATAGTTTCATTCATGTGAACAAATAGTTATATGCATGTCAACTAATAGCAATTAATTGCTCATTTATCCAATTAATTACCCGATTAGTCAATTAACCTCCAGAAATCAATTATTATCGAAATAAATATCAATTTCCACTAATACTAATAATTCCAACACAATAGAAATATCAATTTCAGCTTTAATCAACACGAACTTATTCATCATTAATATTATAACTCACAATATTTAACAACCAGATCATTCCTATGAAGAGGAGGCTTTCCGATAAGGATTTCTCTCTATTGGTGCGCAATTAGGTGACCAAACCCCTTTCCTTGACAGAACTTTCTAGACATCATCAATATTGCAAATAATAATATGAATAACTTTGTCGTCTCAATTATTGATTTAAAAATATAAAATATTATGCAGATGATACTGTGACAATAATTGAATCAATAATATGAGAGATATTATGCAACAATTACTATAGCAATAATTGAGTGACTTCTCACGTAAGCATCAATAATCAATACCGTATACTACTATGCAACCACGCGTATTATTGTACTTTTACTACCGGATATTTAAACAGTTTAACAGTAAAACTTTCGCCGTTATTTTTAAAAAAAGACATTTATGTTATTTTCTAACTCCGATAATACTTCTGTTGTGAGGTCCACCAATAATTAAGTCGTCGTACGAATATTCCCTGTTAAAACGAATATTCCCCGATTAATCGAATATTTTATAACAACTTGCTTACTTGCAAAATTTGTAAATATTACCCACAACTATAACATTATATCAAATCCACACCATAATATTCAAAAATATATTTCGAGAAAAATTAATCTTTATTCATAAAAGTTGGGGTCTTACAATTAAGATTAGGTTTGGTTCTTAAAACTAAAGCATATGGTAAGTTTGTGACTCATAATCATATGATATGTTTTGAACCCCTCAACGAATGGACGCCTAGGGTCTGACTAGGATAAGTTTATAAACTCATATGATTATGGCAAGTTCCTGAATTTCTAAAGTGTGGTAAGTTTGATGAACTATATTGGGTATAAAAAGGTTATAGTATAGGGAGCATTGATGAAGTTTAAAAGATGGTTTTGAGGTAGCCTTACCTCTACAGTTAAAGCACATTCGCAATGTTTTTCATGTTTCGGTGATATGATCGAACAAGCTCGACTGCAATCATGTGATCAAATACAAACTGTTATAGTTTAATAAAGGTGTATCCTATGAGGAAATTTCTATTTAGATAAGTTAACAGAAAAGAACAAGTTCTCAGGAATAAAGTGATACCTTTTGTAAGGTAATGTGGAAGAACCACAATGCTGAAAAAGCTACGTGGAATCTCAAAAATAAGATGATGAAAAGTTAACCTGAGTCATTTGTTTAGTCTATGTCTTCGATTCTGGGGACAGAATCTTTGTAAGGAGGGAAGAATGTAACGAATGAATTATTTAAGTTGTGATTTTGGGGACAGAATTCTTGTAAGGAGGGAAGAATGTAACAATTCAAGATTTTCTTTATAATTTAAAATATTTATTAAATTAAATAAATATTTTATTTATATGGTTGTTGTTAGTAGATACTTGTGAATTAAATTTATTAGATAATAATCTAATTTAATTTAATAGTTAGAGAATTGTTAAAGATAACATGAAATGCTATATAGTTGTTTTAATTTAATAATTTAAAATGGTATGTTAATTATTAAATAAAATTATAATGAGATTATAATTTTATGATATTTGGATTAAGTGGGAAATTTATTAAGTATGTTTATTGGATATGGAAATCCAAAGAAATAATATGGGATTATAAACTATAGTATAAATGATTTATTAAAATAAATTAAAGTAGTTTTAAATTGATTTAACCAAACAAAACTTAAAGATATTAAGTCTTTATTTTAAAAGTGTTTTGCCAAACAAAGCCTTGTGGCTTTTGAATTTTGAATTTGAATTTGAATTATAATAAATAATATAAATAAAATATATTAAATTTTATAACTGATAACTTATTATTATATTTATTATAACGTCGATTTTAGACGTTTGAGTTTTGTGTGTTGATTTGGGTTGATGTTACGTAAAAAGAAATTGGCCTAAGCCTAAAAAGAAAAAAGAGAAGAGGGAATATAGAGAAAAGAAAGTAGAGAGAGTTTGCAGAGAGAATTTGAGAGAAAAGTTCAGGAAATCCAAATTATGTGTTTTAGTAGGGATTGTTCAAGCAAGAGAAAGTATACTTCTAAAACCTTAATATTATATACATGAATATTTTATATACACGAGTCTTATGTTTCTGTGAATTCATGTTGAGTGAATTGTTGTTATATAAATTAAATTGTTGAAATTGTGCGTAATTGTGATGATAGAAATTGCATTTAGACAAGAATTAGTGTGTTAATCACGTTAAAAAGAAAGAAAAATGTTTAAAGTGCATGTTTAAATATATGACTTGTGAAAGTACCAAATTTGGTGGTTAATTTATAAATTAATCTGTAAATTGAGCCTTGAATATACTAGTTCATTAAGAAATGAATATAATGTAGTTTGAATGAGTTAAAATAGTGTAGAATTGTGATCACAATGTTAATTTTTGTCAATGATGTCAAAAATAGAGTTTTTGTACAAAAACATGGAATTTAAAGATTTAAGTTAATTAAAGTTATTGTTTAATTATTCTAAGATATCATATGTGTGAGGAACCATGTATATATGACTTTTATATCAATTGGGTATGTGTAATTTTCTTTTTTGTGGGTTAAATTTATGATAGTTGGGCTAAACAAAGTGTTTATGGTGAGATCTGCGTAATTTTTATCATGCATCGGTCAGCAATTGCTTGCTATTGGTGTCAAGGCGAAATGGGTTAACGTCGAAGCTTAAGTATGGCGCAGCTGGGCCATACTTTGATCAGAGGCAGTGATGCTTGTTACTTATGCAGACCTTAAAGATTCATGACAACTTAGTCTAATGGTATATTAATGTGTTGAACATGTAATTAAGAGACAAACATAGAATTGTATCATGTAATTAGTAACTCCAAAGTTGTAAAAAGATTAGTAAGTTATGAAAGCGATACGTTAAGATTTAATGTACACAATGAGTAGTGAATGAGTGTTTTGAAGTTAACACTTATGATTTCTGAAATGTTTATGGTGTAAAGTAAAACTTGTACTAAAGTAATAAGTTCAACCAAAATGAGATTTAACTTGGAAAGTGGATGTTAGTTTATCTAATAGATGTTGTGATTCTAATAATGTGTGTAGATGAACGTGAGTTGTAACTTATAGCTTACGCACGAGGCAAGTTCCCTAACCTTTGCTACTTTATTATTCAGCAAGGTTTACTTTCACTATCATGTTATACTTATGCAAGTTCTCTATCTCTAATCTCTTATTGAGCAGTTAAGCTATTATTGTTACGCAAGTTTCCTTACCTTACTTTTACGTTATGCAAGTTCTTGAAGTTATTATTCAATTGAGCAAGTACCCTAACTTTAATATTTGATTATGCAAGTTCTTGTTTATAACTTGTTATTGTTATGCGTATTCTTTAACTCTGAATTATTGTTGAGTAAATTTCTAAACTACGCTTTTCCTTGAGCTAGTTAATTAATCTTTACTCCTTCATTTCAAGCGATGTTGTTTTGTTTATTCAAAGTTTGTACTATTATTGGAAAGCTTGATCTTGTTGAAAAACATTTATTCAGCTAAAATTAATCTTTGTTCAATATCTGATCACCAATGTCATTGCACTATCTTACATTGTTGTACTGAACTCTTAGTTTACTAGCGATTCTTTATTGATTCAACTAATCCTTAGTTGATGAATGTTCTAAACTCTAAATTACCCCTAAAGTCAATTCAAACCAAACTTCCTTTGGTTTGCTTATGAATCTGTATAGTTTTAAGAATGTATAATCGATGACTAATATTTGTTCAGCTGATAAACCATTGATAACCTATCTCTTATTGATACATTGACATAATTCGTTTGTAGTCAAACTCTTGAATAGTTATTGATCCCTACTTGATTCAACTAGTACTTAGTTGAGGAGCGTTCTAAAGATTTAGAATTTCTTTGAAGTTAATTCCAAACCAAACTTCCTATGGTACGGAACCTGATAATCTAAGCTGAGATGAACAACCTTATATCAAGGGATTATTTTAGAGTTACGCAATAGCGTTAAAATGTTTGCGCAATACATAGTACAAAGGGCTGGTCACCTTGAGTACGAGATGATGGTCCACATAGTCGTTTAGACTGTTAAAAGTTACAGTAGAAACACCTGTTAACCTAGGATATAGATGATGATTATGGTCTTTGACTGTTAAAGGTTCAAGTAGAAATACTTGACAACCTAGAGCATAGTTCATGATCATGTGACCCTCAATGTATTCTTTTGATGTTGATATATGTTGTTAACTTAAACGTTCATTATTCCTTTGAACTCATAGCTTTTTAATTAAAGTTTATTGTTCCGGTAAGAGTACTTTACCATTGAAAGCTCAGTTAATTGTCATTCATAGAATTTTATTATATATTATCCTTCTTGTGGGTAATTATTTGATCACTCTTGCACAAAACAATGCAGATGAAGTTAAGAAGTTTGAAGTGCTTTCTACAAGCAAGGGCAAGGGCAAAGTGTTTGATTAGAAGACGTTTAATTTACCATTCATTTATGAAGCTTATGTTATAGATTTGATTTTGATTATGTTTTAATATTCCGCTGATGATTGTAATAATAAAGGTTAGATGACCTGGGATTTATTTGAGATTATGTTACCCTTTAATGGGAAATTTATTGTTTAAACTTTTGAGTTTAATTGTATCCTTTGTTTATGGGTAATTAGTTATGATTTAATTGGACAGTGAACACAAAATCTGTGGGATTGAAGTGCCCGAATTTAGGAGTGTCACAGAACATATCCATAATGTCATCTATGTTTCTATTTTATGACCCTATAAACCTGATTACAAACAAGTGATTGAATATGAACCCCTACAACTTGAGAAAGATTTGACCTATGAAGAATTTCCTGTTCAGATTGTTGAAAGGAAAGAACAGATACTCAGAAATAAAGTAATACCTTCTGTTAAGGTAATTTGGAGGAACCACAACGCTGAAGAAGCTACGTGGGAACTCGAAGAGCATATGATGAAGAATTACCCACATTTATTTGCTTAATTTATGTGTAAGCTATTCTGAGGACAGAATCTATATAAGGGGGGAGAATGTAATGAGACAAATTGATTGAGTCGTGATTCTGGGGACATAATCCTTTTAAGGGGGAAAAATGTGACAAACAAGATATTTGTAATTTAATTTGAATATTTATTTAAATAAATAAATATTTTATTCGATGATTCAATTATTGGATTAAATAATTAATTGATGAATTTGTGGTAGATTAATTTAATTATATCTGTTACATTATTTAAATTAATGTGGAGAATTTATTATTCAAAAGTATGTATTTAATTGAGCTTATTTGATTAAATGAATTATTTAGTAAGCATGATATTATTCTAATTAATTTAATAATTAATTGGAGATTTAATGCTTTGACATAATTAATAAATGAGAAATTAATTTTTATGACTATGTGATTTAATGTGAAATTATTCTATTTATTTAATTAAATTAAATTAGATATTTAATTATACTTAAATGGGTGAGACATTATTAAACTATATAACAAGAATTTAATTAAAATAAATTGGAGAAGGAAATTAAAAGTTGTAGCCAAACATGGCCTTAGGGGAAATTGGCCAGTTAACCACTACGGGATTAACCGACCATAACTGGGCCAGTATGCACACTTATATCAGTTTATTATTTACGCCTTTTTCCTGAGGCCCAAGTCTAAGATACAGAGAGAGTTCAGAGAGAAAAAGGGAAAGAGTTTAAGAAAATTGAATTAGGGAAGGAGATTTGAAGAATTACAGGAGGAATTCTTATCATCCTAACAGAGAAATTAAAGGAAATTTCCTAATCCAAACTTTTATATTACGTACTTAGAAACTTTTTATGAAAATTGGCTTTTAGTTTTTATAATTGGAATTTCATGAATAATTGTTAGAAAATTTTTATAAATTGTTTATATGCATGAACAATTTTATATATGATGTTTATAAACGATCTTGGGCTGATTTAACCCATGTACTTTGGTTTAAACAGAGGGTTTTTAGGTTTTTAGTAATAATATATGATTTTAATGTCAAAATCTGAGTTTTGGTTGATGATCTGTTAGAATAATGGATGTTTATGTTGATACGTATATATAATCTGTTATATGTGAATTAAAAATGATTTTCATAAGTTGAATTTGTATGAAATAGATAAAGATTTGGGTTTTGTTATAAAAAGTACAAAAAGGCTGATTTTAAAACCAAAATTAGTGTTCAATTCTTATTGTAATATGTAAATTGATTTCAGAATATGTTAGTATGTTGAATTACAAAAAGAATGCAACTAAAATGGCTTGATTTGGTTAAGAGACAAAGATTTGGTGGTTAAATTTGCTAAACGTGTTGAGATATGAAGAAAACTAGTAAAAACATGGTTTTGATCCTTTAAAATTTGTTGTGTAAGATTTTTATGTTGTTAGAGTCATGATATGCATGCTTGGTGTTGTTGTAAATTAGTATATAACCTCTTGAATTGTGAATTTCTGCTTGATTAGAGAAAAATTGGGTTACTTGGAGTAAACTGTGAAGCAGGAACACCTGTTGTAGTTTCTATCTCAGCATATCAATAAGCATTTATTACTTTATCAAAGGCGAAGCATTGCACGCAATTACCTTCTTGAGTAATCTCAGGTATTGAAACACCAAAGGCAATCGCTAGGTGTCAAAGCTTAGAGTAAGCGCAATTGCGCTACCACCCCGAGTAGAACAATTAATTTTTCTTTCTTGTGCAGTCCATAACATGTTAATCTAACCTAGTCTAATGGACATGATATTATATTGGACATATAATAAGTGTAACGATCGAGAAATTTATAATTTAATTTAAATATTTATTGAATTAAATAAATATTTTAAATAATTTATTTATTGAGAAAAATAAATAATTGATGATTTATGGTGAATTAATTGAGGAACTAAATTGATTAATGTTAATTAAATTATGTATTGATAATTTTATTTCAAGGATTTAATTTAAGGAAATAATTAAATTAAATCAATTGTTTAATATTTAAGAAAATAATTAAATTAAATAAATTGTTTAATTTAAAGAAAATAAATAAATTAAATAAAGTGATGTGTCTAATTTATTAATTAAATTAGATATATAACTATTTATTAATTATGAGTATAATGATAATAAGATTATTATTATTTTTATTATAAGCTACTTAATGGTTGCAAGTGTGACAAGTGTAACTATATAATATAAATAATATAGAAATAAATTAGTTTAGAGAAAATATGGGGTAGCCAAACAAGGCCTTGTGGCCTTTGGCTTATTCAACTGACGCAGACGGTTTATTTTTCTAACGTAAGGGAACGTGGGAGAGACCAGTTATATTTTCCTATGCGTCCTATTTTTCCTAAGGCTTGTTAGCGTAGAAAAAAAAATAGAGGAAGAGAGAATTGCAGAAGAGATTGAGAGTGAGAGCTTGAGAGATTGTTCTGAGATTTCCAGAGGAAGGAGAGGATTGCTAAACCTTGTTGTCATCTTTTGCTAGCCAATAATCAAAGATTAAGGTATAACTAATTCTAATTCTCAGACTTGTGATTTTCTGTTCTCTGTAAATTGGTTTTGTGGATTTGTTACTCAAGAGTTATGTATATGGTGTGGATTATGTTGTAGAATCTATTGTCATCTTGTATGCGTGTTGTATTAGTTATCAAATTCGTGAGAAATTGGTTGTAGGAAGAAAAGGAAAATAACAGTGTTTATGTTCATAAGTTATGGCCTTAGAAAGTACCAATTTTAGTGGGCAAAATGTATGTAAAACTGTAAATTGAACCTTGTATATGCTAGTTCATTGAGATACGAGCATAACATAATTTGAATGAGGTGATTTGGTCAAATAATGAATTCACAGTGATGATTTTTGGGATAGACTATCAAAAATGGAGTTTTATATGAAAAACATAAAAATTGAGAAATTAAAATAGTTTTAGTTGTTGTTAAATTGTGCGAAGTGGTTGAATATGTTAGCAATCATGTTTATGATAGTTGTATATTTATCTTTCATGTTGTTATCACCATTTGATGGGTGAAATTGGTGTTTTTTGGGCTAAAGTCGACCATCGCTCATCACCTGCCTCTCTGCGTAAATTCTCGCAACCGTACAGCAATTTTTGTCTTGCATGCTAAGGTTAAAAATGGCGAATTCTTGCGACGCAGCAATTTGCCAGAGGTTCCAAACCTAAGTGTGTATAAGCAATGCACGCCACACCTCGAATCAGGATAGTTAAGTCTGCTTATTTTCAGGTCAGGCATAATGGATTTATATTAGTTTAGTAAGCATGTTATTGATGATGAGGCATAATATAAACTATAATAGCAGATTGTCATGCGTTATAATACAAAGTATAAAACATTTTGAAGTGATTGTTAATTGAGTTACATAATGAAACTAAAAGTGGTGTTTTTAAAAGTTTGAGATAAACGATTAACTTATGTTAGCTCGTAATGTGATTTCAGATTCGTTAAGTGTGTTAACCTACATGGTTAGATGCTAAGTTAAGGTTATGACCTAAATGATGGTTTAAACCCTAAAAGCTAATATTCATACAATTAATTGTTGTTGTGATTTCAATGATATGTGTAGGGTAATTGGAGATTATTTTACATTTGTGTAGCTTACAAGCAAGGCAAGTTTTCTAACTCTACCTTGTTATTATTGAGCAAGTTTCTAAACCTTATCTCCTTACGATTGAACAAGTTTTCTAACTTCATTCTTCTATTAATGAATGCAAGTTCCTCAGCTTAATTGAGCGAGATTATTGACTTTATTCTTATGTACGATTGAATAAGCTCTTGTAACCTATTTAGTTACATCGAATGAATTTCAAATTTTTGTTTCTTATTATTGTTGTTCAGAATTTGTAATGTATTAATTCATTGCTTCAAATGAGCTTGTTCTAACTCATTTGAATGTAGCACTTTGCATGAATTCCATGTTTACCCAAATATATACTATTATTATTAATCTTTGATCTAAATAGCCTTGTTCAGTTACAAATTCTTGTATCAAACCTTTACTGATGTAAATCAAATAGTGTTCTAAAATTCTAGAAACACTGATAAGCTAGTTCCAAATTAACTTTCTTTAGTGCGGGAATTCTAAATTCAAACTGAGACGAACCCTAACATAGGTGATTTTGTACGTGTAACGTTTAGATGTTTGTGCACAATACATGGTACAAAGGGCTGATCCCCCTAAGTATGTTAAGAAGGGTCCGTATAGTCTAAATGACTGTTAAGGTTGGGTAATAATACCTAAGTACCGGGGACATAGTTCGTGGTCTTATGACCCTCAGATAATTAAAGTTCGAACTTGTTTTCTAGTTTGATTTGTAGAACAAGTTCCTTATTGTTCATCTTTCGTTGTTCACTCTCATGTTACCATCATTGCTACTTTCTATATCGGTGAGCATTTGTTTACTCACTCTTGCAATTAACACTGCAGCTAAAGTGGAGAAAGTTGATGAGCCGTCGACTAGCAAAGGCAAGGGCAAGATGTCCAAATGATGAAAGACTTATGAGAATTTTATTTTAATGAATTATGTTAAAGACTTGTTTTATTTTATGATGTATTCCGCAAACTTATGTAATAATTTTAAGGTTAGATTACCTGGGATTATTTTGAGATAATGATGTAACCCTTTAATGGGAGAGATTATGGTTTAATTTATTTAAATTATGTCTTTATCCTTTATGATGGGTAGCTAGATGTAATAGTTTTGATAAGTGAGCACCAAATCCTGTGGAAATGAAGTACCTGGATTTGGGGGTGTCACAGGTTGGTATCAAAGCTTTAGGTTATGAACCTTTGGTGGGGAAACCTTAGGAAGTAACCTTTAAGGAAACAGAAAATATAGAGGTGTTTAACTCTTACCGAGTTTTAAGGAATGGATTAAGGTATCCATTGAAGCTAAATAATAAAAGACATTATGTGCTATGTGTTAATAACTTTTGTGCTCGCGAGTATCGAAAATATTAAGTAAAACTTAAAATATTTTGCTGTCAGGATGTCTAACGAAGGAGGATCCAATCCAGCTAGAGAGGTGATACCTCAGGTACCTAGAGACGATGAACCCCGGGATATACATGTGGTGCGGGAGTAGTTGATCCAAGAGGATGAGACTGTAACCGATCCCGAGGAGAATAGTTTTGAGGAAATAGAAGAGGATGATGAGGAGGAGGATCCTGAGGAGTTTCCACCAAACTCCATATCAGTCGAGATGTATAATTCTTTGTATGACCGTAATGTAGAATTACAGGACGAGGTCGAGGAGCTGAAGGAAATGGTTGAGATGCATCACGCTTCGATGGAGCAAAAGGATGCAGAGATTCAGGAACTCGACTCAAAACTTGGGAACACGGAATGGGACTTAGTTCATACAAAGGGTCAGCATGAAGACCTATTGGCAGTACACAAGAAGATGAAGACTGACATGGAGAAATTGAAAGATGATTTCAAGGAGGAGTCAGCTAAGCGTGCAAGAGTAGAGGATGCACGGATGAAGGTGACTCAACATGCAGACCGTGCTGAGGCTAAGGTTCAAGTGAAGAAAGCCAAAATGAAAGAGATGGATTATGCTTTTAATTTGGCAATTGATAGGGCCCAGGATCGAGTCTACTATTATCCACCTCAGTTTGAGAATTCGTCGTGGTTCGTGATGGATCGCAGAACGACATATAGTATCATGGAGGAGGAACGTCGGGAAGCCTTACGACGTCTTAATATGCCTAGATAGAATAAGATAGATAATAATATGCGGTTAAATTATGTGAATAAATAAATTGTGAATCCCTTATTTTGAGATAAATAAAGGGATAGTATGAGTATGTAATCTTGAAACTTGTCTAGTTCAGGAAAGTGAATGTTTATAACGGTTATGCTATTTTGAGTATGTTCTAAAAACTTTATGAATGAATAAAATATTAAAGTTTATTTGAAATGTTATGTGTTAAAGCTTTAAACTTGGAATGTTTAAGTTAAACCTTAAATACCCAAGAAGTTGAGTAATGAGCTAATAAGCGGATATTTTAACAGAAAATGCCTCCTAGAAGAAGACAACCGTGTCAGCAAACACCTCCTGAGGGGTCTACTAATAATAACAACGAGGCCAACGCTAATCCGGTTCAGCAGTTGGTAACTTTGTTGATGGGTGCACTTGCGAATCAACCGCAAGCTCAAGTCACGACTTTTAAGGAATTCAAAGTGGTTGAACCGCCAGAATTTCAAGGGTTTATGAATCCAGTGGAAGCCCAAACCTGGATCATGGAAATGGAGAAGGTGTTCGACGTTGGTAGAGTTAATGAAGATCAAAAGACCGCGTTCGAAACATTCATGCTGAAGTCTGAAGCTAGCTACTGGTGGCAAGCAAATAAGGTTCGTGGAGGACAAGGAGTGATAGCGTGGGATAGATTCAAGGAAATGTTTTTCGAAATGTACTTTCCAGCGAGTTCTCGGAATCAGCTGGAAGTGCAATTTCTGGAGTTGAAGCAAGGAATTATGACGGTGCCGGAATATGCTATGAAGTTTAACGAGTTGGCAAGGTTTGCCACTTATCAAGTCAATACTGACGAGCGTAAAGCGAGAAGGTTTGAACAAGGATTGAAGCCCTGGCTTTACAGCAAGGTTTCAAATTTCCAGCTGAACACCTTTGCGGCTGTACTGGAGAAGGTAATTATCGCGGAAGGTGGAAGCGATGCTTTGACCAAGTACAACCAAGAACAGAAGAAGAGGAAGAGTGACAATGAGAATAAGGCTGGTGGAAGTAACATTGGAAGTAATAATCAGAAGAGGAAATGGAGCGAGAATTCTACTGCGGGAGGAAAACAGGGAAATCAGCAGAAGAAAAAGTTTGAGGCTTGCGCAACTTGCGGGAAGAACCATACTGGGGTATGTTTGATGGGAAAGCGAGTGTGTTTTAACTATGGTCAGGAGGGACACATTGCACCGAACTGTTTTAGTCTAAAGAAAGGAGCATGTTTTACTTGCGGTTCGAAGGATCACATCGCTCGTGATTGCCATAAGAAGCCAGCGGGAAGTGCAAGTGGCGGAAAAGGAAACAACAATGGTGGTGGTGCATTGACTATCACTGGACCAACTCAGTCAAACCAACCTACTGCGACGACTTTCAATATGACCGTGCAAGATGTTGTATAGTCTAAGGATGTGGTGTCAGGTATCATTCCGATTAATGGTATTAATGCTTATGTACTATTTGATTCGGGTGCTACTTGTTCATTTATATCCAATGAATTTGCTCAAAACTTAGATTTACCTCAGGAAGAATTAAATTTCCCTTAAGTATAGAGATTGCAAATAGGGAAGTGATTCCTGTTAAATTCATATATAGGAATTGTAGAGTGGACATAAAAGGTCATGAGATGATGGTAGATTTGATACCAATTAGACTTGGTGAGTTTGATGTTATACTGGGAATGGATTGGTTATTCAATTACGGTGCAGTAATTGATTACCAAAGGAAGTGTGTTAACCTTATGACTCCGTCAAAGGTTGTGTTCTTTGGCAGCAAGTCACCTCGACAAGCAAGTTGTCTGACGGTGATGCAAGAGAAGAAGTTGTTGAGACAAGGATGTGTAGGATACTTAGCCTACATCGTCGATACACAGAAAAAAGAGTGCAAAGTTGGAAGAGATATCGATCATAAGAGATTTTGCAGATGTATTTCCAGATGATTTGCCAGGTCTTCCGTCGGAACGACAAATCGAGTTCATGATTGACCTTCTACCAGGAACGGCCCCGATATCTAAAGCACCGTATAGAATGGCCCCGATAGAAATGAAAGGGTTGATGGTGCAATTGCAAGAATTTCTTGACAAAAAGTATATTCAGCCGAGTGTTTCGCCATGGGGAGCACCGGTGTTGTTTGTTAAGAAGAAAGACGGAATGATGCGGCTTTGCATTGATTACAGAGAATTGAATAAGGTCACGATTAAATATAAGTATCCATTACCTAGAATCGATGACCTGTTCGATCAGTTGAAAGGAGCGAGGTATTTCTCGAAGATAGACCTGAGAAGTGGTTATCATCAGTTGAAGGTGAGGCCGGAGGATGTGCCGAACAAAGCGTTCAGAACTTGGTATGGTCATTACGAGTTTCTAGTTATGTCTTTTGGTTTAACTAACGCACCTGCAGCGTTCATGGACTTGATGAACAGGGTGTTTAAACCATTCTTAGACAAATTTGTGGTGGTATTTATTGATGATATATTGGTATATTCCAAAACCAAAGAGGAACATGTGGAACATTTGAGATTGACGTTGGAGACATTGGGAAAGGAGAAGTTGTACACTAAGTTCTCAAAATGTAAATTTTGGTTGAAACATGTACAGTTTCTCGGGCACGTTATTGATAAGGACGAAATTTTGGTAGATCCATCAAAGGTGGAAGCTGTTATAAACTGGGATCAGCCAAAGACACTGTAAGAAGTGAGGAGTTTCTTAGGATTGGCGGGTTACTATCGGCGTTTTATTCAAGACTTTTTCAAGATAACGACTCCGTTGACGAATTTAACTAGAAAAGCGGTTAAGTTTGTTTGGACAGAGAAGTGTGAGGAAAGTTTTTGAGAATTGAAGAATAGGCTGAGCTCTGCACCTGTGTTGTCATTACCTAATGATACAGTAAATTTTGTGGTATATAGTGACGCATCGCATTAAGGACTAGTCTGTGTGCTTGTTGGGTAAAATCTAATTACGCACAACACGCAAGTATACATGGTCAACAAGTAATAAAGTGATAAGTTGAGTATCGTTCCCACAGAGAATTATTTAATAAAAATCACCAAGTACTAACCCATGACCAATTTAATCTTATTTAAATAAATGATTTAATAATTTAAATTAAAATAATTAAATAAACTATTACTAACTATCCCTAGAATGAAACAAGATATTGAAGACTTGAGATTAAAATTTCACTTATTGTTACATTTAAATCAACACACTTCCTGTTAAGCCAAATTATTTATACTGGATTGTTAATTAAGAACACGAAAGTGAAATATGGTCATCTCTCAATGCATCATACTCATATCAAATCAAATCCACATATGATAGAATCAATTTGAACACCCTAATTAACTAACCCACTATATCTCTATGTGAATTACAATTAAAAAGAGTTTAAGTTCAAGTTCTTATTAGACTACATATGGCGTAAAGGTATATCTCTATCCTAAACACGAATCATGAATTCCATCCATGCATAAATCACAAACACATGCTATCATGATCAGATCTAAATCTAATATAGATTATCACGGTAATTGTTAGCTAGGCAATTAAGCAATTCATTACAAATCATAATAGACAATCCAAATATAGCTAATAAGACTAACAAAGAAGCATATCAAAGTAAACTACACAATAAGATCCATAGTAATCTCAAAATAGAGTTTAATTCATAAATAAACTAGAATCCATCATCCACAATTGATTAAGCATTAAAAAGATACAAATAAATAAGAAAAGAAATTAGAATTGAGATAAACAAATCTGCATTCTCTTGCTTCCAATTTGATTCTCCAATGATAATCAATAGCTTCAATCTTCAATTCTAATCTAATCTAGGGTTCCTAATCTAAGAAAGAAAGTAAAGAATTAGATAATAGAAATCTATCCCAAGAAGGATTTTATATAGTCTTAGAACTAGCCTCCCAATCCAAGTTAAACTCAAGTATTTTGAGTTCTAATGGATATCCTAGCAAGTTAGGCAACTAAGAATCCTATTCTAGCTTAATTTGGACATCAAATAACCCAATTTGACTCAAATCCCGCCGCCTAGTACGCTCAGCGCTGTCCTAAGCCATTTCTGGCGCTGTCCGCGCTACTGTGGCAGTAGTTTCTGGTGTCCTAGCGCGGTCCGCGCTACTCTGATTTCTGTTGCGACGTCCTTTGGTAAAACAGGCATAACATTTGATCTGCTTGGAGTTACGGGGCCTGCCACCTATCAAATCGAAGATAACGACGAGATCTACGACTTTCATTCTTTGAGGATTGATAGATTCGGATTGTATCAAGGCCTAAATAGGGCTTGAAGTAGATGTTATGCAAATGGTAAATATGACAACTCTTAGCTTTGACCTTCATTGATAAAAAAGCCATAACTCTCGCATCCGAGCTCCGATTGGGATGATTCAAGATGTTCCGGAAAGCTAAGAAGTAGAGCTTCCATAAAATCCAAGTTTCAAGCCAAGAACATGCATCTAACGTGGTATCAAAAGTCCTTCAATATTCCCTTCTTGCATTTGCTTGCGTATTTTAGTCCAAAAGATATCCGAATTGCTTATCCTTGCTTCTTCATACCAATGTCATGTCATAGCCTACAAAATAACATAAAATGTATGAAAAGTAACTAAAAACATGAATATAAGCAACTAATTCAAGTAACAGATACCGGATAAGTAGGTATAAAACCTACTTATCAGTGCTTATGCAGAACAGCAAAGTTATTGCGTATGCATCACGTCAGTTGAAAGATTACGAGAAAGGGTATCCGACTCATGACTTGGAGTTGGCAGCAGTGGTGTTTGCCCTGAAAATTTGGAGACATTATCTTTATGGAGAGAGGTGTGAGATATATACCGACCATAAAAGTCTGAAGTATATATTTACACAAAAAGATTTGAACATGCGACAAAGAAGATGGTTGGAGCTGATCAAAGATTATGATTGCGAGATTTTCTATCATCCCAGAGAGGCGAATGTTGTTGTTAATGCCTTAAGTAGGAAGGGACGGGAGAAATTAATAATGTTAACTGATCAAGAAAATTTAGTGTCAGAAATGGCAAAGATGGAGCTGGAAATTAAATATCCGACAGAATCCGATGAAAAGTTATTCCAGATGGGAAATAGTTCAACGTTGGTGGATAAGGTGAGAAATGCACAACTTCAAGATGAAGACTGCGAAAAGATAAAACAGAAGATATCTGAAGGTGAGGGAGACAAATTCAAAATCGATTTGGAAGGGTTACTTCAATTCGAAGGGAGACTTTGGGTTCCGCAAGTACTAGAAGTTAAAGAAGGAATTCTGAGTGAAGCTCATAATTCAAGATATTCGATTCCCCCTGGGAGTACAAAGATGTACCAAGATCTTAAACATCATTTTTGGTGGCCGAATATGAAGAGTGATGTGGCTGAGTGTGTGGCGAAATGCTTAACGTGTCAGAAAGTTAAAGCTGAACATCAAAGGCCAAGCTGATTATTACAACCGTTAGAGATACCAGAATGGAAATGGTAGCATATCACAATGGATTTTGTCGTAGGTCTTCCAACGACTCGGCAAGGTTACGATGCCATTTGGGTGATTGTCGATCGACTGACGAAGTTGGCACACTTTTTTCCAATCAAGATTCGGTTTACCCTAGATCGGTTAGCAAAACTGTATGTGAAAGAGATTGTGTCAAGGCACGGTGTACCTGTGTCCATTGTATCAGACAGAGATCCACGTTTCACATCTAATTTCTGGGAACGATTATAAGAGTGTTTGGGAACACAGCTGAGAATGAGCACAACGTACCATCCTCAAACTGATGGACAAAGTGAAAGAACAATCCAAACACTAGAAGATATTCTCAGAGCTTGTGTCATGGATTTCAAGGGAAATTGGGATGACCATCTTCCATTGGTGGAATTTGCTTATAATAATAGTTATCACGCGAGTACTGGCATGCCGCCTTACGAAGCGTTATATAGCAGGAAATGCAGAACTCCATTATGTTGGGACGAGGTTGGTGAACATCAGCTATTGGGTCCAGAATTGGTACAACAGATTGTCGAAATAATCAAGGTTATTCGAGCAAGATTAATAGCTGCACAGGATAGACAGAAGAAATATGTCGAACAACATCGACAGAATCAGGAATTCAATGTCGGTAGTTATGTTTTCTTGAAAGTGTCTCCCTGGAAGGGAAAAATTTGATTTGGCAAGAAAGGGAAATTGAGCCCTAGATTTATAGGACCTTTCGAAGTGCTTCGACGAGTTGGCAAAGTGGCGTACGAGGTAGCCTTACCTCCAAAGTTAGAGCATATTCATAATGTTTTCCATGTTTCGGTATTGAGACCATATAAGCCTGACTATAAACATGTTATAGAATATGAACCCTTACAATTTGAGAAAGATTTATCATATGAAAAAGTCCCTGTTCAAATTGTTGACAGAAAAGAGCAAGTACTGAGGAATAAGATGATACCTTCTGTTAAGGTAATCTGGAGGAACCACAAAGCTGAAGAAGCTACGTGGGAACTTGGAAGCGTTATGATGAAGAATTATCTTCAGTTGTTTGCTTGATTTTGTATAGCGATTCTGGGGACAGAATCTTATTAAGGAGGGAAGAATGTAACGAATAAAATTTTTGAGTTGTGATTCTGGGGACAAAATCCTTTTAAGGAGGGAAGGAAGTAACGATCGAGAAATTTGTAATTTAATTTAAATATTTATTGAATTAAATAAATATTTTAAATAATTTATTTATTGGGGAAAATAAATAATTGATGATTTATGGTGAATTAATTGAGGAACTAAATTGATTAATGTTAATTAAATTATGTATTGCTAATTTTATTTGACGAATTTAATTTAAAGTAATAATTAAATTAAATCAATTGCTTAATATTTAAGAAAATAATTAAATTAAATGAATTGTTTAATTTAAAGGAAATAAATAAATTAAATAAAGTGATGTGTCTAATTTATTAATTAAATTAGATATATAATTATTAATTAATTATGAGTATAATGATAATAAGTTTATTATTATTATTATAAGCTACTTAATGGTTGAATGTGTGACAAGCGTAACTATATAATATAAATAATATAAAAATAAATTAGTTTAGGGAAAATATGGGGTAGCCAGACAAGGCCTTATGGCCTTTGGCTTATTCAAATGACGTAGACTGTTTATTTTTCTAATGTAAGGGAACGTGGGAGAGGCCAGTTTTATTTTCCTATGCGTCCTATTTTTCCTAAGGCTTGTTAGCGTAGAAAAAAAAATAGAGGAAGAGAGAATTGCAGAGGAGATTGAGAGTGAGAGCTTGAGAGATTGTTCTGAGATTTCCAGAGGAAGGAGAGGATTGCTAAACCTTGTTGTCATCTTTTGCTAGCCAATAATCAAAGATTAAGGTATAACTAATTCTAATTCTCAGACTTGTGATTTTCTGTTCTCTGTAAATTGGTTTTGTGGATTTGTTGCTCAAGCGTTATGTATATGGTCTGGATTATGTTGTAGAATTTGTTGTCATCTTGTATACGTGTTGTATCAGTTATCAAATTCGTGAGAAATTGGTTGTAGGGAGAAAAGGAAAATAACAGTGTTTATGTTCATATGTTATGGCCTTATAAAGTACCAATTTTAGTGGGTAAATTGTATGTGAAACTGTAAATTGAAGCTTGTATATGCTAGTTTATTGAGATACGAGCATAACGTAATTTGAATGAGGTGATTTGGTCAAATAATGAATTCACAGTGATGATTTTTGGGATAGACTATCAAAAATGGAGTTTTATATGAAAAACATGAAAATTGAGAAATTAAAATAGTTTTATTTGTTGTTAAATTGTGCGAAGTGGTTGAATATGTTAGCAATCATGTTGATGATAGTTGTATATTTATTTTTCATGTTGTTATCACCGTTTGATGGGTGAAATTGGTGTTTTTTGGGCTAAAGTAAACTGCCATCGCTCATCACCTGCATGTTCTGCGTCATGCACCATGGCCGAAGTTCTTGTAGGTACAAAAAAAATGTGTAACTTGCCGACGTTAGCGAAGCGCATACACACCTAATCGGGATGATTAAAGTCGCTTGTTTGCAGGTCAGGCATAATGGATTTATATTAGTTTAGTAAGCATGTTATTGATGATTAGGCATAATATAAACTATAATAGCAGATTGTCATGCGTTATAATACAAAGTATAAAAGATTTTGAAGTGATTGTTAATTGAGTTACATAATGAAACTAAAAGTGTTGTTTTTAAAAGTTAGAGATGAACGATTAAGTTATGTTGGCTCGTAATGAGATTTCAGATTCGTTAGGTGTGTTAACCTACATGGTTAGATGCTAAGTTAAGGTTATGACCTAAATGATGGTTTAAACCCTAAAAGCTAATATTCATACAATTAATTGTTGTTGTGATTTCAATGATATGTGTAGGGTAATTGGATATTATTTTACATTTGTGTAGCTTACAAGCAAGGCAAGTTTTCTAACTCTACCTTGTTATTATTGAGCAAGTTTCTAAACCTTATCTCCTTACGATTGAGCAAGTTTTCTAACTTCATTCCTCTATTAATGAATGCAAGTTCCTCAGCTTTAATTGAGCGAGATTATTGACTTTATTCTTATGTACGATTGAATAAGCTCTATTTCGTCACATCGAATGAGTTTCAAATTTCTATTTCTTATTATTGTTGTTCAGAATTTGTAATGCATTAATTCATTGCTTCAAATGAGCTTATTCTAACTCATTTGAATGTAGCACTTTGCATGAATTCCATGTTTACCCAAATATATACTATTGTTGTTAATCTTTGATCTAAATAGCCTTGTTCAGTTACAAATTCTTGTATCAAACCTTTACTGTTGTAAATCGAATAGTGTACTAAAATTCTAGAAACACTGATAAGCTAGTTCCAAACTAAACTTTCTTTAGTGCGGGAATTCTAAATTCAAACTGAGACGAACAACCCTAACATAGGGGATTTTGTACGTGTAACGTTTAGATGTTTGTGCACAATACATGGTACAAAGGGATGATCCCCTAAAATGCGTTAAGAAGGGTAAAGTATATTCTAAATGACTGTTAAGGTTGAGTAATAATACCTAAGTACCGGGGACATAGTTTGTGGTCTTAAGACCCTCAGATAATTAAAGTTCGAACTTGTTTTTTAGTTTGATTTGTAGAACAAGTTCCTTATTGTTCAGCTTTCGTTGTTCACTCTCATGTTACCATCATTGCCACTTTCTATATTAGTGAGCATTTGTTTGCTCACTCTTGCAATTAACACTACAGCTAAAGTGGAGAAAGTTGATGAGCCGTTGACTAGCAAAGGCAAAGGCAAGATGTCCAAATGATGAAGACTTATGAGAAATTTATTTTAATGAATTATGTTAAAGACTTGTTTTATTTTATGATGTATTCCGTAAACTTATGTAATAATTTTAAGGTTAGATTACGTGGGATTATTTTAAGATAATGATGTAACCCTTTAATGGGAGAGATTATGGTTTAATTTATTTAAATTATGTCTTTATCCTTTATGATGGGTAGTTAGATGTATTAATTTTGATTAGTGAGCACCAAATCCTGTGGGAATGAAGTACCTGGATTTGGGGGTGTCACAATAAGATGTATTATCAAATTGTTAACATACAAGAGATGCAATTTTATGGTAAATTGATAATTTGTATTAAGGTTAATGTGATATCCATGAGAAGATATAATGATGATCAAACCTAAGATTTCAGACTTCCGTTTTGTAGATGAGATTGATAATAATGGACAGAACTTAAACTAAGATTAACAAGTTGTATTAAAAGAAGGAACTAAACCTATAAGGTCAATTTGAAGGTAACTAATGATTGTTGTGAATGCATATAATGTGTAGGACGTTGAGGAATTAAATTATAACTAGACTTGTATCTTGCGCACGAGGCAAGTATCCTAACTTCATTCTCTCTATAATGAATGCAAGTTTCATAGCTTTATTTACTTTTTTCGAGCAAGCTTCTCAAACCCTATTTCTTTACATAAATCAAGTTCCTTATTCTATCTTGTTTATTACTGTTCAAGTCAAGATTTCATATTAGATGTTATCAATCTTTAAAAGTATGATTCATGTTATACAATACTTATTCGATTGTATACCTCCTGAATTTTATTATTCAAATTAAATATCAATTGTTGTTGAACCTTGTAAGACTAGAGAACCCTTAATGATTCAACTAGTCCATAGTTGATGAACGTTCTAAATTCCAGAACCATTGTTAAGCTTATCCAAACCAAACTTCCTTTTGTGTGGACTCTAATGTCAAACTGAGATGAACAACCCTATTATAGGGGACTAATTATGCTTTAGCATTAAGATATTGTGCACAGTATGGTACTAAGGACTGATCCCCCAAAATACGAGAAGAAGAGTCCATAGTCTTATGACTGTTAAAGGTTTCAAGTATAAACACTTAACAACCTAGGACATAGTTCAAGGTCTTATGACCCACAGAAGTTCTTTTGATTCTTTTTATTCATTCTTGATTCAAAAGTCGAGCTCTTTATTTCAAAAGTCTTTGATTCATTCGCATGTTATTACTTTTTTGTTATATTATTATACTTGTGGGCAATCGTGTTCACTCTTGCATAATAATAACATTGCATTTAAGAAAGAAAGATCTGATGAGCCTTCTACTAGCAAAGGCAAGGGCAAAGGTTAACAAGTGATGAAGACTTGTTGTTTAATTATTATGTTATGTTTCAGACTTTTGTTTAAGTTGTGCAAGACTTAATATTTGTTTATGCTTCTGTATTGAGATTTAAGGTTAGTATGACCTGGGATTTATATATTTAAATCAGATGTTGTAACTCCATAAGGAGAGGATTTATTTCTATCTATTTATGGTTCTCATTTTTTATGGGTAGATAGATGCATGATGTTTATACAATGAACACCAAATCCTGAGGGAATTGGAGTACCCGAATTTGGGGGTGTCACATTGGCTTAATGAGGGACACTACAAATAAGGAATGGGTTAGAATTAAGGACACCAAAATATTATGAAAATGCAAGAAAAAGGAAGGCTTCGGGACTTACATTTATGTTTGTAGAGCCAAGTTTGGTTAGATAGGAACCCGAAGTCCCATTCATTCATCAATAGCCTTTCGATCAACTTAACTATCGCCACAACTCTGTTTTGAGGAAGTTCTTCATTGGTGATGCTCAGACATTTGGACCCTATCCAGTCTAGGATTAGGTGGGTATCGAGCCCTTGGATGAAAAACCAGTATGTATGCTTCCTTTGTTGCTCAAACGAGTGTTCATTAAGGATCGCTTTTTGAGGTGTTTGGGTAGGTTTATTCTGGTTTGTTGTTTGCCAATCTACCAAAACCCTGGTTCTCGAGTTTGGCTCATGGAAAAATTCAATGGATGGGGAAACGCCAATTTCGTGGAAAACGACGATCACTACAAGAAAAGGGCTTATTTCTGACGGAATATTTCATTCATGTGAAGGATATTCCATCGAGGATACCTTAATTATGACACCGCCAAATCTAGGCACTTCATTCCCACAAGATTTGGTGCTCACTATCCATACATTTATACTATTTACCCAAATAAAGTAACATTTAAACCATAAATCCTCCCTTTAAATAGGCTTACATCATTAAATAAAAATCTTCCCAGGTTATCTAACCTTAAACATCATTCAAGTGCGGAAATAAAATTATTACATCACATCATTAAGTAAAATTATATCATCAAATTAAAAGTCTAACATCATATCAATAATCAAAATTATAAGTCTTCATCACTTGTACATTTTTCCCTTTCCTTTGCTAGTTGAAGGCTCATCTACCTTCTCAACTTTAGCTGTAATGAGTATATAAATATGCAAGAGTGAGCAAAATAATTGCTCACTGGATATAACAATGAATCAACAGAAGAATAATAATAATAACTTCCAACAATAGGCTCATCAAAACTGAATAGTACTCTAACGATGATAATTAGAAACTGGAATCCCAAAATATGGAATATATCTAACTGAGGGTGATAAGACCATGAACTATGTCCACAGTTGCGAGTAATCTTTCTCCAACTTTAACAGTCATAAGACTATAAGGACTCCTCGTACTTAGGGGGATCAGCCCTTCGTACAATGTATTGTGCACAAACATTTCAATGCTAAGCGTAAATTACCCCTAATAATAGGGTTGTTCATCTCAGTATTTAGAATACAAGTCCGCACCAAAGTAAGTTTGGTTTGGATACATTTCAAGGGTAATTTAGAATTCAACGGTCATCAACTAAGGATTAGTTGAATACAATATTGATAACATCATCCTATAGAATAATCATAACTAAATCGACATTGAAAATTAAGATCATGCTTTAGGAATAAACTAACAGCATAAACATCAAATAATTATAATGTGCCTTGCTTGAACAATGATAAGCCAAGGTTATTTGGAACTGAGTACTAAGCATGCCCAACAAATAGTACTTTAAACGATATAACTTGTTCAACATGAGTATATTAGAGTATGTAAACTTGCATGCTAGATAACAAGTTAAAGACGAGAATAACTTGTTCAATATCAGAATAAGATCTAGATTTAGAAATCATAAACAAACTAGATACAAGAACTTGCTCAACAATAAGAATAAACTTGCACAATGTAAAAAAAATAAGGTTTAGAAACTTGCTCAACATAAATGTAGAGTTAGAAAACTTGCCTCGTGCTTAGCTTAAACAATCACTACTCATGTTCACCACAAGTCCTACACATATCATATGTATTGACAATACACATTAGCTACACTAACATTAGCTTCATGAGTAGTTTTCTTACTTTTTGTATAGCTACTAACTAAGCTTAAGTTTAAACATCACATTTTTTCATGAACATTACTTTTTAGCTTTATTACAACTACTTAAGTGATCATGTCATTGCACCACATACACATTAACAACTTGATACAATATCCTATTACATGTCCAACATGTTATCATTAGGTTATACTAATACACAAAGGATTGCACTTGCATTCGCGCATCCCGACGCCCTCCGATTGGCTCCAAATACATAACAGTCCTAAAGATGTCCATTTTGACCATTCCTAAAGATTTCAAATTGAAACCCTTAAAGAATAAATGTTATAGGTCTATTCGTCCTCGTTCCGAATCATCTTGAATCACATCAATCGGAGTTTGTATGAAGACGTTATGCCCATTTTAGTAAACTATGTTGTCAGATTTTTTTTAAAACTTTGGCTTAGCAGAATACCCCACCCCCCCTCCCCCCCCCCACCCCCACCGGGGTGGGGGTTTTTGCACTAGGGGACCCGCCGGGGTGGGGGTCCCTTCTGCGTTTTGCGATTTTATGCTCTGTAACTCTACGGAAAGCCAAATTTGGCCTCCAAACTCCTTTCTAACAACTATACCAACATATCTAAGGTGTAATAGGTTTACAGAACATAATCTAATGTTTTATAATGCGTTTCTAGCCATATAAACAACATAAACATCCAAATTACAACCATTAATTTTAACTATTTTTGCTAAAATTTCACTTTTTGACATTTTCAGTGAAAATCATCACTGTGATTATGTTTTTCAACCAAAATAGTTAATTCAAAGTACCTTGTTTATGTTTATTCATCCTCTTTCAAATTCAATAGTCAATTTATAAATTAAATAACTAATTTAACCTTAATTTAACTTTAAACTAAGCCATATTCATATATATATATATTCATATAAACTCACTGTAATATGGTTTTCTTCACAAATTACATACATAACATGAATTCAGTGATTATACTCATATACATACTCATGAAAACAATTTCACAATAACTAATTTATTATATAAAACTATATATAACAAATAATTCAACCTCTACAAAGATTTTACAGAGAATTTTGGAAGAGAAAACTAAAACTTTAAAAATAAAAGAATTACGATGATACCTTAGTTTTAGAAGATGATAACTTTCCCTTTGATCAACAATCTTTTTTTCCCCAATTCTTCTCTCAAAGCTTCTCTAGAATTCTCTCAAGTTTTCTCTCAATTTTCTTATTCTCTTCTTTTTCTTCTTCTGAGTCTATCTTCTCTATTCTAACTTGCGTACTAAAATATAACGTATAATAATAATATAGGTATTAAGTATATAATATAATTATAACTTTAACTGACATCAGTTATAATTTTATTTGAAAATCAAAAGCCATAAGGCTTGTTTGGCTAGCTAACTAAAATAACCCATTAAATCTTACACCTTGTTCGGTAAACATATTTAAATTAAAGACTTAATATGCATTAAGCCTTGTTTGACAAAACTGAATTAAACTCCTTTAATTTATTTTAATAACTCCTTTATAGTAAGGTTATTTGTCACACTTTTATTTAATTAAATTTTTAATAATCAATTTAATTAATTCTAATAACAATTTATTAAATTACTTTAACACACAAATCAATACAACATCATTATAATTTTCTTTGTAATTATAACTTTATTTAATCAACTAACACATCATTTTAATTACAAATTCAAATTAAAATATAATAGTTCATTTAATCATTATAACTCTCTAATTTAATTATTAAATTAAATGAGTATATTATCTTATAACAATTATTTTTCTTAACTCCTTAATTATTTACTTAACAAATAATTCACCAAAGTAAATCAAATCAATTTAAACAAATATCTATTCAACGATAAACATATCCATTAAATATTTATATAATTCAATAAATATTTACAATTACAATTTAAAATTCTGGATTGTTACATTAATCCCGACGGAAGATTCAGTCCGGGATTCGGTCAGGTTTAAGCACGTCAAAATTAATTTTGTCGAGATTTCATTTGGGAATAAGTAACTCCGACAAACATATTGTCGATTGAATATTCCGTCGAGTTTAATATATCCTTGACTGAATACCGTCCATCGAGCTTATTCAGTCGGTATTAAGCTGCCATGTGGCAACACCTTATGGCATGTATACGGGCATATTTCCGATGGAATTCCATCGATCTTACCTTATTCTATTGAGGATAAGGATTTTTTTTGAATATTT
Organism: Panax quinquefolius; assembly: GCA_020205615.1. Lineage (NCBI taxonomy): Eukaryota > Viridiplantae > Streptophyta > Magnoliopsida > Apiales > Araliaceae > Panax > Panax quinquefolius. The sequence goes on from CM035155.1 coordinate 56,377,023, forward strand.
GCTCTTTTTTGGCAACATCCAGGGTTTTAACCCACATTTTTATACCTGTAAACCTGTTTATATTTTCAATAGTACAGTTAACATAATAATAACCTTCCAACAACATATACAAGTCCAACATATATAACTGACTTTTGTTCACATGCATACAAGTCCAACATTAATAAAAGTACTCTATATTAACTACAATATGTCCTATTCTCCATAAGATATACAAAAATACTCTTAAACCACGTACAATACTCCATAATATATACAAAAATGACTTGTTCACATAAAAGTTTGGCTATATAAATTATATACAAGGTTTAAACTATAAAATGTCAATTATTAACTAAACTAAGTCAAGCAAGTAGTATTACCCCCGATGTGAGGAGAATCATCGGGCGGGCGTCGACACTGCTGCTCTGACGTATGAAAATCGTCGTCAACGTTGTCCCTCCGCTCGTGATCAGAATGAACACCCTGTTGATACAATTAAAAATATAAATCATTAGTCTATGTATATAATACAATTAAAGATGCAAATAAATGAAAATTAAATAACATGCAGAATACAGAAATTTAAAATGAATAGTATACCTGAGTAGTCGATGGCTGACTCAACAGCGACCCAAAAGCTTCCAAAAGTAAGGTAACCACTATCCGGACCACCTCGTCGCATATCGCGGCGAACTACTCCGGAGGAATACCCGTACTCTTGGCGGTGGCACCAACTGCGATGTCCTGAGCAAGTTAGTGGAGGCGAGCACGACTGGGCAAGTCCTGATGGAATAAAGGATCCATACCATACTGCTCTGACACTGCCGCTATAACCCTCTGGAACATAGCATAGTCTAAGCCAATGCCCGTATGTGATGGTCCCACGGAAGCTCTCAGACGCAGACGCTAGCTAATGCTTGCAAACATAAATATAATATCAATAATAATCAAAATCACTTTATTCATGAACGAGAAATCTATACTAAAATATTATACCTCCAGGTAGTGTATAGGTTGGTATCCTCGGCAACCCCATCACTCGATACTGACCGGTAGTGCTACTAGGAGGATCTTGGGACGCGACCCAAAGAGCCATCTCCTCATCTTGAGATAAACTAATCTCAAGCAGAGGGATAGTAGAATCTAAAGTCTTAGGATAGCCCCTAGCAGTCTGTAACTTAGCTACACGCGTGTCCCGGAGGTTCTCAAATTCGTCCTATAATTTAATATATATACATATGAGTTAAATCAATATCATCATATTAATTACGTAATATGATCCTAAATTATAATTATTTTAGTAAATGTATTACCCGTATAGGTAATGCTACGGGAGACATCATCGACCCTGAAGTCGAATCCTTCGGCGTATGGACTCTATCCCAAAACTCCATCATAGTAGGAGATCTACCCAAACTGCTCCACGTAGCCTAAATCATACATTAATTAGTATCACCTTACTTTACTATAGATGCAGCTTAATATTAAACTAAACTAAATATACATACATACCGACTTAGCCTCCTAACACAACTGTGAGCCAGAAGTATGTACAATATGTAGCTAGCCTTAATTCTTCTTCATCTGCTCAGACTTGTTCTTAAAGGTAGGATCATCCCAGTATATACACATGGCAGCCCATGCTGTGTCTGATACTTTCGACGGTTGATGATCTCGTATAATAGTCCTGGGTGATTCTTCAATTACCCGAGCTAACTTCATAGCATCTTGTACAACCAGCCGACATAGTTCTTTTAAATATGTGCAATAAACAGCATTGCCATCTGCGTTAGTGATGTCGGCCTCATATCTATAATACCTCTATCAAACGGACATGACGTACGTATCAATAATTATTTGAAAAATATTTAAATAACTAGGACCAAATTTTTGATTTAATATATGTAATTCAATGACTTACGTGAAACTCGCGCAACACTGTCACCATAAAGTTGGCATCGTACTGCGCGTAGTGGCTAAATCGCATGCAGCCAGTTGGGAGATGCTGCAGGCATATGGCGTGTACGGTCGTCTTAGCGACCACATCCATAATACTAGAATACAAAATTTAAATTGATTATTTATATTTCTTATCACATAATAATATCATTTTAATTGAACATAATATATTATAGTTGAAACCTACACTAACAAGCCAACATCAGCACGAATGTGTTAGGAACTGCTGGCAGACGACCTAATCGACCAAGGTTAAGCCCTCACTGTCGCTGACGTCTAGCATCTGTATGTATAATATAGTTATGACATTATTAAAAAATAGTAAATTGACATTTTTTTATTAAAAAATTATGAAAATAAGCGTTATTGGGACAAAACGAAAGTAACTCACTACGTGATGAAGACGACCCGCCTTGGGAGCCATCACCCGATCCTGTACGGCCGCCACCATGGTCACCTCTACCGCTATATCTAGGCATAGCTATACTACTGAAATAACAAACATAAGTGACATTAAATTTTAGTTAATTTATTCTAATAATTTTTTTAGTAGTAATTTATTTACAAAACACCAATTAGTTAAGAAGTAGTACGTCGTGAAACTCGTCAGAATCAAAATCATTTTTATCCTCTGATTATGTCTCTTCCTCTTGTGTATCAATTTCTTCCTCAGTATCATCTTCTACGACCACATACAGACTGACAACCACATCTTCCTCCACTTCGTCATCATCAGGTACAATAACGACATCAACCCCCACCACATTGTCATCATATAGCAATACGTGGCTGGGATTGCTAACTTGTTCTAGCAACAGGTCATCTGTTCTAAACAGATTAGTACCATCAAATGCCTGAGTCTTCATTATGACAACTGTATACCATGGGGTTATATAATTTACGACATTAGGGGCGTATTATTACACTTGAGTTGTTTGGATGGCTAACACAAATACATCATCAAGCTGTAACTTTGACTCTATATCTACTGTGATGATTCTATTATGATCAACTTTAACACCATTTGCACTATCAAACCAGCAACACTTAAATATAATGACCTTTTTACCCCCAGGATAATTGAGCACAACAACTTCCTCTAATCGTCCATATTAATTAGACTCAGAATCCCCGTAACAACTTCCTAACACGACAATGCCAGAATTGACTGATGTTAGTTCATTCAAGTCATCAACCTTAAATCTATACCCATTAACGATGCAGCCTGGAAATGAACTAATAAGTTTGTATGGGCCTAAAATGACATCTTGTGATTCCCGCAAATTCAGGAAGTTGAAACCCGAACTTGGTACTTCACGATATCATTTCTTTGAGCGAAATAATAATAATAATATAAATATCAAACTTAATTTACATATCAGAGTTGTCTAAATCCCAGGTTCATAACCTTTAAAACATTTCATTACATGATAATTATTAAATATTATCGTCTTAATTAAGTCTAACTATTACATAAGATACCTTAAACTTATTCTGCCAACTTTTCCTTTCCTTTATCCATGTCAAAACCTTCAAGTCGATCACGCTTAGCTGAAAACATTTACATTTAAAGCAAGAATGAGCATTTGATTGCCCATCAAGTAATAGCAGATAATAAACTTTAGCTGAAAGAAGTAAATGTTTTCTTTGAAATGCACTTCTACAACGAAGCAATAGTTATGAAGTAAACTGAAGCAAAACTGAACAACATATCAATTCAATTTCAAATTTTGAAACTATGTACTGACTATGATTGGTGAGCAGTCGATAGACTATGAACTTTGTACTGTCATGTCTTATGAGCACGGAGGGCCGGTGATCAGCCCGTTATTCCCTGTATTAATCAATACTACGTGTTCGAACAATATTTTCGTTCATCATATCCGCCTTTGGCGCACAAACGTTTCCTAGATTCGAGATGTTCATACTTAGTCTGGAATCCGAACCAAAATAATTCGGTTGGATAACAATAATGTTCTATCATATGCAACGATATTTTTAAATCTATCCAGCCGAGTCAAATAGCTTAGATGGCTTTTAATTAATGTATACATACCAAAAACCAATAGATATGTACAACATGTGATTAAATATAATAATTATCCAAGTGAGGACACGTGGATAACCAAACTTAGAAATTAACAAATAATGTACGAATAAAGTTCTAGAATTTGCATGAATACAAAAGTTTAGATACATGATCAATAACAGTATATTTCAAAAGCTTGTATAATCGAAATATAATTCAATAACTTACTTACACAGGATCATTGCATAAGTATATACAAAAAGTAAGGATACTTACCTACACTCCATTGCATAAAGTAAATACAAGGGTAAAGATACTTGCATGGTTTGTTGCTTACAGTTACACGACTTAGTTCTATCTTTAATACAACGACATATCATTAATAAGATCATTCTTTTGATTAGAATAATACATCATAACACTTAGTACTGGTATTTGCAATTAAGCACATTGTCACATATGTACATTAGTCATTAAGACATAAATAGACACTTATACAGTCAAACTATATAGGTTCGAATCAATTTCAAACACATTTCGGTGTACCAACAACTTTATCGGGTAATTATCAAGTTTATTGTAAATAAAACTCTATTCTGTATCTTAAATATTATTCTGGATAATTGAAGTATCAGTCATATTATTTTTAAATGACTTATAATAATTTTTAAATAATTATTATAATTTATCATGATTTTTCAAACATTGGAATCATTTTTAAATGATTTAAATACTAAATAATCCTATTATTATTAATATTTAAATAATATTAAAATAATAATGAAACCATTACCAAAATATTAAAGTTATTTATAATAACTTAAAAATATTTTAAAATATTTTATTACCCTTAAATGATTTTTTAAAACATTTAAACTCATTTTTAAATAATTATCATTAATATTTAAATATTAATGTATTATTTACCAAAATATTAAAAGTCATTTATTATAACTTAAAATATTTTAAATCATTTATATAATTTTAAATGATTTTTAAATCAATAAAATTATTTTATCTCATTTATTTAATATAATTATTAAATAAATCTAATATCATTAATATTAAATTATTAATGAAATTTTTCTTAAAATATTAAAAGTTATGTTTTATAAATTAAAATATTTTTAAACACTTTATTTTCATTTAAAATGATTTTTTTAATACTAAAATCATTTTTAACTAATTTATTTAATATAATTATTAAATAAATCTAATATCATTAATATTAATAATTAATGAAATTTACCTTAAAATATTAAATGTTATTTTTATAACTTCAAATATTTTTAAATACCTTATTATCATTTAAAATAATTTTTAATCTAATAATATCATTTTTAATCAATTTATGTAATGCATTTAGTAAATAAATTTAATATCATTATTATTCAAAATAAATAATAATATTAATGAAAAATATACCAAATTATTAAAAGTTAATTTTATAACTTTAAATAATTTTTAAAACTAATTTTGTAATTTTTATAAATTTAATTCTATTCCTAAATAATTTTTGGAAATTAAAGTAATTAAAATTAATAAATCTGTCGCTAAAGCCTTTAGCGACAGAAACTGTCGCCTAAAGTGTTCTTGAGCCTCAAGAACATTCATATCCGATTTCTAGGTACCTACTTTGACCAAACATTAATCACTGATTCAAAGTGTTTCTGAGCAGGTTATGGCATTGATCTTGTAGTATTGATGTAATACTACAAGTATCAACAATAATCATGGTCAACCAGCATCACAGTACAAGTGAAATCTAGGCTTGCAAAGTAGCTGTCAGAGCTGTTCTTCATTTCCTGGGTTACCCAGAAAATAAGAACAGTTCATGTGGCTACTTTTGGGCTTCCACAACTTGTTATCTATGTAATGTTTTGGTGTTCTAATGGTTTCAGATTGTAGCTAACATGTCAAGGAATAGATCTATTACATAATTAAAATCAGTCTAACAACAGCACAATCTCCAGATCTAAGTCGGTCAAACCATGTCAGAGGTCATGTTCATAAGTTTTCTGGGTTACCCAAAAAAATAGAAATTGTGTTCGTCCTGCCTACTTTGACCATCCACTACATTAAATCTATTTGTTATTTAGGTGATCTAAAGGCTTGAATCTAAAGTCTATCTACCATACTACAACCTTATTACAACAACAAGAACAAATCAATAAGCACAAGAAAGATCTGAGGCTATGAACAAGCTGTCAGACCCATCTAGGTAAGTTTTGGGTTACCCAAAATTTACTAAGTCATGACCGGTCAATGCAATTTGACCACCCATAACTTGTAATATATATGATCTAACCCTGATTCTAGTTCTAGATCAAAGTCCTCATAACATACTACAACTACAAACCTTAAAAACACTAAAACAAATAATAGGCACTGATTTATGAGGTCTGACATTCGACTGTCAGACAACATTTTCAATTTTTTCCAGATTTTTAAAATCTTCAATTTCGTGCATCTAGATGTTATAGACCCACAATATAACAACCCAGATCACTTATTAACATATCATATAACATATTTAAACACAAAAACACAAGATCTAACATAGCTTTAAATATCATATTTTAAATTAGGGTTTTTACCTCACTTTGAACAAATTCTTGATTCTATGCTCCTGATCTGTTGTTGGTGTAATAGAGGCTTGATTGAGGACTGAATCACTAAAGATTTTCGTGGGTTTAAAGAGAGAAGGTCTAGGTTAAGTGTATGTGAGCAAATGAGCTATTTGTGTGACTTTTCTCTCTCTTAATCTATATATATGATGATTCAATGAACATGGCTGATGTATATGGTCAATAAGTGGATGATTGTTGAAATATATTAGCACATGGTGAATCTAGGAGTTGGTGAACAACCATATCATGGCAAGATTTGCAAGCCACCCATTAAAGAATGCTAAAAAGGGTATTTTGGACTTTTTGATCACAGTTTTAATGGCACTTTAGTAACTTAACTAATCCTTAGTGTTTGACCCTTAGGGTTTAACCCTAAGGTTTTATAAACTAATTTCTATAATTTTCTAATTAGGGTTTAAAATAGAAATTAAACTTTCTAAAAATAGAAATTAGGGTTAATCACATTAGGTTTCCTAATTACTTAGAACTTGCAAATTAATTTTAAGATTTATTAATTAACATTTAGCTTTCTAATTTAGCGATTAATGTTTATAACTTAGCAATTAGGGTTCCTAATTTAGAAATTAGGGTTTCTATTTTAGAAATTAGGGTTTCTAATAATTAGAGTTTCCCTAATTAGGATTATAATCTAAAATACTTGTCATTAATCATATTAACACCATCCCTTATTAGTCTTAAAATCCTATTTGAATTTCAAATTAGGGTTTCATCAGTTTAACATTAGGGTTTTCTAATTCTACACCATAACTGTTCCATAAATTAACATTACACACATACTAAACATTCTTACAGCACTGAAATATAATTAATATTATATTAATTGTCTCATTCCTTATTCAAAATCCAAAATTAGGATTTTGAACCATATCTTAATTTACTTTCATTCTCAGTAAACTTAAAAATTTAAATTGACAATTTTGCTAAATCCATATCTCACATATTTAAAAATATTATTCATGATACCAATACTCATAAAATAAAATAATAAAATTTTATTTGTAAAAATATAGATATAATTGTTCAAAAATTCTCGGTCTTTACACATCTCTAAAACACTCAGAATCGTTTTCTTCTTCGACCACTCTTAAACCACTGTTGGAAATTTTCATTAGTGAATGCTTCCATCTGTGTTTTAGTCAACCCCGGGTTATAAGCATATGTTTTCGCTTCAAATGAACTGCGTACAATAATATAATATTATTTAATTGTTGATTAAGGTTAGATATTAAAGCTTCAACTTATAATAATGCATACTTGATGTATGACGATACTTCAAGCATATTTAGAAGCACGTATATAGATAAAATCTTCAAATCTTTATCGATTAGGTAAGTCTTCGTCTCATGTCCAAATGGTTTAGTCGAAATACAACCAACTCATCAGCACGACCAGACGGATCAACGACCTCATTCTGACTTAAACGGTTGTGCTTCGTTCTGACTACATCGTCAAAGTACAACGAGCAGAAGTTGACAAGCTCTTCCTCCATATAGCGTTCAAAAATATAACCCTCTACACGAGATTTATTTTTAACTTTCTGCTTTAATCGATGCATATACTTGAAATATTATAGAATCGGATAAATTAATTATAAAGATGATGAATATTGCACAATGTAGGTGATATTACCTCTCAAAAGGATACATCCATCGATATTACATCGGTTCTCCAAGCTTAAGTTCATATGTCAGATAAAATGGCAAATGCTCCATCAAGTCAAAGAACCCCGGTGGTAAGATCATTTCAAGCTTGCACATTATCAACACAATGTTTTTCTCCATCTGCTCCACATCACTGTACCTTATAATAGTTGAAAAAATATCCCCAAAGAAATTTGAAAGTGCGGTAACACTATCATTAATATTCCTCGGTAACACCTCATGAAATGCAATTGGCATCAACTTTTGCATGAATACATGATAGTCATGACTTTTGAACCCAGTAATTTTCAAATGCTCAACCTTAGTACAACGAGATATGTTAGAAGCATATCCATCTGGGAGCTTCAATTCACTAAGCCACTTGCAAATGTTTTCAACATGTTGCTTGGTAAGACAAAATGGAGCTTTTGGTTTTGAGTTGTTAGGTCAGAGCCACAATTCCTGCCTGATATTCATTTCTTCTAAGTCTTTACGTACTTTATCATTGTCTTTTATTTTACCACTCGTATCTAGTACAGTGTAAAACAAGTTCTCGAATACATTCTTTTCTGTATGCATGATGTGACGCCCCCAAAATAGGTCCATTCCATCCAACCCATTCTCGAGTCGCCAAATACATGGTACGTAAATAACTACAACTTTATTATTACAACATATAAACCGTGAGTTTAAATACGAATATTGCCATCTAGACAATATCCACACGCAAATAAATCCCCATCATAATTATTGATACATTATTTTACAAAATGGTGAGGACTACTAAACAACTCTCTCTAGAACCTTCATTCCATACCCCGACTTCGTACTCGCTATATTCTCGCCTCCCGAGAAGAAAAATGGAACAAAAAGGAAAATGGTGAGCTCAACTAGCCCAAGAAAGAATATTATGACTAAGATAATATACAACAAATTATCGTTAGTCTTCAAACAGGAAAAATCTAATAGAATACAATAGACAACAAATTTTAAATCAATATTCGCAATGAAATAATAATTCATTAGAAGAGTTAAGTAGAGAATGCAAACTACTATCTTCTATGTGTGAATTTAAAAGTTCATCGCCTATCTTTTATCCCTCGTAACATCAATCAATATACATCTGAATCAAATATTCATCTTTGCACTACAAAGCCAAAGATATTCATCGATTGGTCATGTTCATCTAAACACTGCTCATCTTTGCACTACTACCAAAGATATTCTTCTTCGTGAAATCATTCATCTTTGCACCATGTGCCAAAGATATTCCATAATATCATCATTTAAGATGAAGATGATGAAAATATTTTTAAAGAAACGAATCCAATTGAAACAAAATGACAAGGATTAAGGATTAAGGATTCGTACTTTTGTTTTATTCACGTCCAAAAATACCTCAAAAATAATCGCAGTGGTGTAAAATTCAAGAATGATCAAAACATGGATACAATCAAAGCTAGTATCCGAATAGATATTTTGGACAAAAAAGAAGAAATTTTATTTTTAAATTGAATAGTGTCAGATATCGTGAATAGTGCCGTATACGTGAATAGTAACCCGACACTAAAAGATAGAAATTCCACAAAAAACATCTTCACGCTTCATGAATAGTACTCGTGAATAGTAACTCGTGAATAGTAACTCATGAATAGTAACTCGTGAATAGTAACTCATGAATAGTAACCCGAACATGGAAAAGTTCAAAATTTGATAAAAAGTTCCAACCAATATTTCAGCATAATGATATTGAAGAAATAATATCATTTGAGAAGAAAATAACATCCCTTACCTCGAAAGATCAAGACTTAAATGGAAACACAGGATATAAAGGCTATGACTTGGACTTGCACCGTATAGCAATACTCAAAGTATACTCAAAATACTCACAAGAATATGCTCGATAATATAGAGAGAAAACTTCAGATTTCGGTGTGATTTTCAAATTTAACCTAAGCACCCTATTTATAGAAAATGCTAGTAACACCAAAGGTAAAAATTTAATATAATAATATTATATATATTACAAATTTCTACGCACCTAGAACCATCTGAATTCAGCAACTTCCATGTGTTTAATGAGGCTAACCAAACACAAAAAACGTTTTTGTAATTTAAAAATATTTTAAACTTCCAAAAATCAATTATTTTGAGCTTCGTAACTTCAATAATTCATAATAAATAGCCCTTTATCAAAAAATTCGAATCTCATGAATTGTTATAGGAAATTCAATTCTCTACAACTTTGCGTAAGAAAGTTTTTCCAAATTCCAAACATAAATTGACCGAAATCCACAAACGGGCAATTTTACTGTGCTATAATCAAATTTCAAATCAATAAATGGGGTCCACCGACATGTTTAACATGTTTTAAACATTTATTGCAACAAAATACTCTTCCTCCTCAGATACTCATATATCCCACATTCGTTGTAAAAATATCACCATTATTATATTATTAAAATATAATAATATATTTAAATGAATTATTTTATCGTAAAAAGATAAAATTTCAATTTTCAACAATTGTCACATTAAAAATTTTCTCCATCTATATCCACATAAAATTAATATTTTCCTCATCATATGAATCAATAATTAATTATTCACAAATAATATTATGTAATCACAATATCGACAACCGTGCGCTCCCAGAAAGAGGGGCTTTCAATAAGAATTTCTCTCATCGGGCGCCGCAATTAGGTGACCAAACCTCTCCTTAGATGTAACTTTCTAGACATTGCCAATAATGTTATCTAATAATATTATTCAGATAATATGAATTATTGCTTCGATAATGAAAAATATTGTGTAATGACAATTATGAAACAACAAAGAATATAAAATATCAACGCAAGAATTATTAACTCAATAAAATATCGAACAAGAATTATCGTAACCATTATTGAGTAGTGCCTTTCACGTAAGAATCAATAATTGGTGCAATACCGTGTGCTACACGTGTTTTAACCACCGGGTAATTTAACAAAGATAATCTAAGAATAACTACGCCTGCTATTTTTAAACAACTTATATTTGTCGATTTCTTCATCCAATCGCTTTTCAGTTATGGGGCCACACATGGTCGCTGTGGTCGCCGCATTTAATATTCCCGACAAAGATTTAATATTCCAACGACCAAACTAATATTCCCAAACAACAATGAATATTTTATAACCACTTGCTTATTTTGAAATATTTATGTATTTACCCCTAACTATCCACATTAATCAAATCAACCCTTACTATTTCAAAATAAAAATAGAGAAAATTAAATTTCATTAATAATAAGTTGGGGTCTTACAACCTCCCTCCTTATGAAATTTCGTCCTCGAAATTGACGTGACGCACACTGGTGTTTTCAAAAGGTGAGGATACCTCGCTTTCATTTCCGTTTCCAATTCCTGTGTCATTTCTCTATATAGCATGATTCCTCCACAAAACTTTAACTTGTGGTATGACCTTTCATGCGTAGGGACATGCTCCTTCCTATCCAAAATCTTGACAGTACCTCCTCATACGTTAAGTCTTCACTATTTTCGTCCGGTTCTAATTCTATAACGTGGTTTGGTCTTTCACATATTTACTTAAGTACATGATATGTGAAACACATTATGAACACGAGACATACTTGGAGGTAACGCAAGTCTATAGGCTACATTTCCTACTCGGTCAAGAATTTGAAATGGAGCAATAAATCGTGGATCGAGCTTTCCTCTCTTCCCAAATCTTGTAACTCCCTTCCATGGAGCAACTCGCAACAATACATGATCCCTACACTAAATTCCACGCCCTTTCGATGAAGATCCGCATAACTCTTTTGTCGATCTTGTGCCGCTTTGTATACGCTTGTCGAATCATTTGAATCTTTTCGGTAGTCATACGCATTTAACTCGGGTCCCAACAATGTTGCTTCACCCACCTCATCCCAACATATTGAGAGAACGACATTTTCGTCCATATAATGCTTCAATGGAGCCACACCTATACTTGCTCGATAATCTGTTGTTGTAGGAGAATTCCACCAATGGTAAATACTTATCCCAACCGCCCTTGAAGTCTAGGACACGAGTCTTAATAGATCTTCAAGAGTTTGAATAGTCCTCTCGATTGTCCGTCTGCTTTGGGGATGGTATGCCGAACTAAATCGCAAAACTGCGCCCATAGCTTTTTGCAAGCTAACCCAAAATCTTGAAGTGAATCTTGGGTCACGATCCCAAACTATGGATACTTGGCATGCCATGCAACCTCACAATCTCATTCACGCATATACTAGCAAGACGCTCAAGGAATAAGTCTCCGTGATCGGCAAGAAATGAGCAGACTTGGTTAATCTATCAACAATAACCCAAATAGCATTGATGCCTTGAGAAACCGTAGGAAGACCCGTGAACTAAATCCATGGTAATATGTTCCCACTTCCATTTTGGAATCTCAAGTGGTTGCAACGGACCCTTAGGTACTAAATGCTCCGCCTTTACACGCCGACAAGTTAAACACATCGAGATAAACTTTGCAATCTCTCTCTTCATATTGTTCCACCAAAATGTATGTCAAGATCACGATACATTTTAGTACTTCCGTGATGGATTGCAAATGGTGTATTGTGTGCCTCCATCATAATCTTATACTTCAAATCGAGTCGTTAGGAACACAAAGTCTAGAGTGGACTCAAGTATTCCTTCTTCATCAATTCTCGCCCTAATAGCTCCTTCTTGTACTTTCTTCTTCATACGATCATCGACTCCCGGTCGATGGCTTGAGCAACCTTAACTTTTTCTATTAAAGTTGGCTCTATGCGTATACTTGACATCATCGCACTTTCCTCAAGATATGATCTTCTACTCAATGCATCGCCTACCACGCTCGCTTTACCGGGATGGTATTGAATAGTGTGGTCGTAGTCTTTCAATAGTTCGAGCCAACGTCACGCCGCATGTTGAGTTCTTTTGAGTGAAGAAATATTTAAGGCTTTTATGGTCCGAATATATCTCACCTTCTCCCCATATAGATAGTGCCTCCATATTTTTAATAATGAAACGATCTGGCCGCTAACTCTAGATCATGAGTAGGATAATTCCTCTCATACTCTTTAAGTTGTCGCGAGGCATAAGCTATGACTTTCCCACGTTGCATGAGAACACATCCTAACCCTTTGCTCGAAGCATCATCAGAGATAACAAATCCATCCGAACCAGATGGTATTGTTAGAACAAAAGTCAAATAAGTCTCCTTTAAGCTCTTGGAAACTCTTCTCGCATTCTTCACTCCAAACGAATTTTGTATCCTTCCGAGTTAATGAGTTAATGGAGTAGCGATTCGAGAAAACCCTTCCACTAATCTCGATAATAACCATTTAAGCCCAAAAGCTACGCGACTTGACACCACCGACTTCGGTTGCTCTCTAACTTTCAGATTGCTTCAATCTTCACGGATCAACAGATACTCCATGTTTCGACACCACGTGCCCAAGGAATGCTACTTCCTCGCCGTAACTCGCATTTCTTCAATTTGGCATATAGTTTATTTTCACGAAGCCTTTGGAGTACCAACTTCAAATGGTGCTCATGATCTTCACGACTTTTGGAATATATAAGGATGTCATCAATAAAGACAACAACAAACCGATCCAAATATTCCTTGAATACTCGGGTTCATCATATCCATGAAAGTCGCAGGAGCATTAGTTAGTCCGAAAGACATGACTAAGAATTCATAATGCCCATACCGAGTTCAAGGCGGTCTTTGGAATATCCTCGATTCTAATCTTCATTGATGATATCCGTAATCGAAGATCGATTTTTGAAAAGAATTGTGCCCTTGCAATCGGGTCAAACAAGTCATCAATACGAGGTAGAGGATACCTATTCTTGATGGTGACATGGTTCAATTCCGATAGTCAATAATAAAGTCGCATACTCCCGTCTTTCTTCTTTACTTAATAAAACAGAGCACCCCAAGGAGATGTACTAGGACGAATGAAACCGATGTCCAACAATTCTCGTAGTTGGACCTTTAACTCTCGAAGTTCAATAGAGCCATTCGATATGGGGTTTTAGAAATGGGCTTTGTACCGTGTTCAAGATCAATAAAGAATTCAACTTCACGCTCTAGGGGTAGACCGGGAAGTTCTTCAGAAATACGCCGGAAAGTCAATAACAACAGAATATTATTCAAATTGACGCGTGTCTTTATTCAAATCCATAACATGAGCTAAGAAAGATTGACATCCGCTTTTTCAATAAACGAATAGCTTTATGATTAGATATGATGGTGATTGATTTTAATGGTTTAGTTGCTTGAATTGCATAAACACAGTTGGTTAGGAATATAAAAAACTAACAACCTTACGAAAACAATCAATTTTGGCATGATGAGTAGTTAACCAATCAATCCCTAAAATCACATCAAAAGCAAGTATCTTTAAAGAGATAAGGTCAATAGGTAAGGTGATGGTGCCAACTTGAATCAAACAAGATTTATAAATGTTGAATGTGATGAAAGTTTCTCCTAAACGGAGTTTCCACGAGATAGGTCAAAGTCTAATTTCTCCTGAGTCAAGTTTAAACGTTGAGCACATGCAGGAGAGATAAATGAATGGGTAGCACCCTTATCAAGTAAGGTATAAACTTCGCAAGAATTTATAAATAGCTTTACCCGTGATCACCTCGTTTGGGTTCCTCGCATTATGACCAACCACAACAAACGCTCTTTCCTAATCGTTGACTTTGACTTTTTTGGGACGATCTTTTGAGTCACCGCCCCCATTGAACTAGGTTTCACTCTTTGCATAATCTCGAGCGATATGTCCTTCCTTTCCACAATTATAGCATACCTTGAACTGTTGTGGGCGGTTTTGACCGATATGTCCCTCTTTCCCAGATTTATAGCATATGACCCGGGTGGTCGTTTCTCCACCCTTAGAACTAGTTCTTCGCCAAGACTTTATCGCCTTCACATGGTCGTTGTTAAATCTCCTCTTTTTAAAATCTCCTCCCGACTCGCTTCTTCTATTTTCATGGCTATGATTACCACCAGAGTGGTTACCATTTTGTCCGTCGCATTTTTTCTCCGCTGGTTATCATTATTCTCGTTGATCGCTATCTCCGGTACGATCCTCGGTTATGGTCCTCGGTTGACTGTATCAAGTTATCTCGCTCTAATAATTGAGCCCTATTTACAACATCCGAATAGAGAGAAAATTTATGAGAAATAAGATATTGTCGTACGCCGGGTTTCAAACCTCTAAAAAACATCCGCGCCACACGTTCCTCATTCTCCACCAAATGAGGTGCAAAACCGATAACTCGCAAACTTTGCCTCGTCATCGAGACACCGCCATGTTGTTTTGTTCTAATCGATGAACTCCACTTCCTTCATATGACGAACACTTTCGTGAAAGTATTTGTCATTAAATAATTTCTGAAATGTCTCCCCAAGACATGCCGAAAAGTACGGATGGTACGCTTCACGCACTCCCACCAAGAGTCCGCTTTCGCCACGGAACATAAAGGTGGCGAATGGAACCTTCGTTCTTCCGTGCATCCCAAGACATCGAATATCTTGGTAATTTGTTTGACCCATGTTTCCGCCATGATCGGATCCGGCTTTCCTTAAATTCGTGGTCCCAACTTCTTTGAATCGCTTGGGTCATGTGACAACCCGTGAATTGCTATCATTTCCTCCTCAGTATTTTGAACACGAGTCTCCTCGCCCCGATTTTGCATGAATCGCAAAAAGCTTCTAAACATCCCTCGCTCATCATCTCGCTTTCGATTGGTGTTGTTCACAGGAGGAGGAACATTGCCACTGCTGCACGTTCTCCTCGTTGGTGAGTACAAAAGCGTCTCCACGGTCTCATTTCCATTGTTAATATTCTCATCGACATTCTCAAACATCGCCATAAAACAAGGGTTAATTAAGGAAATCAATATATCACATAATATCCTTATATACTTGACCAACTAAAAAAAAATAAGCTTAGGTAGGACACACTAGCGAAGGATTTACTCGCTCTCCCTCCTAGTTCTATTCTCCGATCTCCGCCAGAGATCATATCCCTAAGCTCGATACCAACCGTGACGCCCCAAAATAGGTCCATTCCATCCAACCCATTCTCGAAGTGCCAAATACATGGTACGTAAATAACTACAACTTTATTATTACAACATATAAATCGTGAGTTTAAATACAAATATTGCCATCTAGACAATATCCACACGCAAATAAATCCCCATCATAATTATTGATACATTATTTTACAAAAATGGTGAGGACTACTAAACAACTCTCTCTAGAACCTTCATTCCATACCCCGAGGCACTACTCGCTATATTCTCGCCTCCCGAGAAGAAAAATGGAACAAAAAGGAAAATGGTGAGCTCAACTAGCCCAAGAAAGAATATTATGACTAAGATAATATACAACAAATTATCGTTAGTCTTCAACAGGAAAAATCTAATAGAATACAATAGACAACAAATTTTAAATCAATATTCGCAATGGAAATAATAATTCATTAGAAGATTAAGTAGAGAATGCAAACTACTATCTTCTATGTATGAATTTAAAAGTTCATCGCTCTATCTTTTATCCCTCGTAACATCAATCAATATACATCTCGAATCAAATATTCATCTTTGCACTGAGTGCCAAAGATATTCATCGATTGGTCATGTTCATCTAAACACTGCTCATCTTTGCACTACTACCAAAGATATTCTTCAGAAATCATTCATCTTTGCACTACAGCCAAAGATATTCCATAATATCATCATTTAAGACCGAAGATGATGAAAATATTTTTAAAGAAACGAATCCAAATTGAAACAAAATGACAAGGATTAAGGATTAAGGATTCAGTACTTTGTTTTATTCACGCCCAAAAAATACCTCAAAAATAATCATAGTGGTGTAAAATTCAAGAATGATCAAAACATGGATACAATCAAAGCTAGTATCCGAATAGATATTTTGGACAAAAAGAAGAAATTTTATTTTTCTATGAATAGTGTCAGATATCGTGAATGAATAGTGCCGTACACGTGAATAGTAACTTGAATAACACTAAAAGATAGAAATTCCACAAAAACATCTTCACGCTTCATTAATAGTACTCGTGAATAAGAATCGTGAATAAGAACTCATGAATAGTAACTCGTGAATAAGTAACTCATGAATAGTAACCCCCGACATGGAAAAGTTCCAAATTTGATAAAAGTTTTAACTAATATTTCAAAGATAATGATATTGAAGAAATAATATCATTTGAGAAGAAAATAACATCCTTACCTCGAAAGATCAAGACTCTATAAATTTGAAACACAGGATATAAAGCTATGACTTGAACTTGCACCAGTATAGCAATACTCAAAGTATACTCAAAATACTCACAAGAATACGCTCGATAATATAGAGAGAGAAAACTTCAGTTTCTGGTGTGATTTTCAATTCTAACCTAAGCACCCTATTTATAGGAAATTGCTTAGAACACCAAAGCAGAAAATTTAATATAATAATATTATATATATTACAAATTCTCTACGCACCTAGAACCATTTGAATTCAGCAACTTGCATGTGTTTAATGAGGCTAACCAAACACAAAAAAACATTTTTGTAATTAAAAATATTTTAAACTTCCAAAAATTAATTATTTCGGAGCTTCAGAAATTCAATAATTCATAATAAATAGCCCTTTTATCAAAAAATTCGAATCTCGCGAATTTTTATAGGAAATTCAATTCTCTACAACTTTGCAGAAGAAAGTTTTTCCAAATTCCAAACATAAATTGACCGAAATCCACAAACGGCCAATTTTACAGGCTATAATCAAATTTCAGTCAATAAATGGGGTCCACCGACATGTTTAACATGTTTTAAACATTTATTGCAACAAAAATACTCTTCCTCCTCGTATACTCATATATCCCACATTCGTTGTAAAAATATCACCATTATTATATTATTAAAATATAATAATATATTTAAATGAATTATTTTATCGAGAAAAGATAAAATTTCAATTTTCAACAATTGTCACATTAAAAATTTTCTCCATCTATATCCACATAAAATTAATATTTTCCTCATCATATGAATCAATAATTAATTATTCACAAATAATATTACGTAATCACAATATTGACAACCGTGCAGCTCTCAGGAAAGAGGGGCTTTCCAATAAGAATTTCTCCTTCATGGCGCAAGCAATTAGGTGACCAAACCTCTCCTTAGATGTAACTTTCTAGACATTGCCAATAATGTTATCTAATAATATTATTCAGATAATATGAATTATTGCTTCGATAATGAAAAATATTGTGTAATGACAATTATTGAAACAACAAAGAATATAAAATATCAACGCAATTAATTATTAACTCAATAAAATAATTGAGCAAGAATTATCGTAACCATTATTGAGTAGTGCCTTCACGTAAGAATCAATAATTGGTGCAATACCGGTGCTACATGTGTTTTAACCAATAGGGTAATTTAACAAGATTAATTCAGAATAACTACGCCGTTATTTTTAAACAACTTATATTTGTCGATTTCTTCATCCAATCGCTTTTCGTTATGGGGCCCACACACATTTGCTTCGTCAATTCGTCGCATTTAATATTCCACAAAGATTTAATATTCCACGACCAAACTAATATTCCCAAACAACAATGAATATTTTATAACCACTTGCTTATTTTGAAATATTTGCGTATCTTACCCCTAACTATCCACATTAATCAAATCAACCCTTACTATTTCAAAATAGAGAAAATTAAATTTCATTAATAATAAGTTGGGGTCTTACATATGACATCTATACAATGACGAAGTGCTAGTGTGACCCAGTATGGCACTTAAACTAAATCAACGAGTGTGTCCAGTTATGACTTTTCCCGTATCTTATTGCTCTCAACTTACCATGCTCATTCCCAGGTAGTCGAAATGTCAAATCATTCAGTCAGCCCAATACATCGCTGCCCGACAAGCGACCAACAACCCCCTTCTTCTCTATCTTTTTGTTGAACTGTGTAGACATCTTTTTATACTTGTGCTCAACAGCAAAGAATCTACGAGCAGTTCCAAAGAAGCTAGTTTTCCTCCCATAACGTAGTTGAGTGCCTGGTGAAAGTAGTATGCACACAAGCCAATCATGTTTGATGATAAAGCATATACTTTGTAACAATCTTATTCATTTATTAATAAAAAGTATTAATTTATTAAAGGCTTTTAATTATCTACATGATGCTATTTTATAATATGTGATAAAGCCATAGTTTTAAGCAATGCTTTTAGAATAATGATGATGATCATTCTAATGAGATCTAAATTCTTAGAAAGCTTAAAAACTAAAATAGTTCCCAATCATTGGATTACTAAATTGGGGATTAGTGAATCCGGATAGATTGGTACATACGTTGCTTGCTCATTGGATGAGGATGATTGATCTCATGATCATTTGTGTGGAGACACTAAAGCAAGTATGTAGGTGCTTATTAGAGAATAAGTTCTTTGAGCGTGGCTCGCTAAGGAATACCTAATGGAGTTTTATTTGCTGTCAATAGGAATTCTATAGTGATAGTAAGTACAAGTAATCCTTGGACTTGAGATCATCATAGTATCTTGTGTATGATGAGTTATACTTTGACTTATTCCTTAAGACCCTGAGGGTATATCAAAGGGTATGCTTGGGTATAATAAGTTGTACATGGAGATAATGTATGATCAATAAAGAATCTACCACTTCTAATAAAAGAAGAGAAATGTCCTATGTGATTCGATAAATGACAACCCAGTAGTCCTTGGCCAAGGCAGAATGAAATTAGAAAGGAGTTTCTAATTTGCATTATTTGGAGTTGTGCATTTAAGAGTCGAAATACATATAATTAAATAAAATAAGACTTGACAGTAATTCCATGTCTTATATTTAATTGGGACATTGTATGGTGGAAGGATTGAATTATCACAGTAACTATTTACTCAAAAGGTTCTTTAATGATTAATGTTGAAATCTATATTATCCGGAAAGTCGTTGATGATGCTAGGGAGGCTTATCCCTATTGTAGAATAAATATTATTTAAATAAATTAATTATTTAATTTATTTATTTAAATAAGATTAGAATTGTTCTAATTGATTTATTCACAATCGGTTTAATATGGAGAACCTAAAGGGTCACACCATAAAAGGAAGAATAATTATTTAAGAAGTTAATGGCATAATCGTAATAATATGTTATGTATATTTAATTTAATCTATGGTGATAGAATAAATTAAATAGCTTAATATTTATTATTTAATATTTTAGAAATATTAAATATAAATTAATAAGAGGAGTCTTATTAATATTATTATAATTATTATTATTTTAATTTTTAAAAGAGTTTAGGAATTAATTTAATATAAGTACTCTCATTTATTCCTAATAAGATTAGGAGGTTAAATTAATTAAAAGAGTTTAATTAATTATCCCTAATAAGATTAGGAGCCTAATTAATTAAAAGAATTTAATTAATTAAATAAAACCCAATTTCTTAATTATTAAGGGAGGGTTGCCCACATCAATAAATAAGAGAGTCTTATTATGGGTGGTGGGGTTGTTGACTTTTTAACATACGACATAATTCCAATTGTTGGGAGAGTACGCTCCTTTTCTATAGAGATAGAAAAACTAGGGTTTAGCCAACCACCCTTTTTCTTGAATCATTATAATTCCTTGGTGGATCACCTCTAGAGGCCAAACATATGGGTGGCTAACGTTGATCAAAGGAAGGAACAAAACTCCGGTGGATTCAAGTTGAACGCGAAAGGATTTGGAGGTGAACTTGTACCTGAGGAAGCTCGATCTTCAAGGGTATGATTCTTATTCGTTATCTTTTTCGTTTAATTAATAATTGTGCATAAAGGGTGATCCGGGTATATGGTTTGTAAAATTTTAAACTCTGATTTTTACTCGCTTCCGCTAATTTTTGCAATTTGATTGCGTTCTTGAATATTACAAACCTAACAGTGGCATCAGAGCCAAACTTTTATGCGAATTATTAATTATTTTAATTTGATATGTATATTGATATGTGTTTAGAACAATTTAATTGGGCATAATTTTAATGTATAAAATTTAAAAAAAAAAAAAAAAGGAAAAGGCCGATTTTTTTTTTTTTTGAAAGCATGACTCACGGAAATAAAGATACATGATTAACCTACTTGGTGAATAAACAAGGCCACGTTTGGATCACTCACCACTGGAAAACCAAGGAAGGGATGGGAGATTAACAAAAATATGAATAAGGAATTAAAAGGTGGTTACTTGATTTCTTTTTTTTTTTTTTCGATCCGTGAGTCACATGGCAACAAGAAATTAAAATGCTTTTTTTAAAAAAAAAAAAAAAAAAACTTTTTACGCCACGTTTTTATGGGATTAATATAAATGGATACAAAAGTTATATCATAAGGAAGGAATTATATATATATATATATATATATATATAATATATATACCGTATTATATAAATATAATATATATATACTGTATATATATATATATATATATATATATATATATATAATATATATATATATATATATATATATATATATATATATATTAATATATATATATATATATATATATATATTATTCTTAATAATTTTATAATTAAAATAAAAGGTTTATTTTAATTTTAAATAAAAAGTTTATTTTAATTTTAAAATAATAGTTTTATTTTAATTTTAAAATTAGATTTCATGCTAACTAATTAGAGTTGGAATTGGATTCCATGATAACTAATTGGAGTTGAAATTGGATTCTATTTTTCCTTAAATAAAGGAGTTTATTTTGATATGAAATTAGATTTCATATTATTCAAAATAAAAAGGTTTATTTGTGAATAGGAAAAAGAATCAGTCTTTCCTTAAATAAAGGAGTTTATTTTGATATGAAATTAGATTTCATATTATTCAAAAAATAAAAGGTTTATTTGTGAATAGAAAAAAAGAATCAGTATTTCCTTAAATAAAGGAGTTTATTTAGATATGAAATAAGATTTCATATTATTCAAAATAAAAGAGTTTATTTGTGAATAGGAAAAAATCAATCTTTCCTTAAATAAAGGAGTTTGTTTAGATATGAAATAAGATTTCATATTATTCAAAATAAAAGAGTTTATTTGTGAATAGGAAAGAATATCCGTGTTTCCTTAATAAAAGATTTTTTTTTTTTTTACATGGAATTGGATTCCATAATTAATTAAAATAAAGGAGTTTATTTTGATTAAAATTTTGATTAAAATAAAATAGTTTATTTTATTCAAAATTGGATAAATTAAAATAAAATAGTTTTATTTTGATTTAAATTTGGATTAAAATAAAAGAGTTTATTTTGATTCAAAAATAGATTTTATACTAACTAAATTTGCCCATTAAATGATATCAATATATATATTGAATGTTTATTATTCATAAGATGAATGTTATTTATTGATGCATATGATGATGTGTATGATAATAAATGGGATTGATTATGGACTATTGACGATGCGATTGGATTTTATTTTAGTTGGATGCATGAATGTATGAGTTTTATTAAATGGAATTCTGCGTACCTCGTCTTCTCTAATTTTTTCTTAATGTAAATTCTATCTCTCTCCTATGTACTTTCCCTCGATCACGATCAAGGTTTCTATTTATATTAAATAGTTTTGTAATAGGAATAGTTAGAATTAATTTTGAAGAATTGGAGATCAAGGAGCAAGAGGCGCTTGAAGACCCATTTGTAATGGAGCAGGGTTTAAATGTAATAGTTATATTTAAATATTATTTCTTGCACCCCTAGGTTTGACCTTTTGGTTCACTTGATGGCTCTAGTGAACCAAACTAGAATAAAGTCCATAATCAATCCAGGTAGAATATAGTATTCTATATGTGCATGCTTATACTATATATATTATATATTATGCAAACATGCTTCGCATGTTCATTAATATGAATAGCGTATTTATATATATATATGTAAATGCATGCAGCTAAACAAGATGAGACAAATTAATAACAAACCCCTCAATTTTTTATATTAAGTCCTAAGCGTTCAAAGATATTTGGAATATCGAACGTCGCCTTCTAGCATGATAAAATTAATAGAGTATTAAATATTTAATATGAGTTTGTTGTGTCACCACAAGGCAAGTATTGAGTATTTAAGATGTTAATTTATCACATTTGATGCTTATAAAGAAAATTGAACAATATTATTTTGTTGTGTCACCACAAGGATGATATTTTTCTTTTTTGAATATATGGAGTGCTAGGTCGGACTTAACTTGGATAATTTTGATTCGGATGTGCCACCACTTGATCAAAATAATCTAAGAGGCAAAATAAAAGGAGTTGCATAGTTGATGTAATTGACAAGAGTTGTCTACCTATTTATTTATATATAGTTTGTTGTGTCACCACAAGGCTATATACATTTGAAATGGGATCCTTATTCTCACTAGCAAATCTTTAATTAGATATTTTAGAACTATATATTGAGGGTAATATAGTTTGAAGAAAATAGTGGGAGATACCAATTTAAAACAAGACCTAATTTATTTTGGTAATTAATAAAAGAATGTATGTTAAAATGTTGTTAATTACAAATTCATTTACAGAATTTTACAATGTCTAAAATTACTATCCTTTGCGAAGCATATTAGATGCTAAATTAATCGAATAGAATTAAATGGATTGGTTAAGGAATTTGAGAATAGTTCTCATAGTGAAAAGCTATCTTATGTCCTTAATCGCCTATCCCGCAATGGTTGCGCAGACAATGCCTCGAGGAAGAGATTGCTACTTTTAGAAAGTGGCAAGATGATGCATGATTGGCTCAATGCATCATGCTCGTATCCATAAGTAACAAGCTTCACCACACATGAAACTATGGATACTCCTACTATATTCCCGCACATCAAGTAGTTGATGGTGAAGAAATGTAGGACCGATAGATATCGAGATATCTAAGGAGCTCTTCCAATCTAGAATGGCCAATGGCACTATAGTATGCATAAAAAGTTCTTAACATAATCAATTTGATTGATCAATTAGGACAACTGGTTTTGTCATGGATGGAGAGTTGAGCCAAGATTTGATCTTGCACTCACTCGGACTCCTTTCACAATTGTTGTGAATTTTTCATATAAACAAGCTAGATATCGCCTTCATTTGATTTGCTTAACATATTGAAAAAGGTTGAGAGTCACTTTCCAACCAAGAAAGATCAAGTCTTACTGGTAGGGGCCAAAGGATCTTCTGAAAAGAAGAACGATTCAAAGAAGGTATATAGAAAAGGCAAAAACAAAGGATAATAAGAATAAAACTGATATGGATAGCAAAGGAGTTTGCTTCCACTACAATAAGCCTGGACACTGGAAAGAAAGCTGAGAAGCATCTTCTTGAGGCTAACCAAAGAAGCTTAGTGAAGTTTCGGTTACAAATACAAATTTGTTCATGATTTAAAATAAATTTTTCTTTAAGTTAAGGTTCTACTTGGGTATTGGATACCAACTTTGGTTATCATAAATATAGATTTATGAAGGGACCAAGCAGAAGTAGAAAGCTAAACAAATATAAGTAATCCTATGTGCGGGAAATGTAACAAAGGTTGCCATATTAGCCATAGAAACTTATAGTTTAGCAATGCCTACGGGCAAATCTATTAAGTCAATAAGTTGTTATTGTATTCAAGTTCTTGTTAAAAATATTATTTCCATTTTATTGTTGGACAATGAAATCTTTGGTATTATAATTAAGAACAATTGTTGTTCTATTTATAATAATAATGTTTTGTATAGGACTGGAATATTACTTAATAAATTTAGTATACTTGACTTACATGAAAATAATTTTGCATATTGAACAAATTAGTATAAGAAAAGGAGATGATCATTCAAAGAGTTGAATGTGTGTATTTGCTAAAATACAAGTGTGAATTATTTGAAAGGTTCAAAGAATTCAGAAGTGAAACAAATTGACAATGTATTAAGATTCTTTGATTAGATCAAGGAATAAATACTTGTGAAATAAGTTTCTAGATCATCTTAAATGGTTTTCTCATAATGGACGCCTCCTGATACGCAATAATTGATTGATGTATTTGAATGAAAAATCGTACCTTGTTGGACATGGTACGGTCCATAATGATTTTACCGACATTCCAGTATCCTTCTAGGATCATGTCCTAGAAATGGTCGCATATCTACTAAAAAGGTAACCTCAAAATCCGACCCCAAGACTCCATAAAAGTTATGGACGGGGAGGATTCCTAATCTTAAGTATGTTAAGTTAAGGGGTTGTCCAACTTATGTGAAAATGTTTCAAAGGATAAGTTTGGGACAAGATTTGACAAGTACAATTTGTGGGACATCCTAAAGTAAGTTTAGGGTATATGTTCTATAATCCTACTTAGCAAAAGGTGTTTGTTCATGAAACACGTTGCCTTCTAAGATAAAGGTGTTTATCATTGAAGGGGCTAGTGGGAGGATAATAGATCTTGAAAAGTTCAAGAACCACAAAATACTATAAGTCAAAATAAGAGGAACACGTAGATAGACCTATTATACCACTGGCCAATCGTAAATCGGAATAGTACAAGAAGATACAGGAGGTATGGATTCATCATAGATGATGATGATGAGGTACACATCATAGAAGATGATGATCCAATTACATACGATGAGGTAAGTGTTGTAGACACTCAGAGAAATGGATTGAAGCAAGTTTCTCAAATATGGAACATTCGTTTTGATGAGGCAATCAAAAGAGTTTGATTTTATCAAAAATAAGAATGAACCTAGTGTGTACTAAAGGGTCAGTGGGAGCATCGTGACATTCCTAGTACTATATGTTGATATACTACGGATAAGGAATGACATACCAATACTACAATCAGTAAAGATAAAGTTGTCTAAACATTCCTCCGTGAATGATTTAGGAAGAGTATCATTATTGGGGATATAAATCTATATAGATAGATTTAAAAGGATGCTCGACTTAACCCAAGGAACGTATATTCATTTGATGCTAAAGTCGTTTAGCATGGCAAACTCCAAGAGATGTCTCATGTCGATGAGCTAATGGAGTGTATCTCTTAATAGTCCCCACAGACTCACGAAAAGAGAGGTCGCATGAGTGACAATCATGCATGCAATGAAATGTATGAGACACGATGTTGATCGGTCGTATTATGGAGAAGTTCATTATGAGTCGTGAAAAATATCTTAAAGTGCTTAAGCAAGCACTAAGGATGTGATCATATTCATGGTGGGTCTTAATTAAAACTAGAGGGCTTAATGACTCAAGTTTTTAGACAGAACAAGATGATGAGAAAAATCCACTTTAAGGTAAAGGTTACCTTGAGCAAGCGATTGGTGCGATGAATTGGAAAGGTTCTAAATAGCAAAAGAGTTCTTTGGTTTAGTGATAAAGACAAAGTATATACCTATAAATGAAGGCGCAAGTTGATTGTTTGGATTAAAAGTTTATTACGTAACTAGGAATAGTTCCTAAGTCTCATCTTGGATCTAAACATGTGTTGTGGCACTTTCATTTGATTATTAGAATCATTGAAAGATGGGAAATCACTATAGAGATAGTGGACTCTCATGAACAACATTACATATCCATTAACTAAAGCTTATCCAATGACAGGATAATCGTCACTTAGAGAAGAAGAGTATAAGATACCATGACGATTGGCTTTAGTGCAAGTGGGAGATTGAAAGTAGTATGCACACAAGCCAATCATGTTTGATGATAAAGCATATACTTTGTAACAATCTTATTCATTTATTAATAAAAAGTATTAATTTATTAAAGGCTTTTAATTATCTACATGATCTTTGTTTTATAATATGTGATAAACCCATAGTTTTAAGCAATGCTTTTAGAATAATGATGATGATCATTCTAATGAGATCTAAATTCTTAGAAAGCTTAAAACTAAAATAGTTCCCAATCATTGGATTACTAAATTGGGGATTAGTGAATCCGGATAGATTGGTACATACGTTTGCTTGCTCATTGGATGAGGATGATTGATCTCATGATCATTTGTGTGGAGACACTAAAGCAAGTATGTAGGTGCTTATTAGAGAATAAGTTCTTTGAGAACGTGGCTCGCTAAGGAATACCTAATGGAGTTTTATTTTGCTGTCAATAGGAATTCTGTAGTGATAGTAGTACAAGTAATCCTTGGACTTGAGATCATCATAGTATCTTGTGTATGATGAGTTATACTTTGACTTATTCCTTAAGACCACGAGGGTATATCAAAGGGTATGCTTGGGTATAATAAGTTGTACATGAAGATAATGTATGATCAATAAAGAATCTACCACTTCTAATAAAAGAAGAGAAATGTCCTATGTGATTCGATAAATGACAACCCAAAGTAGTCCTTGGTTAAGCGAGAATGAAATTAGAAAGGAGTTTCTAATTTGCATTATTTGGAGTTGTGCATTTAAGAGTCGAAATACATATAATTAAATAAAATAAGACTTGTGGTAATTCCATATCTTATATTTAATTGGGACATTGTATGGTGGAAGGATTGAATTGTCACGGTAACTATTTACTCAAAGGTTCTTTAATGATTAATGTTGAAATCTATATTATCCGGAAAGTCGTTGATCGCTTTAGGGAGGCTTATCCTATTGTAGAATAAATATTATTTAAATAAATTAATTATTTAATTTATTTATTTAAATAAGATTAGAATTGTTCTAATTGATTTATTCACAACCGGTTTAATATGGAGAACCTAAAGGGTCACACCATAAAAGGAAGAATAATTATTTAAGAAGTTAATGGCATAATCGTAATAATATATTATGTATATTTAATTTAATCTATGGTGATAGAATAAATTAAATAGCTTAATATTTATTATTTAATATTTTAGAAATATTAAATATAAATTAATAAGAGGAGTCTTATTAATATTATTACAATTATTATTATTTTAATTTCTAAAAGAGTTTAGGAATTAATTTAATATAAGTACTCTCATTTATTCCTAATAAGATTAGGAGGTTAAATTAATTAAAAGAGTTTAATTAATTATCCCTAATAAGATTAGGAGCCTAATTAATTAAAAGAATTTAATTAATTAAATAAAACCCAATTTCTTAATTGTTAAGGAGGGTTGCCCACATCAATAAATAAGAGGAGTCTTATTATGGGTGGTGGGGGTTGTTGATTTTTTAACATACGACATAATTCCAATTGTTGGGAGAATACGCTCCTTTTCTATAGAGATAGAAAAACTAGGGTTTAGCCAACCACCTTTTTCTTGAATCATTATAATTCCTTGGTGGATCACCTCTAGAGGCCAAACATATGGGTGGCTAACGTTGATCAAAGGAAGGAACAAAACCCCGGTGGATTCAAGTTGAACGCGAAAGGATTTGGAGGTGAACTTGTACCTGAGGAAGCTCGATCTTCAAGGGTATGATTCTTATTCGTTATCTTTTTCGTTTAATTAATAATTGTGCATAAAGGGTGATCCAGGTATATGGTTTGTAAAATTTTAAACTCTGATTTTTACTCGCTTTCGCTAATTTTTGCAATTTGACTGCGTTCTTGAATATTACAAACCTAACACCTGGCACATCCCTCATACAGACTGGACATGACAACTTACCATGATTTGACCACCAACTAATCATCCCAAGTGCTGGAAAGTCATATAGTCCACAAAAAGGCTGCATTCATCACAAAATTCTGCTCGACAGATTTATCAAAAGTCTTAACACTCGTTTCCCACAGCATCTTAAGTTCATCGACTAATGACCTAAGGTACACGTTGATGTCTTTTGTAGGACCCTTATCCCCCGGTATAAGTAAAGTCAAGAAAAGATATGGATCCCTCATACACATTGATGATGGAAGATTATAAGCTACCATAATCACTGGCCAAACAGAGTAAGGTTGACTAAAATTATTAAATGGAAAGAAGCCATCTGTAGCCATGCCAAGCCTGGCATTCCTAACTTTGTCAGCAAATTATGGAAAATTGGCATCAAAATTCTTCCATTCATCTACATTTGTTGGGTAAGTCAGCTGACAAGGCACGACATCCCTTGTTCTATGCCAACTCATATGTTGAGCAGTGTGTTCAGACATGAATAGCCGCTACAACCTCGATGCAAGAGGAAAGTATCGTAAAATCTTCTTTGGAACATGCTTCTTCTCTCCCCCCCCCCCCCCACATTTTGTGATCTTGTACCAAGGCAAGTTGCAGATATCACACTGCACCTTATATTTGTACTCTCTATAGTATAACATGCAAATCCTGCTCACAAGCATCGATCTTCTCATACCCAAGATTCAACCCCTTAACCATCTTCTTCACTTCATAGTAATTCACGGCCAGAGTATTATTCCTAGGTAAGAACTCGCTGAAAATATCAAGAAAATCATTGAATCCTCTCTCACTACAATCATTCTAATTGTTAATGTGACACCCCCAAATCCAGGTACTTCATTCCCACAGGATTTGGTGCTCACTTATCAAAACTATTACATCTAACTACCCATCAATAAAGGATAAAGACATAATTTAAATAACTTAAACAATAATCATCCCCATTAAAGGGTTACATCATCATCTCAAAATAAATCCCAGGTAATCTAACCTTAAAATTATTACATCAGTTTGTGGAATACATCATATATTAAAACAAGTCTTATAACATGAAACATTTAAATTAACTTCATTAATTCTTCAGCTCTAAGGCATCTTGCCCTTCCCTTTGCTAGTAGATGGCTCATCGACTCTTTCAACCTTAGCTGCAGTGTTAATTGCAAAAGTGAGCAAACAAATGCTCACTGATATAGAAAGTAGCAATGATAGTAACATGAGAGTGAACAATGAAAGCTGAACAATAAGGAACTTGTTCTACAAAACAAAATAGAAAGCCAGTTCAAACATTAATTATCTGAGGGTCTTAAGACCACGAACTATGTCCCCGGTACTTAGGTATTATTACCCAACCTTAACAGTCATTTAGACTATACAGAACCTTCTTAACATACTTAGGGGGATCAGCCCTTTGTACCATATATTGTGCACAAATATCTAAACGTTACACGTACAAAATCCCCTATGTTAGGGTTGTTCGTCTCAGTTTGGATTTAGAATTTCCGCACTAAAGAAAGTTTAGTTTGGAACTAGCTTATCAGTGTTTTTGGAATTTTAGAACACTATTCAATTTCCATCAATAAAGGTTTAATACAAGAATGTATAACTGAACAAGGCTATCAAGGTCAAAGATCGGATATCAACAATATATAATTGAATAAACACGATAAACATGTAAAGTTTTATGACCAAAAGAACTAGAACAACTCACTTGAATCAATGTACTAGAACGATATATGTTTTGAATAATAATTAGGAAAGTAAAACTCGCTCGATGTAACAAATTAGGTTACATGAGATTGTACAAACATACGTAAGACAGGTTAAGCTCGCTCAACTTTACAAAGAATGTTAGGAACTTGTACAATAATAATATAAGAATGGAAACTTCCATTCAATAAGAAAAGAATGAAGTTAGAAAGCTTGCTCAATTGTAAGGATATAAGGTTTAGGAACTTGCTCAATAATAACAAGGTAGAGTTAGAAAACTTGCCTTGATTGTAAGCTACTCAAATGTAAAATAATCTCTAATTACCCTACATAAATCATTGAAATCGCAACCACAATTAATTGCATGAATATTAGCTTTATGGGTTTTAACCCATCATTTAGGTCATAACCCTAACTTAGCACCTAACCATGTAGGTTAACACCTTAACGATTATGAAATCACACTATAAACCTTATCATTTATATTTAACTTTTGAAAACATAACATTTGGTTCATTATATAACTTATTCAAGTAATCACTTAAATTATTTTACACTTATATAACAACGCATGACAATCTGTTATTGTAGTTTATATTATGCCTCAACATCATTAACATGCATGCTAAAACTAATATAAGTCCATTACACATGATATGCAAATAAGGATTTCATCGTCTCTCGGATTGTAGGTATTATACGCAAATTGCGCCATACTTAAGTTTAGGATCCACAAGAATCGCTACCGACGCACTAATGCCTTTTTTTCGCTTTAAGATTGGCGTAGGCTATTGCTAGGTGTTCACTACAGACACGAGAGAAGGCTAATGAACCAGAAATTAACTTTAGCCCAACAAACACCAATTTCACCCATCAAACGGTGGTAACAACATGTAAAATAAATATACAACTATCATAAACATGATTGCTAACATATTCAACCACTTAGCACAATTTAACAACTAAAACTATTTTAATTTCTCAATTTTCATGTTTTTCATATAAAACTCCATTTTTGATAGTCTATCCCAAAAATCATCACTGTGAATTCATTACTTTACCAAATCATTCCATTCAAATTACATTATGTTCGTATCTCAATGAACTACCATATACAAGCGTCAATTTACAGTTTCACATACAAATTGGCCACTAAAATTGATACTTTTCCATGAACCAAATGAACAATTCATATACTATCAAAATTTCTACTGCTACAATGAAATTACAATACAATTTCCTTGTTTAAACATAAACTCTAGCATTATATCACATATCCACCATAATTTAGTTACACAACAACAATTTTTTGAAAGAATTATAATTCACAGAACATAACAAAATTACCGTATATACATATATATATAACACAAGGGTTAGATATAATACCTTCATTATGCTTTATAATCCCTTGCTAACCACTGAAATTACTTAGGTTTTCACTTAATCTCTCAAGTTCCTTGTAATTCTTCTTCTCTCTCAATTCCTACGCTCTCTCTTTTCTCTCAACTTTGTCTTACAGCATTAGGAGAACAAGAAATAAGACGCAAAAGAAAATTAACTGATATGGCTTAACTCACTCACGTCGTCTATCAGTTAAAAAAAATAATGCGCCTTCATCCGTTAAGTTAGACCAAAGGCCATAAGGCCTTGTTTGGCCATACCCCAAAACCCCCAACTAGATTATTTTTGTATTATTTATATTATATAGTTACTTTGTGTCACACCTTAATTTAGTTAATTTAAATAACCTTAGATTAGTTGATTTAAATTAACTTATAATATTAATAATAAAAATCTTATTATCATTATACTTAAAATTAATAAATAATTATATATCCAATTTAATTAGAAACATCACTATATTTATTTATTTCCATTAAATTAAACAATTCATTTAATTATTTTCTTAAATATTAAGCAATTGATTTAATTTAATTATTTCCTTAAATTAAATCCTTCAAATAAAATTATCATTATTCAATTCAATTAACATTAATCAATTTAGTTACTAAATTAATTCAAAACAATTCATTAATTATTTATTTATCTCAATAAATAAATTATTAAAAATATTTATTTAATTCAATAAATATTTAAATTAAATTACAAATTTCTCGATCGTTACATCCTTCCCTCCTTAAAAGGATTCTGTCCCCAGAATCACAACTCAAAAAATTTATTCGTTACATTCTTCCCTCCGTAACAAGATTCTGTCCCCAGAATCGCTATACAAAATCAAGCAAACAACTGAGGATAATTCTTCATCATAACGCTTTCAAGTTCCCACGTAGCTTCCTCAGTATTGTGGTTCCTCCAAATTACCTTAATATAAGGTATCACTTTGTTCCTTAGTACTTGCTCTTTTCTGTCAACTATTTGAACAAGGACTTCTTTATAGGACAAATCTTTCTCAAACTGTAAGGGCTCATATTCTATAACATGCTTATAATCAAGCTTATATGGCATGAATACCGATACATGGAAAACATTATGAATATGCTCCAACTCCGAATGTGACGCCCCCAAAATTAGGTATACATCACCCATCTTGGGTCGCCACTTACATGGTACAGAATTTAAATACAACTTACTAACATAACTGCTGTGGTATAATACGATATATAAACCTGTGAGTTTAAATACAAATATCGTCTACTAGATATTATACAAACTCAAAAGGAGTCCTCATTACAATTATTATCACACTATTTCACGTAATAGTGAGGACTACTAATGCTATCTTCGGGACCATCACTCGCTTCCCGACTCGTCCCGCCTATATTCTTATTTCCTCAAGAGAACAAAGTGAAAGAAAGGGTGAGCTCAACTAGCCCAAGAAGAAATATTATGACTAAGATAATGCGAATAAATTATCAATAGTCTTCAACAATGTTAAACCGATAAAATACAATAGACAACCGGTTTAAGCTGCAGTGAATATGCAATCCATTAAAAGAGTCAAGTAGAAAATAAAGTCTACTATCTTTTAGGTTTTAAAAGGTTTTTCATCATCTTTGTTATAATTTGAGACTCACTTTAATAAATATTCCACATCATCGAATCACCCCGCACTCTGGCCAAGGATATTCTTTAGTATCACGACCACAATTATTCATGCACTACGGGCCAAGAATATTTGTGTATTCATTAATGGTCATGATCATGCCAACAATCTGTCCATCAATGCACTACTACCAATCGAGGATTTTTACCACATCATTTGTATTATTACGGTCATGATTATACCGAATAGTCTCTGGTCATAATCATACCAAGTCCATCTATGCACTATGTGCCTGGATGACTTTAAAAAATATAAACATGAGGATGATGACAATGATATAAGAATTCAATAAAACAAGTTCAAGAATTATTTTATCCCAGAATTATTAACGCCCAAATTATCAACATGATCTTTGTTTTGTAGAGTAAAATTCAAGAATGATCGGAAGAATATTTTCATGAAAGATTTGGATGAAACGCAAATATCAAGGATATTCCACTAATTTCATGGAGTATAGAAGTCAAAGTTTTAACTTAATTGGGTATAATAAAGAATGGAATAACAAAAGAAATCACCGTGCATGCGATAGACCGCATGCATGAGTTATTCCAATGAGAATAATAAAGAAACGGAACGGTCGGTGAAATTCACACCGCAAGCGGGATGTTCCAACGTAATAATAAAGATGGAACCGCATCCGGTGTAAAACACACGATAGGATATTCCAATGAGAATAATAAAGCGGAAACCAAGTCAGGTGTAAAAAAACACACGCATGTGATGTTCCAACAGAATAATAAAGAGCGGAACCAGTCCGGTGTAAAACACATGCATGAGGATGTTCCAGCCAGAATAATAATAAAAGAGCGGAACCAGTCCGGTGTGTAAAATATCTGAGCATGGATGTTCCAATGAGAATAATAAAAGAATGTCACCAAGTATAGGGTAAACCACTTATACAGGTTATTCCAACAGAATAATAAGCAATGGAATAACAACAGTTCTCTTCATGAATAAGAAAGAATAACACCCCTTACTTTTGGTAGAAGATTGAATACTGCAGCAGTGTAGTAACAAAATACTCTTCTTCTTTCTCTCTTATTCTCTCTATACTTTCTCTCTCTATAGCTTGAATGAATTCGTGAAAAATAATGAAGCCCTCAGCCTCTATTTATAGAAGATTTCTAGCTTTAGCACCGCCGTGTGAAAAGGCAAGTGGCTTGATTGAATCGGTTTGGCGCTGTAATGTGAAACGACAAGTGGTTCGACGTCGGTAAAGGTAATTACTATTAACGAAGATAAATACTATTGGCGAATTTAATGTAAATACTATTCACAAGGGTAATTACTATTGTGAAGGTAATTACTTATTGATGAAGGTAAATACTATTCACAAGGGTAATTACTATTGTGAAGGTAATTACTATCGATTGAAGAGACTCTTAGATGATGACATATGAGCCCCCCATAAAATAATCAAACTTACCACAAATCATTTTATTTTTCATCAACACATATTTAATCTTTCAACAATTATTAATCATTTATAACTTGTCGTCTCAATTATTGATTTTATACTA
Organism: Panax quinquefolius; assembly: GCA_020205615.1. Taxonomy (NCBI): domain Eukaryota; kingdom Viridiplantae; phylum Streptophyta; class Magnoliopsida; order Apiales; family Araliaceae; genus Panax; species Panax quinquefolius. The sequence continues at coordinate 56,412,263 of CM035155.1, forward strand.
TAACATATTATACAGATGATACTGTGACAATAATTGAATCAATAATATAATAGATATGATGCAGCAATTACTGTAGCAATAATTGAGCATAGCTGAGTGACTTCTCACGTAAGCATCAATAATCAATACCGTGTGCTACTATGCAACTACGCCAGACATCGTACTTTTACCACAGGTAGTTCAACAGTTTTAACGGTAACACCTCCGTAGTCATTTTTATAAAATATTTTTGTCGTTTTCTCGATCAAACAATAATTACATTAATGGGGTCCACCAATGATTGAGCCATTATCGAATATTCCCTAACAAAAAGAATATTCCCCGACCAAACGAATATTTTATAACAACTTGCATACTTTGCAAAATTTATAAATATTACCCACAACTATAACATTATATCAAATTTATTCCATAATATTCAAAAATAATATTTATAGAAAAATTCATCTTTATTTATAAAAATTTGGGGTCTTACAACCTCCCTTCTTATGAAATTTAGCGCCTCAAAATTAGGGTGCGTGCATCATTATTTTGAAGAGGTAAGGATACCTTGATTTCATTTGATTCTAACTCCCAAGTCATTTCCTCAACATCGTGGTTCCTCCACAAAACTTTGACTTGAGGTATAACCTTGGAGCGTAGAATATGTTCCTTCTTATCCAAAATTTGAGCACAGAACCTCTTCATACGTCAAATCTTTCGCTATTTCGTCCGGTTCTAACTCAATAATATGGTTCGGGTCTTTCACATATTTACGTAACATAGATATGTGAAAACGTTTTGAACACGAGACATATTTGGCGGCAAAAGCGAGTCTATAGGCCACAGTTCCTACTCGATCGAGGATTAAAATGGACCGATGAATCGAGGGTTAAGTTTTCCTCTCTTTCCAAATCTTGTAACTCCTTTCCATGGAGCAACTCTTAACAACACATGATCTCCTATATCGAATTCCACGTCCTTTCGATGAAGATCAAAGATAACTCTTTTGTCGATTTTGTGAGGTTTTTATACGTTGTCGGATCGTTTGAATCTTTTAAGTCATCATACGTATCAACTCCCGGTCCCAACAACGTTGCTTCACCCACCTCATCCCAAAGATCTTTGGAAGCGACACTTTCTTCCATACAACGCTTGAATGGAGCCATGCCAATACTTGCTTGATAAGCTGTTGTTGTAGGAAAACTCCACCAATGGTAAGAACTTGTCCCAACTCCCCTTGAAATCAAGAACACGAGTCTTAATAGATCTTCAAGAGTTTGAATAGTCCTCTCCGATTGTCCGTCAAATTCGAGGATGATATGCCGAGCTAAATCGTAAGTCTGTGCCCATAGCTTTTTGCAAACTAACCCAAAATCGTGAAGTGAATCTTGGGTCTCGATCGGAAACTATGGATACATAGATACCATGCGATCCTCACAATCTCGTTATGCGTGTATGTACATCTGAGCAAGACGTTCAAGTGTATAAGTTTCTCGTATCGGTAAGAAATGAGCGACTTGGTCAATCTATCAACAATGACCCAAATCGCATCAATGCCTTGAGAAACCTTAGAAGACCCCAGAACGAAATCCATGGTAATGTGCTCCCACTTCCATTACGGAATTTCAAGTGGTTGCAATGGACCTTTTGGTACTTGATGCTCCGCTTTAACTCGTTGACAAGTTAGACATCGTGAGATAAGCAGCGCTATCTCTCTCTTCATATTGCTCCACCAAAATGTATGGCGAATATCATGATACATTTTGGTACTCCCGAGATGGATTGCAAATGGTGTGTTGTGCGCCTCCATCATGATATTATACTTTAAATCGAAATTCGTTAGGAACACAAAGTCCGGAGTTGACTCAAGTATTCCTTCTTCATCGATTCTTGCTTCCTAAGATAGCACCTTCTTGCACTTTTTTCCTCATACGCATCTACTCGTGTCCGTAGCTTGAGCGAACTTAAACTTTATCGATTAAAAGTCGGTTCTACTCGTATACTCGTTATCATCACATGCGTTCCGGGAGTCTTTAACTCTATCTCCATCCTTTGCAAGTCACACAAAATGGGCCTTTGCGTTGACAATATCGCACTCATACTTGCATATGATTTTCTACTCAATCGCGTCACTACTACGTTCGCTTTTCCAGGATGGTATTGGATGGTATGATCATAATCTTTCAGCGAGTTCAAGCCAACGTCGTTGTCGCATGTTGAGTTCCTTTTGAGTGGAGAAATATTTGAGGCTTTTATGATCCGTAAAGATCTCCACTTTCTCCCCATACAAGTAATGCCTCCAAATTTTAAGTGCAAAAACAACAGCTGCCAACTCTAGATCATGAGTAGGATAATTCCTCTCATATTCTTTAAGTTGTCGCGAGGCATAGGCTATAACTTTTCCATGTTGCATAAGAACACATCCCAACCCTTTGCGAAGCATCATTGTAGATGACAAATCCCTCCGAGCGGATGGTATTGTCGAGCAGTCTTTGAAATAAGTCTCCTTGAGTTCTTGAAAACTCTTCTCACATTCTTCGCTCCAACCGAACTTTGTATCTTTCCGAGTCAGCTGAGTCAATGGAGTAGCGATTCGAGAAAATCCTTCCACGAATCTCCGATAATAACCAGCTAAACCGAGAAAGCTACGTACTTTGGTCACTAATTTAGGTTGTTCCCAGCTTTGAATAGCTTCAATCTTTGCTGGGTCAACAGATATTCCATGACTTGATACCACGTGCCCAAGGAATGCTACTTCTTCAAGCCAGAACTCACATTTCTTCAACTTAGCATAAAGCTTATATTCACGAAGCTTTTGGAGTGTCGACCTCAAGTGTTGCTTCATGATCTTCACGGCTTTTGGAATAAATAAGGATGTCATCAATAAAGAGCGACCACAAAGTGATCTAAATATTCCTTGAATACTCGGTTCATCATATCCATGAAGGCGTTAGGAGCATTAGTCAATCCAAAGGACATGACTAGGAATTCATAATGCCCGCATAGGAGTTACGAAAGCCGTCTTTGGAATGTCACGGTTCTAATCTTCAATTGGTGATATCCAGGAGCGAAGATCAATCTTTGAAAAGAATTTGGCTCCTTGCTGTTGGTCAAACAGTCATCAATACGTGGCAATGGATACCTATTTTGATGGTGACATGATTCAACTCCCGATAATCAATACAAAGTCGCATACTCCCATCTTTCTTCTTCACGAATAGAGCAGGAGCACCCCAAGGAGAAGTACTAGGACGAATAAAGCCCGATGTCTAACAATTCCTGCGGTTGGGTCTTTAACTCCACGAAGTTCAATAGGAGCCATTCGATATGGGGCTTTGGAAATAGGTTTTGTACCGGGTTCAAGGTCGATACAAAATTCAATTTCACGCCTACAGGGTAGGCCAGAAGTTCTTTGGGGAATACGTCGGAAATTTATTAACAATAGGAATATCGTTTAAAAGCGGCGTATTTTTATTTAAATCAGTAACATGAGCTAAGAAAGCTTGACATCCAGTTTTTCAATAAGCGAATAGCTTTATGGCTTGAGATGACCGTGATTGATTTTAATGGTTTGGTCGTTTGAATTCGCATAATAGGTTGATTAGGAATATGAAAGCTAACAACCTTAAAACAATCAATTTTGCATGATAAGTAGTTAACCAATCAATCCCTAGAATCACGTCAAATGCAAGTATTTTTAATGAAATAAGATCGACGAGGTAATGTGAGGGTACCGATTTGAACCAAACAAGACTTATAAGCAGTGGATGTAATGAAGGTTTCTCCCAAGCGGAGTTTCCACAGAGATAAGTCAAAGTCTAATTTCTCCGAAGTCAAATTTAATTGATGGCGCAAGTAGGAGAAATAAAAGAATGGGTAGAAGCCGGTATCAAATAAAGTATAGACTTCATTAGAGTTTATGATAAGCTTACCCGTGATGACCTTATTCAGTTCCTTGCTCTTTGGGAGGTCACAACAAACGCTCTCCTTGCACTCACCGGTTTTGAATTTTACGGGATGGCCTTTGGTGCCTCCATCCTAGCTGAATTTGTCTTGATGGCAACGACAAAAATCGAGCTAAGTGACCTTCTCTTCCACAATTATAACATGCTTTGAGCGGCATGACGCAGTTTGATGATGTGTCCCTCTCCTCGCATTTGAAGCATATGATAGGTGGTCTTTCTCCTTCCTTAACAATGGGTCTTTGGTGTTGACGTCTTTCCACCATTGTTGAATTTCGATTTCTTGAAATGTCCATTCTTATTGTTTTGGCCCGATTACCACCAAAGTGGTTACCATATATCCGCTGTTGTTGATTCCCTCCACGCTTGTTGTGTCACCGCCGATGACTACTCTCATTTGAGTATTATAATTTTTTCAATTTGTTCTCTTTTAGTTGTGTTGACTCATTATCGCGTTCCACTAAGCGAGCCCTATTTACAACATCCGAATACAAACACGGTTTATGAGAAATAAGATGTTGGCGTATCTCGACTTCAAACCTCTTAAAAACATTGGCGCCATTCTCTCTTCATTATCCACCAGTGGGGACGCAAACCGTGATAACTCCATAAATTTTTCCTCGTATTGCGACACGGTCATATTGTTTTGTTCAACTTGATAAATTCCACCTCCTTCATGTGGCGAATACTTTCGGGAAAGTATTTGTCGTTGAAAGCGACTCTCGAACTTCTCCCAAGATATCTTGATGACAAAGAGTTGAGTACGTTTCACCGATTCCCACCGGTAATCCGCCTCTCGCGCGCAACATAAAAAAACAAAGGAACCTTTTGCTCCTCGAGCATCATCAAGACATCAAATATCTTGGTATCTGTTTTTATCCATGCTTACGCGGAAGTGATTTTGGCTCTCCCTTAAACTCCAAAGGTGGTCCGGCTCCTTGAATTGTTTAGCGGCGGACCGCCCGAGAGTTTTCCGTGTTTCCACCTACGTTTTGGACAGGAGTCGCTCTCGCCTGCTGTTGCATAAATTGCATAAAGCCTCTAAACATTTGATCATTCATCATTTGGTCAGTGTTGTTGTTTGCATGAGGATTGTCGCCTTCCTGATGCACATTATCCTGATTATTGATATGTGGTGAATCAACGATCGCCTGCGCTCCATTGCTATTCTCAACATTCTCAGATGTCATTTTCAGATACTGCCACAAAACAAAAGGTTAATTGACATTTAACAAATTATCCCTATCTTCTGACCAACCAATAAAATAGCACATAAACTTAGGTAGGTCATACAAGCGAAAGGTATTCCCTGCTCTCCCTCCTAGTACTATTCTCACATCTTAGCCAGGATCATATCCTAAGCTCGATCAACTTGTGACGCCCCAAAATTAGGTATACATCACCCATCTTGGGTCGCCACTTACATGGTATGTAATTTAAATACAACTTACTAACATAAGCGTGTGGTACAATACGACATAAAGCGTGAGTTTAAATACAAATATCGTCTACTAGATATTATACAAACTCAAAAAGGAGTCCTCATTACAATTATTATCACACTATTTCACAGAATAGTGAGGACTACTAATCTTATCTTGAGGACCATCACTCGTTTCCCAGACTCGTCCCGGCTATATTCTCATTTCACGAAGAGAGCGGTGAAAGAAAGGGTGAGCTCAACTAGCCCAAGAAGAAATATTATGACTAAGATAATGCAGAATAAATTATCAATAGTCTTCAACAATGTTAAAGCGATAAAATACAATAGACAACCGGTTTAAGCTGCGGTGAATATGCAATCCATTAAAAGAGTCAGTAGAAAATAAAATCTACTATCTTTTAGGTTTTAAAGGTTTTTCATCATGTTATTAATTTGAGACTCGACTTTAATAAATATTCCACATCATCGAATCACCCCACACACTACGGCCGAGGATATTCTTTAGTATCACGACCACAATTATTCATGCACTACGGGCGAGAATATTTGTGTATTCATTAATGGTCATGATCATGCCAACAAGCGTCCATCAATGAACTACGACCACCGAGGATTTTTACCACATCATTTGTAACATTACGGTCGTGATTATACTGAAGAATAGTCTCTCTGGTCATAATCATACCAAGTCCATCTATGCACTATGTGCCACAGATGACTTTAAAAAATATAAACATGAGGATGATGACAATGATATAAGAATTCAATAAAACAAGTTCAAGAATTATTTTATCCAGAATTATTAACGTCAAATTATCAACATGATCTTTGTTTTGTAGAGTAAAATTCAAGAATGATCGGAAGAATATTTTCATGAAAGATCTTTGGATGAAACGCAAATATCAAGGATATTCCACTAATTTCATGGAGTATAGAAGTCAAAGTTTTAACCATTTGGGTATAATAAAGAATGGAATAACAAAAGAAATCACCATGCATGCGATAGGCGCTTGCAGATGAGTTATTCCAGCGTAATAATAAAGAACGGAACCGGTCGGGTGAAATTACACCAAGCGGGATGTTCCAACAGAATAATAAAGATGGAACCGGATCCGGTGTAAAACACACGGATAGGATATTCCAGCGAGAATAATAAAGAGCGGAACCAAGTCCGGTGTAAAACACATGCAGCAGGATGTTCAGCGAGAATAATAAAAGCGGAACCCGTCAGGTGTAAAACACATGCATGGGATGTTCCAATGAATAATAATAAAAAGGCGGAACCAGTCCGGTGTAAAACATCTGCAGGGATGTTCCAACAGAATAATAAAAGAATGTCACCAAGTATAGGGTAAACCACTTATACAAAGTTATTCCAGCAGAATAATAAGCGATGGAATAACAACAGTTCTCTTCATGAATAAGAAAGAATAACACCCTTACTTTTGGTAGGAGATTGAATCTTTGCTGGCGGTGTAGTAACAAAATACTCTTCTTCTTTCTCTCTTATTCTCTCTATACTTTCTCTCTCTATAGCTTGAATGAATTAAGTGAAAAATAATGAAGCCCTAGGCCTCTATTTATAGAAGATTTCTAGCTTAGCACCGTGTAAAAAGGCAAGTGGCTTCGACTTGTTGGTTTGGCCTTTGTAATGTGAAACGACAAGTGGTTCGACGTCTGGTAAAGGTAATTACTATTAACGAAGGTAAATACTATTGACGAAGGTAAATACTATTCACAAGGGTAATTACTATTGGCGAAGGTAATTACTATCGACGAAGGTAAATACTATTCACAAGGGTAATTACTATTGACGAAGGTAATTACTATGTGAAGAGACTCTTAGATGATGACATATGAGCCCCCATAAAATAATCAAACTTACCACAAATCATTTTATTTTTCATCAACACATATTTAATCTTTCAACAATTATTAATCATTTATAACTCATGTCGTCTCAATTATTGATTTTATACTATAACATATTATCTGAGATGATCTTGTGACAATAATTGAATCAATAATATAATAGATATGATGCGTTACAATTCTTCGTAGTAATAATTGAGCATAGGTGAGTGACTTCTCACGTAAGCATCAATAATCAATCCAGTGTACTTCTTATCAACTACGGCAGACATCGCATTACTTTACCAAGGGTAGTTCAACGGTTTTAACGGTAACACCTCCCGTCATTTTTTATAAAATATTTTTGTCGTTTTCTCAATCAGGCAATAATAATTACATTGTGGGGTCCACCAATGATTGAGCCATTGTATGCGAATATTCCTAACAAAAAGAATATTCCCAGAACCAAACGAATATTTTATAACAACTTGCATACTTTGCAAAATTTATAAATATTACCCATAACTATAACATTATATCAAATTTATTCCATAATATTCAAAAATAATATTTATAGAAAAATTCATCTTTATTTATAAAAGCTGGGGTCTTACACCGAAGGTAAGGCTACCTCGTACGCCACTTCAGCAACTCGTCGAAGCACTTCGAAAGGTCCTATAAATCTAGGGCTCAATTTCCCTTCTTGCAAAATCGAATTTTTCCCTTCCAGGGAGACACTTTCAGGAAAACATAACTACCGACATCGAATTCCCGATTTTGTCGATGTTGATCAGCATATTTCTTCTGTCTATCTTGTGCAGCTATCAATCTTGCTCGAATCACTTTGATGATCTCGACAGACTGTTGTACCAATTCTGGACCCAATAGCTGACGTTGACCTACCTCATCCCAAAGATAATAGCTGAGTTACGCACTTTCTGCAGATATAACGCTTCGTAAGGCGGCATGCCAATACTCGCGTGATAACTATTATTATGAGCAAATTCCACCAATGGTAGATGATCATCCCAATTTTCCTTGAAATCCATGATACATGCTCTGAGCATATCTTCTAGTGTTTGGATAATTCTCTCACTTTGTAAAGTCGATTACGAGGATGATGCTGCGTGCTCATTCTCAGTTGTGTTCCCAAACATTCTTGTAATCTTTTCCATAAATTGGATGTGAAACGTGGATCTCTGTCTGATATAATGGACATAGGTACACCGTGCCTTGAAACAATTTCCTTCACGTACAATTTTGCTAACCGATCTAGGGTAAATCGAATCTTGATTGGCAAAAAGTGTGCCGTCTTCGTCAGTCAGTCGACAATCACCCAAATAGCGTCGTACCCTTGTTGAGTCGTTGGAAGACCTACCATAAAATCCATTATGATATGTTCCCATTTCCATTCTGGTATCTCCAACGGTTGTAACAATCCACTTGGCCTTTGATGTTCAGCTTTGACTTTCTAACACGTTAAGCATTTTGCCACACACTCAGCCACATCCTTCTTCATATTTGGCCACCAAAAATGATGCTTAAGATCTTGGTATATCTTTGTACTCCCAGGGTGAATCGAATATCATGAATTATGAGCTTCACTCAGAATTTCCTCTTTAACTTCTAGTACTGGCGGAACCCAAATCCTCCCTTCGAATCGAAGTAACCCTTCTGAATAGATTTTGAATTTAGTTTTCTCACCTTCCGATACTTTTTGTTTTATCTTTTCGCAGTCCTCATCCTGAAGTTGTGCATTTTTCACTTTATCCACCAACATTGAACTATTTCCCATCTAGAATAACTTTTCATCGAATTCTGTCGGACATTTAATTTCTAACTCCATCATAGCCATTTCTGATACTAGCTTCTCTTGATTAGTTAACATCATTAACTTCTCCCGTCCCTTCCTACTTAAGGCATCAGCAACAACATTCGCTTTTCTGGGATGATAGAAAATCTCGCAGTCATAATCTTTGATCGACTCAACCATCTTCTTTGTCGCATGTTCAAATCTTTTTGTGTAAAGATATACTTGAGACTTTTATGGTGGGGTATATATCTCACACCTCTCTATAAAGATAATGTCTCCAAATCTTGAGGCAAACACCACTTGCTTGCTTGACTCCAAGTCATGAGTCGGATACCCTTTCTCGTAATCTTTCAACTGTCGTGATGCATACGCAATAACTCTGCCGTTTTGTATAAGCACGATTATGTATGTTGGGCGGTTTTTCGAGGAGGTTAGTTCGACTATAACAAAATATATGAGAATTCATTCATTGAAAGATACTTATTCTAGTATTTCTATAGGCAAAATCTTCAATCAAATGTTTAAAATCAAGTTTGTCCAGCATATCTTTCTTGATGCACATGGTTGCGAACCCATTTAACATTTCTTGTGTCATAGTTGACCGCTAGTAATTTTTTAACAATTTCAACTTTGAAAAATTTCTTTCATGCCACAGTCACAGGAGTAATTAGTAATACCCTGTAAGTAATTAAAACATTAAAAAAAGAACAAACTCCAAAAAATTTCAATTGCCGACTCTATTTCTCTTGACAAAGTCACACACACACACACACACACACACACACACACACACACACACACATATATAATTATATATATATCTGATATATGGGATCTTAGCTCACCCTTATCTAACACACCTTGTTCACCCCCTTTAGCTTTAGCGACGGAAGCAATTGATTGGTCAAAATCGTCATTATATGTTGTCCGTCGCTAAAAACTAAGACGACAGATTCTATATATATGACGGACCGAATAAATAAATCGATCGTCGCTAAAGGGGTGAGCAAGGTATATTAGATAAGGGTGAGCTTAAGATCGATATATATATATATATATATATATATATATATATATATATATATATATATATATATAATTGAACCCATAATCGGAGGTCCAGGACGATCAACCCTCCTGCCCGTATTTAGGAATGGCCCTGCGTATCGGGTGTGCCACAGGTGTTAGTCTACCTTATTAAGGGAGAGCAGTAAAAATAATTGCTCTCTTGAAGTTGTGCCACATTTAAACTCATTTTCTCTCTATCATTACTAATTCATATAATTTCTCATATTTTTCATTTATTTTTTACGATATATATAATGTTTTATTTGGACACACATATATAGTGTGTATCACAAATACTAATGGTGTTATACTCTGCTAAAAACAGAGTCATAATGACTGCCATTGGTATCATTACTTGCTAATGGCTAATAAATTTTGTTTGTCATTAATGAGTACTAGTTACTTGACACATTAAAAAAATAAAAAATAAAATAAAATTTAGTGGGTGAATAAAAATAGGGGGATAGATAATGGGGCTTGAAACCAATAATTCAAAATAATTATCCAAAAAAAAAAAAACTAATGCATGTGTTGAAGTCGCAGAACGTGTACTTTATTGTTGTTTTCGGATTCATGCATATGGATGCTACTGCCTAAAAATAATCAACCATCGGTCCAACAAAGTACCTGTCCAATACAATTAACAACTATTAGTCCGTCCACCTAAGTACCTGTCTTTATTATGCAATTAACAATCTGCCAGTTCTTTATACCACCAAGAATGAGCTCAGGTTCAATATGCCAGCCACAGGCTGATGATCATCTTCAACCTTTACAAGTGCCCATAATTGACCTTTCCCTCCTTCGCCAAAATTCTCCAACAAAGTCCTTAATAATCCAACAACTCCATCAAGCTTGCCAAAATCTGGGTTTCTTTCATGTATGTAGTTAGCTAGCACTCTTAAATTCACTTTTGTTCTTTAATTCTTTTGTTTTTGTTAATTTCAATACTCTTCATGATATACATATAGGGTTACATTTTTTTTTTCAATCATCAGTGTTGTATCTCTTGTTTAAGTCGTTTTAGGCAAGGGTGTAAATGAACCGAGTCAAGCAGAGTATTGAGTTGCTCAGATTTGATTCATAAAATTTATCGAGTATAAAATAATATTTGATTGAAGCTCGTTTAGCTACTAAAACGAGCACGACCTCGAATTGAGATCAAACAGATTGAATTTTTGAAACGGATACTTGAAAATTGCAATTTGAGGAGGTTCAAATAATTTATCAAACTTTAAAATTTGCCTATATTTAAATCATTTATATTTTGAGTTGAGCTCGAATCGAATTTTTAGTTGAGTGAGTACGAATCGAGCCTTGTTTCCTCATTTTACGGTCTTAGTTTTATCTTATGCAACCGACTTTAGACATTTTTCTGATTGTAAGTCTTGTATCTTGTGCATAAACTGTTGACCTTGATTTTTGTTGGTAAATTTTTATTTACAATCAGAGTAACTTTCTCTCTCTTATATATATATATATATATATATATATATATATATATATATTATATTTTTTTTCTTATGTAGGTCATTAATCATGGGATACCCGAATCGGTAATGCAAGGAGCCTTAGATGTGAATTCAGAATTTTTTGACATGCCCAAGGAAATTAAGGAGCAGCTCATGTTTGGTGATGTATACAAACCTGTTAGATTTTGTACCCTAGGTGGAGGAGGAGAGGGCGGTTGCCAGTTCTTGAGGGATTTCCTAAAACTTTATGCCTATCCTTTCCATCATTTTGTGGACTTATGGCCTAAAAATCCTCCTAATAACCGGTACGGTTTTATAAAAAGAGTTTTGATGTAGTGCTATAAATTTAAGTCGAATTACAAAGCTTATTACTCCACTTAATATGTATCTTTCTAAAAAAATTATTATTAATATTTATCTACTGACAATTAAAAAATCTACACAAATATTCGTAATATATATTATTTTCCTAAATATTACTAATGGCTTACAATTAAATATTACTTCTCCAATACTACTAGTTTATTGTTGTTTTCTTTTCTTTGGTTGAATCGTGTCAAAAAAAGAGAAGAAAAAAAATTAAAAATAAAATTCCTTTTCTAAGATGGAGTACAATTGGGGATTGATTTATATCCTACCTAAACTTCCTTATTTAAGTTCTCGTCTATCCAAACAACATTAAATAAAATAAAATCGAAATAAAAAAGCAAAATGCAAAGAGAATCAAACAAAAGTTAAGAAAATGGGTGGTTAAATGGCTACACCAACTAAATCACACAAAAGTTCTTGTCATAACGGTTTATATTTGTTCAATATTAAGGTTATTGATATTGTCCGAGCCAAAATATGATGTTGTCATAGTAAATATATATTTAGCAACATTTTTACAATTATTGATGTGACACTTGACACTTTATGATCTCCGTCATAATTAAATATGATATAACATCATTAAGAGCCTCTAATAAATTTGTACTTAATTATTTGACAGGGAAGAAATGGGGATTTACACTACAAAAGTGAGGAAATTAGGGATTGAAATATTTGGAGCAATCCTGATGAGCTTAGGATTGGAGGAAATATGCCTTGAAAATTTTGAACAGGGCATGCACATTATGGGAGTCAATAGCTATCCACCAAGTTCTCAATCAAACATCAAAATGGGCATAGCCCCACATTCAGATCACAGCATCATCACCATCCTATTGCAAGCCACCCTGGGCTCCATGTCATGGATCTTGCCGATGCCACGTGGAAGGCTGCCCCTGAAATACTTTGTAGTATTATTTATATTGATAGTGTATGAAATTTTTAATTATAAACTTTTAAGATGCTGCAAATTTTGTGGGTTTAATGTTTGCAACCGTATAATAATGATGCAACTGCCAACTATATAATTCAGTGTCGGTGTATAATCATGCTCACTGCCATTGGGCTAGCTCATGCATTAATTAAACCTACATCTCTTTAATTTATTATTGGTATTTGGTAGCTTTAAGATTTGGAGAGCAAATTAGAATTAGCCCCAATTCGTGGTTGAAACATCTTTCCCGTGAGAACTGCCTAAACCAACTTACTTTTGATTAATAAAATAATAAAATAACAAAACGGAAAATAATGAAAATGGTGACAAATAGAACTGTCACCACACACACATATATAGGTATTCATCTATAACAATCGGTTATTAGGGAACTATTCTAGCAACTCAAAAAAAATAACATGTTAGCTACTATAAATTGTAGTGGCTAGGACAATTAAAAAGGGATATGCCACTATAACTTATAGTGACTAGGACAACTTTAACATATTAATATTGTAACGCCCCGAAATCTGGTCTATCTTCACACTCGGATTCCGTACGTCACGAGTACATCATTCATCCAAACATACATCATTATATATTGAAATATAACAACATACATTCTCAATTCCCAGGTTCTAAAACCATATAACTCCTTTCATTACAAATAATGATAATACATTATTCATTTCATCTTACAAGAGTGACTTTTATCTGCTACCAAGGATACATTCAGTTTATTAAACTAGTCTATAGTTCAATTTCATTTTTCTACATTACAAGTCTTCGTTCGATCTTCTCGCTCATTCACATATTGAATGACACTTCGTCTGGATACCGATCAGCTTGATCTTTACGGGATCCTTAAGTTCTTTTAATATCGTACGCTGAAAATATTTTTCATTTAAAGCAAGTGTGAGTATTCAATTGCCCAGCAAGTCATAGCAGTTGAACAAACAACTTCAAGAATTTAAAAATTCTTTTAAGAATTCAATAACCGAACAAAGGTTATGAAGCAGCTTGAATAATAGGAATAATCTCGATTCCTATCATTTTAAAATCTTAATCACATTCACTTTGAAATACTTTCCTTCTTCTACCTTTTTCATACGTATCCTGTCTGTCTAGAATCATTAGCACAAACTTTACAATAACGGTTCATGTATAAACAGAACATACTCATATTGAATCAGTTCAATCACAGAACAGTTCATCTCATAGAAACACCGAATTGTTCGCATTGTGGCACAATGCCTCATACCTTCTACCACCTTGGACAAATATCATACATTTGCACATAGACAGAACTTCTCAAGTTCAACATCTGAGAAGTTTAAGAAACTAGCATTCATTTAGAATATGAATGAAGTTAGGAAACTTGCCTTACACACAGCTATAGCTTACGCTGAACTGCTCACTCCAATCCTTATAACACATAAGGAAACACAAACACCAATTAGTCATGTATATTTGACTTATGCATTGGTTTACTTAACTTTACTTCTTAGGGTTTGCGTTCTTTCAAACTAAGTTTACGCGACAACTTACTTTACCGGTTTACAACTTCATGACATACGGAGATGTCTTACTCATACGTTCATCATCTTTGATGATTTGCATTCTTATCTTCTTCTTATAACTTCTCTAGGACTCAGCACACCTCGTTTCTCTGCTAGTAGTCCATATGGTACTTGTCTTCTTCTTATGCGTACTTGTCTTTAATTCAACTTCTTTACCGTTCACTGTTTAATCATTGGTCTTCATTATCTTATGGTCAAACCATACACGAAGTATAGGTTCTGCCCGTTTAATATTCGCGTACACTCAACCTATACGTCGGTTAAAGTGTTCAACGCTTACATTTCATTCTAACGTTCTCATCCGACTCACATTCGGCTTTCATTAATCTTCTTACCGTTCGCTACAACTTTCTTAATACAATTTGTAAGACCCCAACTTTTATGAATAAAGATGAATTTTCTATAATTATCATTTTTTGAATATTATGGAATGAATTTGATATAATGTTATAGATGTGGGTAATAGTTATAAATTTTGTAAAGTACGCAAGTTGTTATATAATATTCGATTGGTCAGGGAATATTCGTTTTAACAGGGAATATTCGTGCGACGACACAATCATTGGTAGACCCCACAACGGAATTATTGTTAGATTGAGAAAACGACAAAAATATTTTATGAAAATAACGGCGGAAGTTTTACCATTAACTGTTGAAAACACGGTGTTAAAAGTACAAGAATCTGGCGTGGTTGCATAGTAGCTGCGGTATTGATTATTGATGCTTACGTGAGAAGTCACTCGTTTTGTTCAATTATTGCTTGATGAATTGTTGCATAGTATCTCACGTTAATTGATTCAATTATTGTTGATATTTTATATATTATTAAATCAATAATTGAGACGACGAAGTTATTAATATTATTATTTGCAATATTAATGATGTCTAAAAGTTCTATTAATGAGAGGTTTGGTCACCTAATTGCGGCATGAATAGGAGAAATCCTTATTGGAAAAGCCCCTCTTTCACAGGAGCGACCAGTCGATTAATAGTGTGAATTATAATAACGATGATGAAGTTTTGTTTTATTAGTATTATTAATGTAATAAAATGAGAAAAGCTTTTTTATATAAAAGCAGAATACTTTTATAAAGTTATTCGTTTTATTAGACTATAAATAGAATATATTATATTCTATTATGCATAGTATTTTGCATAGTAAAATCTTTTTACATAAAACATAATACTTTTATAAAGTTATTCGTTTTATTAGACTATAAATAGAATATATTATATTTTATTATGTATAGTGCTTTTGCATAGTGTTTTGCGTAGTAAAATCTTTTTATATAAAGCAGAATACTTTTATAAAGTTATTAGTTTTATTAGATTATAAATAGAATATATTATATTTTATTTAAAAGATTTTGTTTTATTAGAATATTTTATAGTAAACCAACTGGACCATCGTTTAAAAAGTAAATCAATACGGACCGTTCAGAATTAGTTACTATTAGGTTCATTCTCCTATAAATGAAGCTCATTCCTTCATTATTTCTTACGAATTCATTTGAAACTCTAGAGAGAGAAACTATAGAGAAAAAAAGAAAAAAATTATTCGCTACTTCTTTATTCCTATATCCGGTTTGTTCTAAGGTAAAGGGTATTATTTCTTTTCGTATTTATGAAGAGAACTTACATTATTCTATTTTTTTATACGTTGGAATAACTTTGTATCTGCGCTTCTTCCCTATACTTGGTGAAATTCTTACATTATTCTATTCTTTATCATTATGTTGGAATAACTCGTCTCATGCAAAGTACCGCATAATGGTGAAATTCTTACGTTATTCCATTCTTTATTATTACATTTGGAACATCACATGCATGCATGCGCTTACGCGTGACACAGTTCCGTTATTTATTATTCTGTTGGAACATCCTCGGTGTGAATTTACTTTGACACGGGTTCCGTTATTTATTATCTCATTGGAATATCCGATACGTGCATTTACGGCGTGACACGGTTCCATTATTTATTATTCATTGGAATAACACATGCATTCGATCTATCGCGTACTGGTGATTTCTTTTGTTATTCCATTCTTTATTATACTCGGTTGGTTAAAGTTTTGACTTCTATACTCCATGAAATTAGTGGAATATCCTTGATATTTGCGCTTCATCCAAGTATCTTTTCATGAAAATATTTTTCTGAGCATTCTTGAATTTTACTCTACAAAGAAGTATCATGTTGACAATTTGGACGTTATTAGTTCTGGATAAATTATTTCTTGAACTTGTTTTATTGAATTCTTATATCATTGTCATCATCCTCATGTTTATATTATGTTGAAAGTCATCGTGGGTTTGTAGTGCATAGATGGACTTTGTATGATTATAACCGAGGGGATTAATCGGTATAATCATGGTAGTAATGTTACAAATGATGTGGTAAAAGTCCTCATTGGCTCGTAATGCATTGATGGACGAGTTGTTGGCATGATCATGACCATTGATGAATACACGAATATCCTTGGCCCCTAGTGCATGGATAATTTGTGGTTGTGATACTAATGAATATCCTTGGTCAGTAGTGCGGGGATGATGTGGATTATTTATTAAAAGTGAGCCCCGATGATAAAAGTGATGAAAACCTTTTAAATCATAAAAGATAGTAGATTTTATTCTCTACTTGACTCTTTTAATGGATTGTTTATTCAACGCAGATTAAACTTGATGTTTGTTATATTGTATCAGTTTAACACTGTTGAAGGCTAACGATAATTTATTTTGTATTATCTTAGTCATAATATTTCTTACTGGGCTAGTTGAGCTCACCTTTTTACTTTCATTGTTCTCTTCATGAAATGAGAACGTAGCAGGGACTAGTCGGGGAACGGAGTGACGGTCCAAATAATAGCATTAGTAGTCCTCACTATTATGTTAAATAGTGTGATAATAAATGTAATGAGGACTTAATTGAGTGTGGATGTTGTCTAGTTGACAATATTTGTATTAAAACTCACAACATATGTTTTGTCGTATTTTACACGACTGTTGTATAATTAAGTTGTATTTGAAATTTGTACCATGTATTTGGCTACTCAAGATGGGTGATGTATACTTATTTTGGGGGCGTCACACAATTCATCATTCTTCCTTAATGTCTATGCCATACGGTTCGTTTTATGCTAAGACCGACCATTCAACGCAATTGAATTGCGTTCACAGCGTCTATACGCTTTACACTTATCTCTCACTACGATATCATAACATTGAAATGTTATACGTTACTCTCATCACTCAACGTCTAAGGAATCACATTCATAGCAATCCCTCACGTTCGTTTATCGCTACTACGGTCCCCGGATATCAGTTCCGTAACCCGCGTTCACATTCTTTTAATCTCGTTTAATCTTTCCGTTCAACCTTTATTAAAGGTTTAAAACACTTGATTAAGTGTTACATTCGATGAACTACACGTTCATTAGCTCTCGGTATACTTCCCCTGGGTTTTGAGCAGTTAAAAGCCCATCACTGGGCACTTTCTTGCTTGCACCAATGACTGCGTACACGGGTCCTTTGTTCCTTTCATTGCATGTGATGCGAGCTTACGTCACCTTCTCCCCGGATGCGTGTTTGCGGTGCCAAATTCCTCACTGTCTCTCCCACCACGGCGCCACTCAGCAGTAGCTGATGGCCCAAGCTCACGTTGCGGCGCCGCCTCCCAAGGCTCAGCTGGCACTACGGCGCCGAGCATGAAATTTTTAAAAAAAATTCTAAGTCTTACACTGATTTGAGACGCTTACTTTACGATCTCATATCTTCTTCGTTATAACTTGGAACGAGGTCATTCCAAAGCCATTCTCTTCCTTATCTTACGTTCTTTGACTTCCCTCAGACAAAAATTTATTCTGAATTCTTTAACATGCCATACGACTGGCTTAATCTTCACCCTTTGTTCGTTTTACGTTTTTAACGTTCTTCTTTCGTTCGTCCGTAATTCGGTCATCCGAACTCAGAATTCATTCTTTCTTGAGTCCACGACTCACATTTTTTACGTTCTCTTACATTATTATGAAACCCTACACGTTCGGGTTCATTTACTAACTTTCTAATTCTCATTCGTCTTTTACAAAATTTTTATCATAACTTCGTTATAACACAGTTTTAATCCTTCCTCATGAACTTTTCTACCGTTCCTAACCAAGAAATAAACATCTAACTTATACGCGATGGTTTTAAACTTGACTATCAACAACAATTACACTACGATGGTTTTAAATTTGTCCATCAACAATGTTCTTCGCGTTCTTTGCGTGTTCTTTGTGTTCTTCATTTTTAATCGATATTTTGATTACGATTTCACTTTTTATTAGAATTCGATGTTATAAAACACCATTCCTTACTTATTTCACCGAATAGTTCATATGATTCATTCAGATCATTCAAATTCATTACGAATCTTATACTTCCTTAAGAAATTTTTAACATAAACTTCAAATTCTTATTTTCTTCATTTCCTTACTATTCTAACCATATGAAATCATTATTAACATTATTTACTTTTTATTCTCATTAAGCTATGTTTTTGAACATAGAAACTTAAAGAAAAATTATACGAGACAAGGTTTCGGACTACCTTTCTCCTTTAATCTCCTTCCGTCGGACAAAGGTTGCTCACGAGCAAGCTTTTCCTCTTCTTTCTCCCATCCGAACTCTCTCTCTCTCTCTCTTTCTCTCTCAAAGTGTAGGATTTTCAAAATCCCAAAACAATGAATTTTGCTTCCTATTTATAAATTTTCAAAGCTAGGGGCAAAATAGTTATTTTGCCCCTAGATTCACTATTCACGCCTCCTTACTTCCACCTCCTTACTATTCACGAAACTTCCCTTGGAAGTTTTGTGGTTCAAATCTTCGGTTTTTTCGTCAAGCAGCTTTTAAAAACTGCGATTCTCGGAATCCAAATACTTTTAGATATTTCGTCTTTCCTTTACCGATTAACTTTTACGTATTCTTCGGATCTCTGAAAAACTGAAAAACACTTTTCCACGCTAAATGTTTTCCATCACGTTTTCCCCCAATGTAGTTAAACGAGTGAAAAGTACATAGTAGTACTTTTCGTCATTTTTATTTCGTCCGATTTCTGCACGTTTTTCAAGAAAAACTTTTATTGTCTTACTTAACTTTTCACGATATATTATCGTCAAATCTTTTGACGAAATGTCATTTCGATATACCGAACTCTCGAAAAGGCTTAGGTTATTCAAACACTAACCCTGGGGACTTCGTCAAGTGAATAGTGTCTATTTCGTCCTTTTCCCCGAAAATATATTTGTTCCCAGAAAAAATTTATTTTCGTCTTAAAAATTCTTACTCGTTCAGTCTATCTCTTAGCCAGAATCCTCCCGATTAATAATCATCCTAGGTTCTAGAACGATTAATAAACACATAGCACAAAATATTTATTAATAAAAATTTATTTAATTAATAACTAATTCTTTAAATCTTAAATTCTGAACAATCCGGATTTCCGGGTTGTCACATTCTTCCTCCCTTATAAAAATTTCGTCCTTCCAATTTCTAAAAACCACACCCATTCCGGGGTCATCACATTCACCCCTTCTTCACAGAATTTTATCCTCGAAATTTTAACCTACCCTTCTTCTCAACTTCTCTTCAAAGAAGTTCTTATCTTTCAAACATTCCCTCACCTTCATAACTTATCAAGAATTATGAAGTAGAATGAACAACAAGGAATATAAAAATTCCTTTAAAACATTTCATACTTTTGCTGAGGGGTCAAATTGACCATGAACTCTCACTAGTTTTAATAGCATGACGCCATAAACTTTCTTCCACGGTCAGTTTACAATCACAAAGAAAGAAAACTAACTCTTCCATACATAGGCGATCAACCCATTGTATAACCCCATTTCGGGGTGTGTTCACCTCTGACTTAATCATTATATTCCGCACCAAAACATTTTGGTTTGGCACAACTTCTTCAAAGAAAGCTCAATTTTCTTTTAATCATGACATACCATTTGTCTCAGCCAAATCAAGTAGCTTACACCATACCAATAAATTGGATATCAACTTTGAAACATTCGTCTAGTCAACTCAATTGACATCGACTACTTCTTTAAATTCCTTTTGCAATACATCAAAATATTTTATGACGTCATGATACCACACTTTTACAGTACGTTGAGGACTTCGTCATTATATATCATACCATAGAGGGTTGTTGATCTTAAGATCACATCTAACACTAGGTTCAATTGCATTAACAAGTTCATCCTTTTACCATACTTGCATCAAATGCAATGATGATATAAAATTCATTTTGATATTTCAAATCAATTTCTGTCTAGCCGGATCAACTAGCATGGACATACCAAGAATAGTTCTTTTTAAAATTCATTGGTTCCAAAAGTTGAACCAATTCTTTCCTTTTCAAAATGCGCACACATAAGCACAATTTCAAGAAACTTTGAAATCTAGCATATCTAGATGACTTGGAATATCCTATTCTCCATCTTCTTTCATTGTCTTACTTGCGACAATACTTAATCTTCTCTAGCACCTTCAATGCTATTTCTACTAAAAATAACTCATTTTCAGTCTAAACATCACTATACCTTAGTACAGTCCATCAAACTTTCCACACATTATGAGTTCAGGAACTTTCCACAATAATATGAGTTTAAGAACTATCTCAGTCAGACCATAGGCGTTCATTCGCTGAGAAGTTCAAAAACATACCATATCATTATGAGTCACGAACATACCATAAGTATGAGTTTCAAGAACTCACACCTACCTTATCATTCTTTACCTATCAAGTATATATGTAACGACCGAGAAATTTGGATCCTTTGTAAAATAATTTTATTTAATAAAATAATGAATAAAATTGTATTACTTGTTATTATTACGTGTTAGTAAGATGAATGTCGTTCTATAACCTAGAAACGTCGGAACTTAGTAGTATTTTGACTACGTGAGAGAATTAAAGTGTTTGAATTTCCAAGACGAAAATAAAAGTTTTTCGAGAAATTTTCTGAAAAACACTATTCATCGATTTCTGCTCGGGAATTATTTTTGTACTTCCAAGAAATACGTAACGATAGAATATCGAAGTAAGTTGGATTATGTAATAATAATTCAAGTATGGAAAACGTAATTTTTCGCATGCGAACTTAATTCGAGAATGTTAGGGAAACTAAAGCGTTAAGGAATTAAAGTGATGATCGTATGATATGTATGTATTGTACGAGGTAACGAATACGACTATGATACGATGTATTATACGAGTATGTATGAATGATGGAATAATGTATATTACGAATTAGTATACGAGTTAGAATACGAGAATAATACGTAAACAATACGTTATAAGGCTTTTAGCTAAATGAAATGGACTTATAGGATTGTTAGCAAATAGTAAAGTCCAATAGAATTGAATGTGCAAGCCCAAGTGTTTTTTAATATAAAGCCCAAGTAAGTTGTTAATACAAGCCCAAAGCTTAAATTAATCAAATTTAAACCTAAGCCCAAGCTATGATCCATTGGATTAAGGTGATCCATGGGGCAACCCATGATCATGTGGTTATTCTTGGTGACCAAGATAATTATGTAATGACCAAGCAAGGGATAAGTTTTGTGGAGGCCAAGTTAACTTAGTAAGTAAGTAATGAATAGTAAGGAGGTTTGATTAAGGAGGCGGAATGGCCTAAATGACTAAACTACCCTAACCTTAGCAATCCTATAAATAGAGAGCTTAGATTTCATTTGTTGGTTGCTCATTTCATCCAACAACTTTCTATTTCAAAGTGCTTATTGGTTAGAGATAATAAGTTAGAAAAAGTTAGACTTTGAAGCAAGAAGTAAGAACAAGAAAGATTCAAGTGATCATCAAGGGTAAGACTCTTGTTCATTAGTCTTCCATCTCTACCATTGTAGTTGATAAGAGAAGTGTGGATTAATGGACATATATGCTAAGAATGATAGGAATAAATAATCTAAGGACTTAAGTCCTAATAAGCCGAGAATAAGTACTTTGTTCATGGATAAGCTATGAACTAAGGAAGAACTTGTAAGTCTTGTAACATGTTCACATGATTGAAGTCATATGTTGATAAGATGTAAGAATGTTGGTTAAAGGACTTAAACTATCATAAGTCATGAGAATTGAAACTATATGTATTTTATACTTTGATAAGTTATAAACTCATGGAGAATAAGTCATAACTTATCATGAAAATAAGTTGATGCAATGTGTAGGTTAAGATGTCAATATGATGGATAGAGTCCATTTGAAATGATAATCAAATCATAAGTAACGAAGTTATGCCGGAATTCTCACGATTGGACGATAATCGTCGAATCGTGAAATTCTCAGATTAGAGGTCGAATTTTGAATTTGAGCTCGGAAACATTGGTTTTCAATGGGAACAAGTCTTATTTGGCATTATAGAGTTGCAGACTCGAAAATGGCTGAATTCCGACATAGAACAAAGAAACGAGCGTTGAACGTTCACGAACATTTATCGTTTTCGTCAAAAATGAACTAATAGGTGAATTTTGAGTTTACAAAGTCAAAAATATAAAATTCTTGCATGAACACGTAGAGTATGTGATTTGTGAGCTATTGGCTTTTGAACGAGCCAATTCGGACTTAAAATGATCAAATTTGGAGTCTGGGAAGTTTGTTATGCAAAGAAAAATTTCTAAGCTATCTCGGTGCATGGAAAGGCGTGGCATGACCATGACCAAAGCCAATGTTAATGTGTATGTGTAGCGTAGCCGTTCATAATCTTGACCTCTTGAGGAATCGTAACTGCGTTAGCCGAGTCCGAGCCTTACACATCTTGCTAACCCGTGTGCAGTATGAAGTTGTATAGTAATGATTGGCGACTGACACACGGTCTTAAGGAATGCCTGAAGGAGTGGTTACAAGTATAGCATGAATAATAGATGATTAACAATAAATTAAAGCTTAATTATATCATTGTTAAAGCTTTGTTACACCTTAATTATGATACATAAAGGTTGAAGATAAGTAATCGAACATGAACATAAAGACAATGTTAGATATATCGGAAATCTGAAACCAGTAGTAACAAGTTTAATACATGATTAGATTGAGAAGAAGGGTAAGATTCATTAGGAACCATGTATGTTCATTCATGACCTAATGTGTTATGTTATGTGATCATCTACTGTAGAGACCTTAAAGACTTAAAGTGAACGTGTAATAACAGTAGCAGACGTTGAAGGCAAGTATTCTAACCCTTGTCTACGTTCAATCTAGACAGGCTTTGTATATCATGTATTCTTACGCATGAATTGATGTATGATGAAGTCAAAGCCAATTCTTTCGGCTATACTGATGATATGTTGGATTTCTTATAATATATCAAAGTATGGTCAATGTGTTACCAATTTATATTGGTGTTGTTTTCAAATGAAGACTGAGTATGCTAAAAATGTTTTGTCGTCAAACGACAGGCACGTGAGGTTACCACAACTTAAACTTACATACTTTTAATGAATGTAGTGTTGATCAACATAGAGTACTATAGGCTGATCATCTAGAAGTACTCGTAAGAAATGCCGAACTTACAGTATGACGCCCCCAAAACAGGTATACATCACCCATCTTGAGTCGCCAAATACATGGTACATAAATCAAATACAAACTTAATTATACAACTGTCGGGTAATATACGACAAAACATAGCTGAGAGTTTAAACAAGAATATTGCCTTCTAGATAATATCCACTTTCAATGGAGTCCTCATTACAATTATTATCACACTATTTTACAGAATAGTGAGGACTACTAAAGCCACTTATCCTGGACCATCACTCTATTTCCCGACTCGTCCCAGCTATATTCTCATTTCCTGAAGAGAACAATAAAAGAAAAGGGTGAGCTCAACTAGCCTAGTAAGAAATATTATGACTAAGATAATACAGAATAAATTATCCTTGGCCTACAACAGTATAACAACTGATATAATATAATAGACAACAAGTTTTAGATCAACAACTGCAGTGGAATAAGAAATCCATTAGAAGAGTTAAGTAGAGCATGATATCTACTATCTTTTATGATTTAAAAATTTTTTCATCAAATTTATCGTTGAGACTCAGCTTAATAAATAAACCACATCATCGAATCATCGCCAAGGATATTCATGTAATCATCAATGGTCATGATTATACCGAATAATCCCTGGTCATAATCATACCAACAACTGTCCATCAATGAACTACGGGCCAATGAGGACTTTTACCACATCATTTATAACATTACGGGTCATGATTATATCGAATGATCCCTGGTCATAATCATACCAATCAACAGTCCATCTATGCACGTAAGCCAAAGATGACTTTCATCACAATATAAGCATGGGGATGATGACAATGATATAAGCATTAATCAAACGAAATCAAATCAAACGAAATCAAGGATAAATATTAAAGACTTTAAATTTATCCAGAGTTTAAAAATATCCAAATTGTCAACATGATATTGCTTTGTAGAGTAAAATTCAAGAATAATATTCATGTACCAAAAATAATTTGGTCAGAAAAGAAATATATTTTTTGGCTAAATAGTACCTCGTGAATAGTACCTTGTGAATAGTACCTTGTGAATAGTACTTTCAGGAATAGTATCTTGTGAATAGTACCCCGACATGAAAATTACCCCAAATACCCGAGTGAATAATATACGGGTGAATAGTAACCTGTGCATAGTAACTCGTGAATAATATTCTGGCATAAAAAGTGCCCCGAATACCCGAGTGAATAATATTTGAGTGAATAGTAACCCGTGAATAGTAACTCGTGAATAGTATTCTGACATGAAAAGATCAATAATTATCAAAAAAGCTCAGAATAATATCTCCATGAAAAGATACTGGATGAAGCGCAAATATCAAGGATATTCTACTAATTTCATAGAGTATAGAAGCAATACTTTAACAGAATGAGTGTATAATCAGGAATACGAGACGAAATAATATTACTCACATACTACAGAGTATGGAAGAAAATATTATTCCTTATGAATACTGAACAAAAACAATATCCCTTACAACTGTTGAACGAAAATAATATTCCAACGAATATTTAACGAAGATAATATTCCTACGAATATTGAACGAAGATAATATTCATACGAATAAGAGAAATAAATCTCTTCAGAATATGAAATAACTAATACCCCTTACCTCAGAAGAAGACTGGATACTGGAGTAGTGAGGTAGCAGACTACTTTTCTTCTTTCTCCCTATAGCTTCTCTCTCTATAGCTTCTCTCTCTATAATTACTCTTGTGAGTCTTAGTGAATTGGTGAGAATGAAGGAAGAATGAGCTTCTATTTATAGGAAAATATAGTTTCGATAATTGCACGTTTTGGGGCTCAAAATATTACAGTATAATACCTTCATCTTTTCCTTCATTTTTAATTTAGTTCTGCAAGTATTATCAAACTTGCACCACCTCCCCTAATAGTACATCATGTGAATCAATAGTCCAATCATGTGAATCAATAGTTCTATACATGTGAAAATACAAATTACAGTATAGTACCTCCATCTATACCTCCATTTTTAACTTAGTCATGCAAGTATTATCAATCTTGCACCACCTCCCCTAATAGTACATGAATGTGAATCAATAGTACACACATGTGAACAAATAGTTATAATCATGTGAATTAATAGCAATTAATTGCTCATTTATCCGATTAATTACTCAATTGGTCAATATAACTTCCAGACATCAATTATTATCGAAATATATGTCGATTTCCACTAACACTAATAATCCCAACATAATGGAACTATCAATTTCATCTTTAATCAACACGAACTTATTCATCATTAATATTATAACTCACAATATTTAACAACCGAATTCGTTCCGGGAAAGATGGGGCTTTCAGATAAGGATTTCTCCTTATTATGCGCGCAATTAATTAGGTGACCAAACCTCTCCTCGATGAACTTCTAGACATTGTTATTATTGCAAATAATAATATGAATAACTTTGTCGTCTCAATTATTGATTTAATAATATAACATATTATGCGGATGATCTTTGTGACAATAATTGAATCAATAATATGAGAGATATGATGCATCAATTCTTTGTAGTAATAATTGAGTATAACTGAAAGTGACTTCTTGCGTAAGCATCAATAATCAATATCTGGTGTGCTACTATGCAACCATGCGTATTCATCGTACTTTTACTACTAAGGCTAGTTCAGCAGGTTTTAATTGTAACACTTTTCGTAGTTATTTTTATAAAATGATAATTACGTCCTTTTCTAACTACGACAATACTTCCATTGTGGGGTCCACCAATGATTGTGCCGTTGTACGGATATTCCCCGACCAATCGAATATTTTATAACAACTTGCTTACTTTGCAAAATTTGTAAATATTACCCACAACTATAACATTATATCATATCCACACCATAATATTCAAAAATATATTTCGAGAAAATTTAATCTTTATTCATAAAAGTTGGGGTCTTACAACCTCCCCTTCTTATGGAATTTCGTCCTCAAAATTAGGGTGCGTATCTGGTATGCCAAAGAGGTGATGATACCTCGTCAGATTCTAACTCTTGAGATATAACCTTTGAGCGTAGAATATGTTCATTCTTATCCAACATTTTAACAGGTATCTCCTCATACGTTAAATCTTCTGCTATCTCGTCTAGTTCCAATTCAATAATGTGGTTCGGGTCGTCCACATATTTACGTAACATTGATACGTGAAAAATGTTATGAACACGCGACATACTTTGCGGTAAAGCAATTCTATAGGCCACAGTTCCTACTCAATCGAGGATTTCAAATAGACTAATAAAATCGAGGGTTGAGATTTCCTCTCTTCGTCGATTCTAGCTTCTATAATAACGCCCTCTTGAACCTTCTTCTTCACATTCATCAGCTCCAAGTGTGTAGCTTGAGCGGTTTTAACTTCATCAGTTAACGTCGATTCTACTCGTATTATTTGACATCATCATATGGGTCATTAGAGTCTTTAACTCTATCTTCATCATTCGTAAGTTATACGAAATGGGTTTTGTGTTAACAACGTCACACTCGTAAATGCATATGATCTTCTATTCAACGCGTCAGCTATCACGTTCGCTCTTCCACAATGATATTGAATGGTATGGTTGCAATCTTCAACAGATCGAGCCAACGTCTTTGGCGCATTATACGTTCGTTTTGGTTGAAGAAATATTTAAGGGTTGAAGAAATTGATTTTGTACTGGGGTCAATACAAAATTCGATTTCATGCTCTGGGGGTAGGCCTAGAAGTCTTCAGGAATACGTCAAAAAAATTTATTAATAATAGAAATATCATTTAAAACTGTGACTCTCATCCCAAGACTTGGATAACACGTCACATTGATACCTATCAACTTGCCACCGTTATTCACGGCTTCCCTACTGAAAAAGTCCGGCGGTGCATTCCACATAAGGAAGTCACCAAATGAAAGGCTCGTGGGCTCTTTACTTATGGCTTAATATAATGATGATTGACTTTAGTGGTTTGGTTGCTTGAATTCGCATAACAGGTTGGTTAGGAATATGAAAGCTAACAACCTTACGAAAACAATCAATTTTGGCATGATGAGTAATTAACCAATTGATTCCTAAAATCACATCAAGGGTAAGTATTTTCACTACAAAAAAATGGGCCTTTAGCAATGATTTTTGGGCAACAACTTTATAAGTCGTTGCTAAAAGTATATGTTTAGCAACGAAAGTTGTCCTTCGTTGTAGATTGTGTCAGACTTTCACTTTTTACAATGAAATTCATAAGTCGTTGCAAATTTTCGTTGCTAATTCATTGGCGGGAAAAAAATTCGTTAGAAATTCGTTGAAAAAATTTCGGCCACTTGATTTCACGTCATCGTGGGCAACGAAAGTTTTTTTGTTGCTAAAAATGGGGCTTTAGCAACGATTTTTCAGGCAAGGACTTTATAAGTCGTTGCTAAAAGTTTAAGTTTAGCAACGAAACTTGTCCTTCGTTGCAGACTGTGTTAGGCTTTCACTTTTTGCAACGAAATTCATAAGTCATTGTAAAATTTAGAAACAAATTTCGTTAGAAATTCGTTGCAAAATTTCTAACCACTTGATTTCTCCTCATCGTAGGCAACGAAAGTTTTTTTGTTGCTATATTTCGTTGCCTAATATGGACCACATTCATTGGCAATAATTTTTATTTTCGTTGCATATTTTATACAACTTTTTGCAACGACTATTAAAATGTTGCCTTAAATTAAGATAATCCAAATAAGCATGTTTTTGTAAGACCATATTAAATTATTCGGAGAATTGTCGAAAAAATATTCGTATTTAGTATTTAAAAATTATGTCTAAATGCGGAACATATTCGAATTTGTGACCTATCATTTGGAACTTTGGTCATTTGACCACTGAAGCAACACAAGTTATCTATTAATATCTTGCAAGGATTAATATTTATATCAAAACAAGAGATTTCCCCCATATATTTCTTTCTTCTCCTTCACTGCATACCATTAATATAATCTTAGGAAGTTATATACTACTACTACTACAATAATAATAATAATAATAATAATAATAATAATAATAATAATAATAATAATAATAATAATAATAATAATAATAATAATAATAAAATAAAAATAATAACACTATAATTTCTGCTTATATATGCCAAACACTTACAAAATTATGATATTTATCTTATTTGTTCTTTAATTTATTTATTTTGCCTTGGAATATAGTATAAGTTATTCTTTTCAATTATCTTCTTCTTTTAAACCAAATAATTAATGGGTGATCGAACACTTTTTGATGAAAATTGGTAATGAAATAATTAAATGACATATCGATGATCATACGTGATCAATATATAGAAGATTATAACGTAAATTAATAGCCAAGTTAATTAATTAGTTTTTAATATTGGACATTTTAAAATAAAGAATAATTAATGTTATTATTTCTAGAAAATCTACTACTTTTTATTTTGTAAAAAAAAGAAATTGATATAATAATTAGCGCTTTTTGGAAAAAAGAGAAAAAAGAAGTCAAATAGGTCTTTCCATACTAACGATCTTATATATCACAGAATAAAAGCGACAAATTAGTGTGTGTTTTATTATAGGATAATATATTTCTATTTCATGCATAAATATTTATATGAATATTTGTTTATAAATATTTATATGAATATTTAGAGATAAATTTATAAATAAATATATATATATATATATATATATATATATATTTATAAATATTCATAGTTACGTTATATAAATATTCATAGTTACTTTATATATATTTAGTTTAATGTGGAGATTTAAGATGAGTATTTATATATAGATGGTAATAGAATTTATCTACACAAAAAATATAACATAAGAAGCAAAAATATCACAGCTAGGTTTTGAACATAAGACCTATGGGTTATTGGGCTATTATGCTACCATTGAGCCATTCTAATTTATTAGTTAACTAAACTAACGCCATAACTTGTAGTCTCCAATATTTTTAAATTTATTCTACTAATATACATACATACATACATACATACATACATACATACATATTCTTTTCAAAATTTCTTGTCAAACTAAATAAAATACTAAACAAATCTCAATATTAAACTAAATATATATAAAATAACAATGAATATATTATATATATATATATATATATATATATGTAAACAAATATTCATATAAATATAACATAAGAAGCAAAAATATCACAGATAGGTTTTGAACCTAAAACCTATGGGTTATTGGCCCATTAAACTACCACTAAGTCATTCTAATTTATTAGTTAACTAAACTAACGCCATAACATGTAGTCTCCAATATTTTTAAATTTATTCTCGATATATATATATATATATATATATATATATATATATATATATACACACACACACACACATACATATTCTTTTCAAAATTTCTTGTCAAACTAAATAAAATACTAAACAAATCTCAACATTAAACTAAATATATATAAAGTAACTATGAATATTTATATATATAAATATATATATATATATATATGTAAATAAATATTCATATAAATATTTATAAAAAATATTCATATCTAAATTTTAGATGAAATTCAATGACAACCGATGTACCCGTGTCATCCAATGTTGCGATCAACGGTATAGATTATGGTTGTTGAAATAGTACCCGTGACAACCGATTGCCAAGCATGTTAGTTCTGGGCCTCCGACCCAAATAAATCCAACCTCATCAAACCTGATTATTATATCTATGCTTCCAATGTTTCCTATTTCTAGATAGAAGTAGGATATACTTACAAGTACTCCCTCACTCCGAGAATGAAAATGATGAATGATTTTATGCGAATTTAAAAAAAATGTCAAATGATAAAATTATTCATATTTAAATTCTCATCTAATTGCATATTTTTCTATACATGACTAGTGATATTATATAAATATTTATAAATAATAAAAATATGACATTTAATACTAAGGATATTACACATAAAAATATTGTAAAAAAAATAAATTATTTAATATAAGTAAATATTTAACTTGAGATTACATAAAATAATAAGAACTTTTATTATTAGAGGCGGGGAGTAACTTAAATCATGAACATATTTTTAAGTCCAAAATAAAACATAAAAAGAAGAATAGTAATGGTATACCCCTAGCTATTCCTAGTTCTCCTTTTACCATATTTCCAAATATATTATAAAATTAAATTATAATACTATTAATTATAAGAGAAAACATAAAAGTTAAATTTTTTTTTTTATTATGTTTTATGAACTAAAAGCAGAATAAAGTTATTTAAAAATGACTTATAAGTCATTCCTAATAAGTTAGTTTGACCAATATTAATGTAATATCAATTTTATCCATATTTTATTTTTAAAAATTTAAAAACAAATTTATAAAAAAAGAAGAGTAAGATGCAACGTCACTTTAATCGGCGTTAGAATTTTTATTTTATTTTTTTATAGCTGAAGTCTTATATACTCCTTCATTTCCAACGTCGATAACAAAGAATAAACATAAAAAAATATTGATGTTTGTAAACATGTACAAGAGATCAAAGAAATTAAAAAAAAAAAAAAGAAATTCCAACGTCAGTTAAAGTGATGTTACATCTTACTCTTCTTTTTTACAAATTTGCTTTATAAATTTTTTTTAAATAAGTTACAATACCGGTTAGTTTGGCATTGGATCATATTTTTATTTTTTTTCAAATTTCTTTAAAAAAATAAAATCATTTTAAAAAAGTTAATATATATTTTTTTAAAATTCATTTTTAAAAAAAATATTTTTTAAAGTGACATTGGTTGCCTTTCTGATTTTTAACCAAAAAAATTAAAAAATTCAACGCCATTTTAAATGGCTTTCAATAATTTTCCCAAATTAAATGTGAGAGACTTTACTCCCAACGACGGTCGTTGAAGTTTTTATCTTTTAAAAAATATTCGTTTAAAAATAAAATCTTTTTAAAAAAATTAAAGCTTTTTTTTTAAAAAAAGCCTTGCAAGTTGCAAAGTTGCACAACAGTCAGCAGTTAAATTAAAATAATAATCTGAGTCATGACTACTTGTCTACTTTACTAAATTACTAGTCGGCTAGCACTCTGAATTCGCTTCCTACTCTCAATTCCCAAATCCAGATCTCGAACTCTCAATCTCAACTCTCAATCTCTCATCCCAAACCCAGATCTCAATTTCGGAACTCGGAACTCTCAAGTCTCAATCTCACTACAAGAAATTAGGGATGTAGCGAAGGAAATTTTGTTAAGGAATTTATTCCTTCACACGAGGAGTTTTATAGCGAAGTAACAGTGAAGGAAAATATTATAGTGACAATATAGTTATTAGCGAAAGAAACATCCTTCACAATTTATATTTTTTCTCTCGCAAAATTGAGGTGATAAAAGTATTTTTGGTGCTAATTTATGATGAAAATTTTGAAGAAAAAATCTATTAGTGAAGGAATTATTACTCACTATATATTATTGTTCAGAAGTTTTTTGCGAGAGATAAAATTGGTCGCTATTTTGTTCTAAATAATTTTTTTATAATTAATTACGGTGAATAAAAATTGTAATATAAATACATTAATTTTTTTATAGTAGTAAATTTACTTTTAATAATATTTTTTAAGTAACTTACAATATCAACTATTTACTTTAATAAAGTATAAAGTAAATAACTTTACACTACGTTAAACTTTAAAATTTCATACATTCACCGTGACAAAAAATAGAGAATATATTGATACTCTTTTTGTAGAATAGAGCACAAAAGCCATAAAAAATACTCATATGCTCTATAGAATGAGTTAAGTTTGAGTTTGTTTTTTAATTTATAATATAATACAATTCAAATTGTAATGTAATTAATATTTTAATATAAATTTTATTCTTAATAATAATTTTTAAGTAATTTACAATATTAATTAAAATATTAAGTTACAATAATTTAAATTTTAAATTATTGTAAATTGAGAATAAACAAAATTATAATAATTATGACTCTTTTTCGGAATAAATTACAAATGTTAAAATATTACTTCTTTGTTCTACAAAAGAGTTATATTTCAATTTGTTATAATTAATTTATGATATCCTAAAATTTAAATTTAGATTTATTTTAAGTTTTTGAAATAATAATTTAACATATAATATTAATTCTAAGAGTTTTTTTTGAAAAAAAATGTTATCAAATTTTTTTTTTTGGGAATAGAGTCCCTTATTTAGGAGTTATGTGTGTGGTTTCGGAAAAGAGCAAGGCATGAAATAGAGAGCTATTTAGGTTTCTCCTATCTTTCTTAACTAAAATTCACATCCGGATGTTTTAATTAGAGAGATCTAGGGAAATTGACCCATTTTAAAGCCTTCATCCATACCCATAAATTCTCTAGCTTTTACTCTATCTCTCTCCCTTTGGCGAATTTGTTTTTTCTATGGAAGCCACTCTCACTGCCAATGAGATATCTTCACAGGTTGTGAAGGCGGCAGAGGTGGAGGTGGAGGACGAAGAAGAAGAGCCTATTAGGCCTAGGACTAAGTTCATGAATATGTTTTCCGTGGTATCATAACTTTAGGAGAGGCATCGTAGATTATTATCGGTTGTTGGTACTCCGTCGCCGGATGCGGCATATGAAGTTGGGGTTTAACTGGTGGGGAAACCGATGGCTTCTTAATTTTGTGGGAGTTTGTTCCTTTCTGATCTCAGGTATTTGGTTACTTTCTGCCATCTGTTTGCTACAATGCTTAAATTACATAATTTTTTCTTTGTTTGGTTGTTTCTCGATTGAGTTGAACTTCAAAAACCCTATATCTTCATTTCCTACTTGTGCATCAGTTCTTCAGCTAGCGCATTTTCCCAGTGTATACTACCAACTAGGAAACTGTAGATGGTTCATTGTCGGTAAATAGTGTTAATCCCTCTTTTCACACTCCACATGAACAACTTGCTTGGTACAAGCTTTAAACAATCTTAAATTCTTAATAAACCTTAAATTTTAGTAGGAATTCACATCAAATAAACCAGTTATTTTCTTTATTTGGTGGATTATGCTCTTACTAGCATTCTCAAAATGATACACAACATAAAATTGAAGAAATCTGAAAGAAGGTAGACTTATGGGGTTATAGAAAGTAGTAGCATATTAACATATACCTATCCAAAAAGATTTATTCTCACCTAGCAAGCACCTTCTTGAAGTGTTTAGAGGGGTTAAAATTAGCTATTCAATTTTTAGAACTGAGCATTAATACCTGATAACATAGTAAAATGCTAAGATATGGATGTAGATTTGTCATGTTCTCTTGGTTTATTCTTTTATCTAAATGAAGATGAGAGTCATAACTAGGAGGCATGGACTTTGTTGATTAATAGTCGGAGGAACATGTTAAGATACTTACAGGTTGTGATAGTTGCTGCTTTTGGTGGGTCTTTTTTTGTACTTGATTTTTGGGGAAGACATGAATAGGAGAAAAGAACAAAGCCATAGTTTTATTGTAATTTTTTATTTAGACGAGCGTAAATCACTATATTATCTGCGTTGTACTTCTACATTTTTGCTTTGTGTTTATTGAGCTATGTCTCCCAAGGGAAATTTAGCTTGAATTATTTAGATTATGTATATTGAAGAAATTGATAAATGAAGTTTTAGCTGGATTATTGTCAAGAGTTTGAAGCAATTGATAAATGAAGTTTTAGCTGGATTATTATCAAGAGTTTGAGCTTCAGCCTATTTACTTCTCTGCATTGGTTCTACAAATTTAATTTGTCATTGGAATGCAAAAGACAAAAAGGGAAACACAATGGAAAGAGTTCAAATATAGGTTAAGGATGATTATTTTTGCTCCAGCATATGCTTATTGACACCCAGAGGTCGTGGAAGATAGAATTTCACAATTCCAGAATGTCTCTGATACTAAGTATCAGTGTGTCCAAGATTCATTGCTAGACTACTAATTTCCTATTTTGCGCACAAAAACTATTTAGAAGGGTTTAGAAGGGTGTGGATATGCTTATACGTAAGCAGAAATAGCAGCATGCTAACCCTTAAAACTATGAAAAACTGGGGGTTATTTGTTCTTAAAAGGAACAGTTAAAGATTGAGAACCTTTACAACAATCAATAATGACTATTTCTAGTGGTCTTTTGTCACAGGGATTCAATAGGAAAGTACTAGTTGGCCCCATTAGAGCCCAGACAGCAGCTACAACTCCAGCTATCAACCAGGCTGCATCAGAAGGGAAGAAAACACTGAGGAAAGGCAATATAATTATTAACGGAGCCTCCTCTAGCTTGGGACTAGCTACAGCCAAAGCATTAGCTAAAACAGGGAAATGTCACATAATTATGGCGTGCAGGAATTTTCTCATGGCTGAGAGGGCTGCTAAATCAATTGGCATTGCTAAAGAAAACTACACAATTATGCACCTTGATCTTTCTTCCCTTGAAAGTGTCCGGCAATTTGCAAATTCCTTTAAACGTTCAGGGAGACCACTTGATGCACTAGTATGCAACGCTGCCATTTACTTGCCAACTACAAAAGATCCAACTTATACAGCTGAAGGATTTGAAGTAAGCATTGGCATGAACCATCTTGGACACTTCCTCCTCTCACGACTGCTGTTAGATGATATGAAAGAATCAGACTATCCATTTAAACGCTTCATCATTGTTGGCTCCATAATAGGTACTAGTTTTGGTTAAACATTTAACAATTGCAATAGTTAGACATGCAGCTTTACATTCAGATGACATAGTTAACAAATTTATCATAAGATCTTAAAGACTATCAGTCTCTCACTATGGTAAAATTGAGCATCAAGTAGTCTACACCTAAAAGCTCAGCCTGAACGGAACTTCCTGCACAGCTTAAGCATGAAAATTTAAATCCTTGTGTCTAAGAAGAGCATTTGATGATGTTAAATGGCAAGTAGGAACCCGGAGCCCCCACTACTAATTTAGTTTCTAGTAACAATTGAAAAACATGGTTTTGTGAAACTAGTATTTTGAAGCCAATAGTTCAGGTCCAAGATGTAGGATGTCTGTCTAAAAGGTGTTTGATGGAACTATTGAAAGCGTCATAATAAAAAAATATTGGATGATATATAACAACAATATGTATGGTGTTCATATATTGGCATAATATCTCTATTTTATCAAAATTTTGATATTTGTTTTTTGTACTTTTGATTTAAAAGTGACTGCTTCTTCCTGCATTAGGTATAACAATATTAGATGTTGATACATTTCTCAAATACCTATTGATTGGCAGTGAATGTAATTCAGGTAGTTGTATTGGAAATGCATGTGGAGTTCCAACATTAGTGTAATACATCATTTGATTTTATTTTCTACTAATAATGTTCAATTAAAGAATAGCTTATGTACATCTATAATATTCATAGAGCTCCTCAACTTTCATCCTTGTGCACATGTAAACAGATATTCTCTCAGAAAAGAGGTCAATGGAAAGCAGCAACTCAATCCCAGGAATTATTAAGAACGCTACATCGATATTATAGCAATGCCTACATGGATGCTGAAAAGCAAGATGCCATTAATGTAAGTCAAACCATTCATCACTCTTAATCATATCTTTAATTATTTCTATAATGTTAGGCTATTTGTGTGTTATTTCATGTTATTTAAATTTTCCTGTCTATTCAAAAGTTATGATATTTCTTTGTAGACGAGATTGCGTGAAATATCCAATTAATAAAATCTACCCTATATCATCTGAAGATGAATATGAATTTAATTTGTGTGGATGGTCCTTTTCTTTATATAAATATAACTACACTTTAATGAATTACATTTTTCTAAGTAAATAAAATAAGAATTTACTGGAATAAATTTTTATTCTTTATTTAAGTATGTGTTATTATATTGCATATATTATCATGTACAGTATAATATGTGATAGGGTGATATGTCAAGTATAATAATTGATATTTATTATATTTATTAAATACCCTTTACTTTGACGGAAATGATTTAAGGATATTTTATCTGAATTTTTGAAGTGCATTTTAGTATATTTAAAATACAGTATATAGGATGCGATAAGTAAGGAGAGGGAACAAATGGGTTATATTATGTGGTAATCCAAACATAGCCTTAAGCTACCATTATCAGTTAAGTAAAATAGCAGCATGAGCTGTCATTAATTTGGGGGAGATTAGCTGAGTCAGCTTATGGCAATTAGGAGTTGTCTCTTTACAGTTTACATAGGCCAGCAAACATAGATGAGCTATGTGTAGGAAGCCTTAAGTACTTAAGCTTTGATCAGACCTCAGCTTCTTTATTTTTCTTTCTCTCCTCCGTTCGAAATTAACTTCATGCTAGCTCTCATTTACATCAAGATATAATACGAGAATTCATCAAATTAGTAAAGATTGAAGTTATTAAAAGAAGTTTAAGAACAATTTAGGGCAGAGTTTTAGCAAAGGAAGAAATTAAATTACCAAGGGGCTGAAGGACCGAATTCAACTTAAGGTAATTTATATATTTTTTTATATATACTGTATGAGCAGAAAATTGGTTAGCATATGATTAGATAGTTAGTTAATTGAGTTTTGTGCAACTACTTGTGTAGAATAGTATTTCAGTGCATGTCAAGTATGCTTAATAGTAGAGATTTCCATGTTATTGGGTTATGTGATAATCAAAAGAATTGCTTAAATATTCATGTTTTGTTAATGTTTTGGACTACTATTGTATGATATATAGCTAGAGGAGTTTAGCTTGGGCTGAGGAGACATAAGGATGGTGATATGGGTTTATGATGTAAACCAATGGCTGTGAAATTGGGAATCTAAAACTGTACCTACCACCTGTTTAATAAAAGTTCTAAAAGAACTTTTGTTAAAAAAAACTGAATATTAGAACAAAGTAAAGCATGGGCCTGATTTAGTTAACACATGTGATAATAATTAGAGAGTTTAAGCTTACTAGCTTATAACGAAATTTAATATCCAGCCAAAACGAAAGATTGGAATTCAATGTGTTAAGCTACTTTCACCCACTGTTTTGGGGAGCTTATTGAAACTAAAATAGAGGTTTCATAATTTCTAAAAATATTTCCATATGCTATGTGCAATATATCTAATAATGGATATAATTGATCATAGGGGTTAGAAGTAAGAAATTAGGAAAGTAGCTATGTTGAGCACAGGGTGGCTGCTTGTGGCAGCAACAACAATAACGGTAGGAGCGATATGAGATGGTGGAGGGGGGGTTCATTTTGAGCTCTCAATTGTTAAATTAGATACTTCTTTTGGTTTAACTCACATAGGCTACTGTCTTGGGTTTATATAGGTTATATGTTGCTATAATTTATGAGCTATCATAAGGAGTGAAATCTTGCTTGGTGAAGTATAAAGCTACTGCCTCGGCAGCAGCAGTAGGCTTAATGGGCAAAGGCTGGGGCCTCCCTTGGGCATTCAATTAACATACTTAAATTATAAAGGGTGGATATATCACCCATATAGTAGCTAAATTTCAACATGAATAAATCAAAGCCTTGAATAAATCAAAGTTAAACAAGTTTTTTAGTCAATAATCTTCCTGTATTTTGTGTTTCTCTTATAATGAAAGTTAAGTTTCGTATCTTAAATTTTATAGGAATTGGGTTATGTTTAGTTTTATTTGTAATGTATAATTGTTTTTCTTTTTGTACAAAAACACCTTGGTCAGTTGGTGTAGTGCTACGTGAGATGGCCAAAAGTATTGTTAAATACTTCTTTGAAGATTAATTATTCCTTTGTCATTTGAATTTGGCCTCAAAAGGATATTTGTCTTAACTAAATATGTTTTTGGTGATTTGATTTGATCATATTGTTTTCAAACTTTTGAAAAGATCTAGTATTGTCTTTCAAACGATATTTATGGGAAGCTAAAAGATTTATAGAGTGAATGTATGATGATGCTATCAAATTTATAACTTTTTAGATTACGGATGGTTAAAGCACGATCCTACGGATATTGAAAGCTACATCAAACTGGCCATATCATATTATCGATATACCTTGAATGGAAAATTTCAAATGGGAGGAGGTAAGTTTTGCTTCACTTCTAGAATGTAGATTTCTATTTCTGAAGAACCAAACTGAGGTTAATATTGAGCTTGATGCTAAACACATCTTGGGGTGAATATTTATTCTACCATATAAATTGTAATATATGCTAGTTTTTGACAGGCAAAGATAATGTGACAATGTTCTTTCTTATCTGTACATTTTTTCCACCCTATAATATGTCTTGGTAGTCATGGTTTTTGTATAATCTGTTACGTTTCAGGTTCATGAAGGAAGAAGATTTCATTCTCAGAGCACCTAAATATGAAATGACATCAGTTGTATGTGCAGTTTCACTATACTTCCAATTCCCCATTTATTTTCTTATTCTTTTCCTATTTTGTCTCAAAATTTAGAAAATGTGCATACATAAAACTTTTTAAATTATAAGTGGCCTAGGATTTTAGCCTATGTATGTTGTAAAAGGGCAAGCACCAGTGGAAGCATGATGTAGATGATTTTTATAGGAATGAACTATTCTTGTGCCAACCAATATTGATTATAAAGCGATGCTTTTATCTTTGTGGTGCAGCGTGTACGTAGAAAACTCGCTTTTTTGTGATGGGTGATAATCGCAACAACGACTATGATTCGCATGTATGGTATGTAGTCTCAATCTTCAGCTCATAAATGCTTTTCACAAGATATTATTTTTCAAGTATTTTTGTATGCTTTTTGAAGATAACCCATCCCCTTATTAAATTGAATGCAATGATGGGAAATACTTTTGGCAATGGAAAGTGGAGTACTTGTTCTAACTTGTGCTATAACCAGGTTGGAGAGTGATTATGCATTGATGTGCCAACCATATTTATTGTTTAGTCACTCAAATTGAACAAGAAATTGGTGGTATTCTAAAGTATTATGAAATAGGAGCCAAGCCTTGACATTGTACCACATAATAACTCTATTGTCTTTGTGTATTGATTTTGGCACTAAGTGCCTCTGGTGACCTATTTGCTTCATTTTTCTGACTTTATATTATTTTTAAATGTGCGGGAAAGACGCGCTTTTACGACATGCCTTACAAAGCTGGGTATTAAATTTTTTGTATTACGTTTACGGAAGACGAGGATGAAATTATGAAGTGTACTCTCTATATTTGTAGATATAAACTTTGATTGAAGAAATGTGGTAGCTTTAGATGGTTAATTGTAAAGATAATGAATGATTATGTAGTGGATGATTTTATTAAGTTAATAATATTTTAATTTTTTGTAATTTTAACATTATTTGCTATAGGGACATTGAGCGGTCAGTACAAAAAGAATGCCAAATTTTGATTTGGCAATAATATAATTGTTACCAAAGCATTGAACAAGTTTTAAGATAACAATAATTTTTATACATTTAGTAACAAATTTTCGTTGCTAATGGCATTAAAAATATAATATTTGTAACGAAAAATTAACCTAATAACAACGAGAGAGGATATTGTTGCTAAAACTAAAATAAAAGGTAACATTTTTTATCATTGCAAATCATATCAACTTTTCGTTACACATATAAAAAAGCAAGCAACATATAATGTCGTTTGCTAATCGATGACTTTTCGTTGGTATTGAAAAATAACCATCAACAAATATTTTCGTTCTTGATTAAAGATAATGTCATTTCTAAATAATATAATCAGCAACGAAAATCGTAATTTTCATAATTATTCTGCAACAATTTTCAGAGTGTGACGCCCCCAAAACAGGTATACATCACCCATCTTGAGTCGCCAGATACATGGTACATAAATTCAAATACAAACTTAATTATACAACTGTCGGGTAATATACGACAAAACATAGTGTGACATCCCCAAAATAGGTATACATCACCCATCTTGAGTCGCTAGAAAAATACACTATAAAAATCATTTACAACTTCATTTGGTAACTGTAGCATGCAAAATCGACAACATGTATCTTGTGAGTTTAAATACAAATACATATACCAACTTTGAGTCATGTCACAATTTCACCTTACATAAAAAATACTGGTCGAGAAACCCTGTTTTAGAAATTAAAATCTTTGGAAAATGCTCGAGGAAACCTTGAACAGACATATGAGGCCATGAATCTAAGTTATGATAGATATGAAAATTATGTTCAAGAGAATTATCCTTGGTTGAACAATAGTTCACCCAAAATTAAATATCAACCGACGATACAATATGAGCTGCCTTATATTTTATGATTTAATATTAATATTTATAAATAGAGCCTCGTGATTATTTATTTTATAAAGCTATTATATATGAGGTGAGTAACTCAATTGAATTAAAATTTAACTTTTAATAATTGATAAGATGTGGAGAATTATGATAGGTTTATGAAATGTCTGTGTGACACAATGATGGAATTAGTGAGGAATAATTAAGAAGGAATGCATTACTAAGTAAAAGATGACAATAAGAGAGGTGGTATATAATTAATTTATTTAATTATACCAGAGTAATAATAAATCATTGAATTGGTTTGAAAGCTTGTCCGATGGACTAAATCTTTTTATTATTATTAAGTGAGTAACTTAAATTATGTGAAATAACCCAACTTATTAATAATTATTAAGGTGGTGTATAATTTAGTGTTATTGGGTAAATTAAATTAATTAAATTGTCGCCATAATAATTAAGTATTTACATGTTTATAATCCAAATAATAAATTGGGAGTCTAGCCCAATAAATTAATTGATGGACTTTTGAGTTAGCCCAATAAACTTGGGTTATTTAAAATCCAATTTAACCCAACATAATAGTTAATCGATGGTACAAGGTGTTGGTTAAAAAAAATGTATGGGGCAATGGGTCCTGACCGACTAGCCCCTTGTCTATGTCTCGAGATCTATTCTCTTGTCCCAAATTAAGGGTCACCAAGTACAAGGAACAAAGAGCCTAAACTCTCTTTACGTAAACTTTCAAGTCGCTAATCCTAGCATGTGGGCTAGCTAATGGTCGGTATGGAGTGGTTAAACAACTCCTTAAGTAACCATTGTTCATTTCTATTGCACCATGAATCCCAACATTGGGTAAAGCAAGTGTCAGTCCATGCTTTTTCTTTAAATACAAGCCACCATGGCAAATGTTATAGTGATAAGAGTGTTGGAGAAACTGAGTAAAGAATTCTTAGTTGCTAAGCATTACCAAATCAAGTGTGTGAGATATCAAGGTTAAAGCTCGAGAAGGTATAATTTCTACTTCATTCTTAACTTAAGTCTTGTTTGATTCTCGATTTTCCTAAATTAATAGGTCAAGTATGATGAATTAGCATGATATAGGTGTTTAGAAAGTTTACTACTGCATGAATACGTTAATAATTGCCTCGAATCAAGTTGTGGCTACTCGCGCAAAATGTAGCATGTTCATCGCTTCAACTCCATGGGGTACAAACCGCACCGCATTTAGGAACCAAATTGATGGGTTCTATTGTGTTAGACCATGTATTAAGAAATTCCTTAGTCAGTATGACATATAGTAAAGTCTTAATGAAATTAACCCGACA
The DNA here is from genome assembly GCA_020205615.1 of Panax quinquefolius. Classification (NCBI taxonomy): domain Eukaryota; kingdom Viridiplantae; phylum Streptophyta; class Magnoliopsida; order Apiales; family Araliaceae; genus Panax; species Panax quinquefolius. The sequence continues at coordinate 56,454,843 of CM035155.1, forward strand.
AACTTAGACCTTGTTTAAATAGTGTGTAATCAAGTCTCTCGAAAGAGTCGATTTTCGGAGATGTCTTCGGACAAAGCGTGTTGTCTTCTTGGACAAGTCGTACAAGTCGTAATATCTTCTGGACATGGCTAAATGACTTTGGCTTCAGACACGGCCATATGTCTTCATCTTCTGACACGGCCGTATCGTCTTCAGCTTTGGACACGGCCGTATCGCAGCTTTTGACACGGCCGATGTCTTCGGGCTTTGACATGGCGAGATGTCCCGGGACCCTGAGACAAGATCATAACTTGATATAAGGATGGATTAATAAATATTCCTATACCGCTATAAACTATTATTACACTAATGAGTTCTAAGTAGAGAATTTTACTAACTTCGGAAAATAAATCTAATGCCCGCAAACACATGTAGAAAAAGGGCCTGTGGGATTAATAGATGTTATGGTCTACTTAAAGCAATGAACCTCTTGAACTACGAAGAAGAAAGATTATGAATAAACTAGCAAAGGGTCAAAAAAAGTATGAGCATGTTAGTGTACAACTATGAAGTTTTGATAAAAAAAAGAAGATACATAGATAAAAAAAATGTGTTATGTGTACATGTTGTTTATATATGTATATCAAGTGTGTTTGGCTAATGAATACCTATACTTACATAAATAGGACAAACATAGTTCATCGAGGTGATTTTCGCTATAAGTAGCAATCAACGCTAAAGGCAAGTTCCCTAACCTCACTCAAATTTACATCGAGCAAGTATCCAACACTATTATTATTCAGGTTGCAAGTTCCTTACTTTCTTAATATATACATTCAATTGTCGCCTCAAGCAAATATCTATTTTATTCAAAATCATTTATATACCTCGACGTTGTTGCAAACATTGGATTTATCGTTCTTAAATGCATGATAAAAATTGTCTCAAGCCTTTCGATTCGACTAGACTATTATTATGCTATCCAAACCAATCGACTAAAAGTGACTATCGTAAATCTATCGAGATGAACAACCCTCATCAAGGGGAAATTATATATTGTTTGGGAACCGACGCAAGCACATGAGTATGATTAAATGTTACGCATAACGTAGGTACTTTTTAGTCGATCACCGTTGTACTTGCTTATATATGGATTACAAGCAGTAATATCGTTAATTCTAGTAAGAGTTCTTAGTCCTTAGTGATCGTCAAGACTCATTCATGTTGAAACCTCAAAATGAATAAATCTCGAAATTTTGTTGATATCCTTCAATCTATAGCTTACACCTATTGAATACTCTTGATATTTCTTGATATCCTTGAACTACCAATTATTATTATACCCTTGAAAGGTTTAAATGCTATAACCGCTTGTCTTTCCGGCTATATTACTTTGTCGGGCAAACTCTGTCATTCATTCTTGCTTCCTAAAACATTAGCTTAAGGCAAGAGCAAGGCAGACTTCAGATGTGACAAGGGAAAGGGCAAGGCTTATGTAATAACTTAGTCCTTAAGACTAGAAGTATTATTATTATTGTTATGCTTGTTATGATGTATTCAAGAATGATTAAGTTATGTTTAAGTTAATCACCGAATTGTCGTAGTAATGGTTACTGTACTGGGACGCAAATATTTATATTATATCAATGTAAATTATTCTAGTATTTCCGTTGTTGATTTTAGTAAGATATTCAGTAGAGTCAGACGTGATGCAATCAATTCGAGATATGGGTGTCCCAATTTTGGGGGCGCACACAGTTGGTATCAAAGCCATAGTTATAAACCTTAGGAGCGAGAGCCCTTAGATTATAACTTCAGAGAACTGAAGAAGATAGAAAGGGATGAAACTCATATGTAGTTTTCATAGAGATGGACTTAGCAGCAGTTATGTAATATAACTTCATTCTATACAATGAACTTATGTTATTTAACATTCTAATGGAGTTGTTGTTTGTTTTGTTTTGTCAGGTTGGTGATCAGAGGACGATCGATATGGGAGGACCTAGCCGAGTAGTAGTAGAAGAGGAGCCGCGTGACATACACGTGGTATATGAGGCACCATTGATAGTGAGCCTATATCAAACTGTAGTCCCTATCGATGATGATGATGAGGAAGAGGAGATGGAGCCAATACCCGAGGAGTCTGATCCAGAGGAGGAGCCTATGGAGGAGCGTATGGTGGACGAGCCCATGGGGGACTCCGACGAGGCTACTTTTGAGGATAGGATGTTGGGGGAGTATGAGGAGTGATTTTAGAGTTGGGGGTGCAGAGTTGAGGAGTTAGAGGCCGAGGCTAGGGATGGGGAGTCCAATTCCAAAAGCCGAGGGACGAAGACCACCAGAGAAAGTTAGTGATGCAGAGATGGAGGTAGAGATTGCTCACCGTAAGGAGGCAGAATCCAGATGGGGCTTTGTTTCACAAGCAAGTGGCTAGGAATGTAGAACCGGTGGAAGTTGGAAGAGATGGAGCAGAGGGAGTTGAGCGAGAGGACAGAGAAGGAAGCTATCCCAGACTCAGCTAGGGATGGAGGTAATGGATAGGATCCATTTCAAGAGAAGTGGGAAGGGGCCAATGATAGGCTAACGATCTAGAAGATGAAGTGAGGTGCAAAAAGGAGGAAGATGAATAGGATGGGCTATGCAAAAGGCGCATTTTACCATGGAGAGACCGATTGATGGGGTAAATCACTACCCTAGCAGAAAGCAGGATGCACCTAACACACCATAAGCCGAGATTTGGTGGTGCACATTACTCGTGAGGGAGTACCAGAGCGCTCAGGAGCGCGGAATGATAGATTAAGTCTAGGCGTTAAAAGTTATTAGTTGTAGTTCGTTATGTAGTGTATTATCCGTTGTTGTAATTTCACATTTTTATGTAGAATGTGAGATAGTCAGAAGCCCCAAACTTTCGAAAGTTATATTAGAGGGGTAGTATGTTAATGGTTGTCCCCATCTTTTGTGATATTAGGGATAAGTCAGGTCATTTATAGAAGTATGCTAGAGATAATCATGTAAGGTAACAATTTGGCATATGAATATAAATGATCTTGTTCTGAAATGTATTCTGAAATCTTATTCCTTTTATGGAGAATTGTTTAAGTAATATAATTAGATAATAAAAATGGAAGTTTTATGATGCATAAAAATGCCGCCCAGACGTAGATTAACCGCACCTAAGAGTTTCGGTTAATGATGAGAGAGGACAAGTAGATCCCATTTCAGAGGCTTGTAGATTTGTTAGGGGAGGCTCTTAGGGAAGAAATGAACAAGTAACACCCAATCCCCAAGTAGCTCCTGGTCGCAAACTTCAAGGACTTTAAGAGTGTAGACCTCCTAATTCATAGTACTACCGATCGATCTATCAGAAGCAGCAAACGTGGATCAAGGAAATGGAGAAAGCCTTCGCCATCGCTCGTGTGGGTGAAGACCGTAAAACCGTGTTCGCTACATATATGATGAGGGGTGAAGCAAACCACCGTGGGAAGCAAATCAACAGAGGGCTGGAGAAGGGACTATAACCCGAAAGGTTTAAGACTTTGTTCTTCGAGAATTACTCTCAAGAGCATGAAGAATAGGATGGAGGTAAAGTTTCTAGAACTAAAACAAAGGGAGATGACAAGGGCACAAGATGCTGCCAAGTTCAATGAACTCGCACGATTCGCAACACATCAAGTAGACATCAAGAAAGGAAATCTCGACGCTCAAACTTGGACTAAAAACCTGGTTGTTCAACAAGGTGTCGGTCCTTCAAATCGACTCGCTCGCCACATTATTGGAGAAGGCGATAATTGCCGAGGGAGGTAGCGAGGCATCGAGCCAATACAACAAGGAGAAGAAGAACAAGAATGTTGGGGAGAAACTCGTGGAGGAGGAGAAGAAAGGTGGAAGTTATCCGGGAAAGAGGAAATGGGATAACCGCAACAACGACAACAACAACAACAACAACAACACCAACCACCAAACATCAACCACCGTAAAGTTATCAAGGAGGGTTTAAGAAAAGAAGTGAAGCTTGCTCAAAAATGGGAAGAACCATCAAGGAATGTCGAAGGGGCGCAATGCTCGCTACAATCGCGCCAAGAAGGGCACATTTCACCCAACCGCCCAAAGCCAAAAAAAGATCAAGGATGTTTCGTGTGGCTCAACCGAGCATCAAATCAAGGATCGCCCAAAGAAGGGGAGCAACGAGGAAGCGCCAACAAGGAGGGGGGCAAGAAGTCGATGATCTATGACCAACGCAATCCAACAAACCGATCGCCTCAACCTTTAACACGACTATCCAAGACGCAAAGGATCGTAAGGACGTGGTGTCGTATTCTCCCAATCAATAATATAAATGCCTATGTATTATTTGATTCGGTGCTACCTATTCCTTTCAGGTTCAAGAATTTGCTAATCGACTAAACATACCTCCTAACATTTAGAAAATTCATGAACGTAGAGATTATGTAATAAGGAAGTAATTCCCATAGAGTTTGTTTATCAAATCACAGGCAAACATTAGAGGTCACTTAACTAAACGTAGACTTAATTCGATTAAACGGGAGAGTTTGATGTGATATTAGGAATGGATTGGTTATCCCGCCACGCCGCGATAATCGATTGTCAAAAGAAGAGTGTGAACCTTCGCACCTCAAATCTGGCCTAAGGTAGTAGTTTTAAGTAGTCGTCGTCAAGCAATCGTGTCGTTTTACGATGATGCAAAGCTAAGAAATTGTTAAGGAAAGGATGTGTAGGTTATTTAGCCTATATAGTGGACACTCAAAGAAAAAGGAATAGAAATGAAAGATATATCGCTGGTAAGAGATTTTCAAGACGTGTTTCAGACGAATCGCCTCGGTCTTCCGCCGCATGAGAAATCAATTCATAATAGACTTAGCACCGGAACCGCACTAATTTCGAAAAGCCCCATATCGTATGGGCGCAAGAGAAATGAAGGAATTGATGATTCAATTGCAAGAGTTACTAGATAAGGGTTACATTCGCCAAGTGTGTCTCCTCGGGGAGCACCAAAGTGTTGTTTGTAAAGAAAAGGATGGATCGATGAGGCTCAGATCGATTATCTGGAGTCGAACCGAGTGACAATTAAGAATAGATATCCATTGCAAGGATAAACGACCTTTTCGATCAACTCAAGGGAGCAAAGTGTTTTTCCAAGATAGATTTTGCGAACCAAGTTATCATCGCTGAAAGTGCGAGAGGAGGAGGATACAAAAGACTGCTTTCAACTCGCTACGACATTATTAATTTTTAGTGATGTCATTTGGGTTAACCAATGCTCCCAAGCAAAGATTCATGGACTTGATGAACCGAAGCCAGCCATACTTAGATAAGTTCGTAGTAGTATTTATCGATGACATTTTGATTTATTCAAAGACGAAGGAAGAGCACGCCTAACACCAAGATGGTATCGAAGCATCGAGAAGGGAAAAGATGTACGCTAAATTTTCAAAATGTGAATTTTGGATGGAAAGGGTTCAATTTCTAGGACACGTGATAGATCAAAATGGAATTTCCGTGGATCCCGCAAAGGTGGAAGCTGTAAGTAATCGGGAAATACCAAGACGCCAATGGTTAGAGTTTTAGGTTTAGCCGGTACTATCAAGATTTATCCAAGATTTTTCTAAGATAGCAAACCCTCAACGACCAATCTAACGAGGAAGACAGAGAAGTTCGTGATGGACGGACAAATGCGAGGAGAGTTTCCAAGAATTGAAGAGGAGGTCGAGTGAGGCACTCAGATTATCATTACCGAGATGATACGGAGGATTTGTGGTGTATAGTGATGCATCACGATAGAGGACTTGGTTGTGTGCTAATGCAACATGGCAAGGTCATTGCATATGCCTCACGACAAAGCTTGAAAGATTTCAAAAACGATACCCTACCCATGACTTGGAGTTAGCGGCAGTAGTCTTTGCATCAAGATTTGGAGGCACTATTTGTATGGAGAAAATGTGAGATATATACTGGATCACAAGAGTCCAAATATATCTTCACACGTAAGGAGTTGAACATGCGACAAAGAAGGTGGTTGGAACTAATCAAGGATTACGACCGTGAAATTCTTTATCACCCGGAAAGGCAAACGCCAGTAGCCGACGCTTTGAAAGAGTAGAAAAGGAAGGAGAAGTTATTCAAATCGACAACTCAAGAGGAATTAATAAGAGAAATGGAAAAGTTGGAAATAGAGGTGGAGGAACCAAAAGAAGCGGAAGGAAAATTACTCATGATGAGAGCTCACCCGACGTTATTGGATAAAATAAAGGAAGCACAAGAGAAAGATGAAGAATGTGAGAAGATAAAGAAGAGAATAGTAGAAGATAAGGAAGAAAGGTTCAAAGTAGATAAGGACAGATATCGAGGTTTGAGGGTCGAGTATGGGTGCCAAACCAGAATCGAACCGAGAGAGGAAATTACACACGAAGCACACAATACGACGTATTTCAGACATCATCCAGAGGCACAAAATGTACCAGATCTTCGACACCATTTTTGGTGGCCTAATTTGAAAAGAGAGGTTGCAGAATGTGTTAGCAGATGTCTTACTTGTCAAAGAGTCAAAAAGTAACACCAGAGACCAAGTGGACTACTTCAACCACCGGAAATTCCGTAATGGAAATGGGAGCACATTTACGATGGACTTCGTGGTTGGACTTCCTGCACATACGTAAGGGTTATGATGCCATGGGTTATCAGGACCCACTAACAAAGATAACTCATTTTCTACCCATCAAGATTCGATTCAATTTGAACCAGCTTAGCAAATTTGTATGTAAAGGAAATCGACGCGACATGGAGTGCCGGTGTCGATTGTCTCCGATCGAGATCCGCGTTTCACGTCAAAATTCTGGAAAAGTTTGCAGGAACGAATGGGAACTCAATTGAGATTAAGTACTGCTTATCACCCTCAAACTGACGGGCAGAGTGAACGAACCATACAAACGTTGGAGGACATGCTTAGAGCTTGCGTGATGGACTTCAAGGGAAATTGGGACGACCATTTACCATTAGTAGAATTCGCCACAATAATAGCTATCATCACGCGAGTATCCAGATGCCGCCATACGAAGCTCTTTACGGAGAAAGTGTAGAACACCATTATGTTGGGATGAAGTCGAGAACGACGACTTTTTGGGACCGTAAATAGTCCAAAGAAACTACCGACGTGGTAGCAAATAATAAGGGAAAATTGGTAGCAATTTCAAGATCGCTAAAAGAAGTACGCCGACTTGCATCGCCGTAACCGAGACTTCAAGTCAGTAGTTTTGTGTTTTGAAGGTATCTCCTCGAAGGGAAAGATCGATTCTAAAGAAAGGAAAATTGAGTCCGAGGTTCATAGGCCATTCGAGATATTGAAGCGAGTGGGCTTAAGTGGCATACAAAGTTGCTTTCACACCCGAATCGAACACATCCACAACGTGTTTCACATTTCGCATTTCACGTCCGTGCATAAGTCCGACTATAAGCACGTGATTTCCTATGAGCCCATTCAAGTAGAGAGAAGAATCGCATATGAAGAAATCTCGATCGATAATAGATAAGAAAGAACAAATGCTAAGAAACAAAGTTATATCTTCTGTAAAGGTTGTTTGGCGAAACCACGATGTCGAGGAGGCCACATGGGAATTAGAAGATAGGATGAGGAGAGACTATCCCCATCTTTTTGTGTAACCTTGTATCAATTCCGAGGACGGAATTTTTATAAGGGGGAGAGGATGTAATACCCGTAAATTTTATGATTTAATATTAATATTTATAAATAGAGCCTGTGATTATTTATTTTATAAATGCTTACATGGCATGAGGTGAGTAACTCAATTGAATTAAAATTTAACTTTTAATAATTGATAAGATGTGGAGAATTATGATAGGTTTATGAAATGTCTTGTGTGACACAATGATGGAATTAGTGAGGAATAATTAAGAAGGAATGCATTACTAAGTAAAAGATGACAATAAGAGAGGTGGTATATAATTAATTTATTTAATTATACCAGAGTAATAATAAATCATTGAATTGGTTTGAAAGCTTGTCTGGATGGACTAAATCTTTTTATTATTATTAAGTGAGTAACTTAAATTATGTGAAATAACCCAACTTATTAATAATTATTAAGGTGGTGTATAATTTAGTGTTATTGGGTAAATTAAATTAATTTGCTGCCATAATAATTAAGTATTTACATGTTTATAATCCAAATAATAAATTGGGAGTCTAGCCCAATAAATTAATTGATGGACTTTTGAGTTAGCCCAATAAACTTGGGTTATTTAAAATCCAATTTAACCCAACATAATAGTTAATCGATGGTACAAGGTGTGGTTTAATAAAATGTATGTGGGCATGGGGGGTCAACCGACCAGCCCCCTTGTCTATGTCTCGAGATCTATTCTCTTGTCCCAAATTAAGGGTCACCAAGCACAAGGAACAAGAGCCTAAACTCTCTTTACGCAAACTTTCAAGTCGCTAATCCTAGGCATGCAGGTAGCTAGCTAATGGTCGGTATGGAGTGGTTAAACAACTCCTTAAGTAACCATTGTTCATTTCTATTGCACCATGAATCCCAACATTGGGTAAAGCAAGTGTCTAGTCCATGCTTTTTTCTTTAAATACAAGCCACCATGGCAAATTGTTATAGTGATAAGAGAGTGTGGAGAAATCTGAGTAAAGAATTCTTAGTTGCTAAGCATTACCAAATCAAAAGTGTGAGATATCAAGGTTAAAGCTCGAGAAGGTATAATTTCTACTGCTTCTTAACTTAAGTCTTGTTTGATTCTCGATTTTCCTAAATTAATAGGTCAAGTATGATGAATTAGCATGATGATATAGGTGTTTAGAAAGTTTACTTTGCATGAATACGTTAATAATTGCTCGAATCAAGTTGTGGCTACTCTCAAAAAAATGAGCATGTTCATCGCTTTCAACTCCATGGGGTACAAATTTGCACCGCATTTAGGAACCAAATTGATGGGTTCTATCGTGTTAGTTAGACCATGTATTAAGAAATTCCTTTAGTCAGATGATATAGTAAAGTCTTAATGAAATTAACCCGACAAACTTAGACCTTGTCGAAATAGTGTAGATCAAGTCTCTAAAAGAGTCGATTTCGAGATGTCTTCTGACAAAGCGTGTTGTCTTCTTGGACAAGTCGTAATATCTTCTGACATGGCTAAATGATGACTTTTTCAGACACGGCCATATGTCTTCATCTTCTGACACGGCCGTATCGCCTTAGCTTCTTGGACACGGCCGTACGCCTTCTTAGTTTTGACCAGACGGCTTTTCTGCCGTCTTGTTTTGGACGGACACGGCGAGATGTCCCGGGACCTGAGACAAAGATCATAACTTGATATAAGGATGGATTAATAAATATTCCTATACCGCTATAAACTATTATTACACTAATGAGTTCTAAGTAGAGAATTTTACTAACTTCGGAAAATAAATCTAATGCCCGCAAACACGCGCAGAGAAAAGGGCCTGTGGGATTAATAGATGTTATGGTCTACTTAAAGCAATGAACCCTTGAACTACGTAAGAAGAAAGATTATGAATAAACTAGCAAAGGGTCAAAAGTATGAGCATGTTAGTGTACAACCATGAAGTTTTGATGGGTGCAAAGAAAGATACATATAAAAAAAAAATGTGTTATGTGTACATGTTGTTTATATATGTATATTAAGTGTGTTTGGCTAATGAATACCTATACTTACATAAATAGGACAAACATAGTTCATCGAGGTGATTTTCGCTATAAGTAGCAATCAACGCTAAAGGCAAGTTCCCTAACCTCACTCAAATTTACATCGAGCAAGTATCCAACACTATTATTATCAGGTTGCAAGTTCCTTACTTTTACATCGTGATACATTCAATTGTCGCCTCAAGCAAATATCTGCTTCTATTCAAAATCATTTATATACCTCGACGTTGTTGCAAAACATCGATTTATCGTTCTTAAATGCATGATAAAAATTGTTCAAGCCTTTCGATTCGACTAGACTATTATTATGCTATCCAAACCAATCGATTTTGGTGCGACTATCGTAAATCTATCGAGATGAACAACCCTCATCAAGGGGAAATTATATATTGTTTGGGAACCGACGCGCGCATACGAGTATGATTAAATGTTACGATAACGTAGGTACTTTTAGCGATCGATCACCGTTGTACTCTATTTATATCGATTACAAATGTAATATCGTTAATTCTAGTAAGAGTTCTTAGTCCTTAGTGATCGTCAAGACTCATTCATGTTGAACCTCAAATGAATAAATCCTAAAATTTTGTTGATATCCTTCATCTATAGCGACACCTATTGAATACTCTTGATATTTCTTGATATCCTTGAACTACCAATTATTATTATACCCTTGAAAGGTTTAAATGCTATAACCGCTTGTTCTTTTCCGGCTATATTACTTGTCGGGCAAACTCGTCATTCATTCTTGCTTCCTAAAACATTACAGCTTAAGGCAAGAGCAAAGCGGCATTTCAGATGTGACAAGGAAAGGGCAAGGCTATATGTAATAACTTAGTCCTTAAGACTAGAAGTATTATTATTATTGTTATGCTTGTTATGATGTATTCAAGAATGATTAAGTTATGTTTAAGTTAATCACCGAATTGTCGTAGTAATGGTTACTTACATTGGGACGCAAATATTTGGGACGCAAATATTTATATTATATCAATGTAAATTATTCTAGTATTTTCGTTGTTGATTTTAGTAAGATATTCGTAGTCAGACGTGATGCAATCAATTCGAGATACGGGTGTCCAATTTTGGGGTCAACATAATATATACATGAGGATGATGACAATGATATAAGTAATAATCAATGAAAATAAGGATAAATATTAAAGACTTTAAATTTATCCAAATATTATCCACCACTCATAATCTAATATTATTAATAACATAACAATATTTTAATCACTTCTTAAACTTATAAACAATTTATTTCAATTGTTTATACTATACCAAATAATGCATTTAATCATCCAAAAATGCCATACTCATAAGATTTCATCACCAATGATTAAATCCCTCATCAAAAATCTACATATACCTTATATAGGATTTCCAAGCCATAAAATCCTATTTTCCAACTTTATTACTTCACATAACATATTTAACTCATTTACTCATAACTAGATCATTTTCATGAAAAATACCAAATCAGTCCCAAAAATATTTCTTTTCTGAGATTTTGCATAATATAGTCCCATATTGAACATATATTTTTTTCAGAATTTTTAAAATTCATTTACTATTTTTCAAAAATCAATTTCTAATTAATTCCTTAAGAAATTAGCTACCTCAAGTTTAACTCTAGAAATTCCCAAATCTTGGTAGGATCTTACACATGTTAATATGAGCTTCCAGTTTAAATTTCATGGTCATCAGAGTTATAAAACTCCGGTTATAGCGTTTTTCATCGGAAAAACCTAAATATTGAAATGGTCATAACTTGCTCATTTTAAGTCGGAATGAGCTCATTTTTGGACAGGAGGTACTTTATACCATATATTTTCATGTCCCAAAAGGCCAAAATTTTTCTCATAATTTAAGTGGCCAAAAATGCCCTTTTAAAATTTTTGGCAGTAGCTATTTTCCCATTTTTCACTTTTTCGTGCTTTGCTAAAATCAGTCCACACGAAAATCTACAACACCTTTTTTAGTGATTCCACTTGGATAAGTTAGGAAACTTATAGATCTAACTCTAGAACTTGACCACACTCAAAAATTTGAAATATAATAGGAGATATGGTCAATTGAATTTCATATTCCATTTTCACCAAAATATGATTTTCCAACCCTTTGTGATTTCTAAGAAACTTTCATGTTTTCACATAATAACAAACATAACTTATCATAACACTTACTAATACTTCATATACCCATGATTTTCATCAATCCAATGCTTTTATTATGACTCTCATCATAATCAACGTAACCAGATCATTTCCACAATTTAATAAGGAATGAATATAAAGGATCATTCACCATGCATGCGATAATCCACATATACAGGTTATTCCAACAGAATAATAAAGAATGGAATAACAGAAGAATTCACTGATAAGTGGTATTTTTACCTACTTATTGCACACCAATTCATGCGAATTGTGCCTAGTTCAAGTACATTTTATTGTGTTTTAGTTGCATTTCACGATATTTCGCATTGCATTTACTTAAAACTCCTTTTGGTGAATAAGTGCAGGAATTGGCTTAATTTTGGTGGTAATAGAGGCCCGAAGTTAATGGATGTGTGAAGGTGAGGCACAAGCGAGGATGTGCATAGCATGGAGGTGAAATGGAGCAAGGAGATCAAGCAATGAAAGAACAAATAGCAGTAGCAGCAGAACAAAAACAAATCCAGAGCGAACTGCAGAGTCAGTAGAGTGCAAGCCATGTGGCATAATGACTGGGGAGGCGCACCAAGACCATGCAGTACCCAGCCAGACACTCTCGACTTTTTGTAAAAGGCTGCGAAAGCGGCGAGAGCGCTACCGTGAGAGATCTTTGGTTGGACAAAAGCAAACATTTTGTAAGTCTCGTGGCTTGAGGCTGAGAAGTTATAAATGCGCAGCATGCCTTGATGATCTTGATGTTGTAATTTTATTTTATTTTTAATTCTTAATTAAATGATGTGTAATGGGTTTTTAAACGATTCTGACTGGTGTCAGACACACACTGGATAATTTTTAGCGTATTCTTTTCATAAAAACTAGGGTTTACACCTTGGGAGAGATTCTAACGTAGAACGAAGCCAAAACATCTACTTCTCTACTTCTTCTTGGAATTCTCTATCATCATGGATTTTGATTATTATCTATTGGATCTCTATGAGGATTTAATAGTTGATCATTGGTTTCTATCCAGCGATGGGGTTTGATCGTTCTATCTTTCTTACTTCAATTGTTTGTTTATTGATCATGGTTAGCGTTGATCCCATAATGGCTTTTGGTTCAGTCATGAACTAAACTCCATTATGGGATTCTAATGGATATTAATATGTAGTTTGGTTGTACGCTTAAATGCTAGAGATGTTTTACATATCATATGGAATATCTGTCATGGTTGTTTTACATGTATGAATGCTTGATCACCATTCGTTTCAGTATTTGTATGGAATTGACAATGAACATATAAATATGGATTGTAATCATAATAGCATGCGAATATGGAAGAACATTATAATGGCTTTGCGTATTTTGTGAACCAGATAGACATATCTTTGTTTTCTTTGTATGAGCTAGAATAAGGGCTTTGGCTTAAAATCAATATAATTGCAATTTCACATAGACATATAGTGATTTTGGTTGTATTGGTGATTACATAGAGTCTAACATCTGTAGATGTTGTGTAAGTAGGTTATAGTGCATTGAAAAATGATTATAACTCTATTCGTGCTCTTGCTTATTTTCCTGTGATATGTGAACACTTCTTGCATGATAATGGCGATTGAATGAAATATTAAATGAAATTAGGATCCCATTATTTCCAAATTATATTTATTTCCTTATTATTCTTATTTTCAGTTGTTATTCACAATTAGTTTAATTCAACACTTTTAGTCATCAGTCTACGCATATAAATTTGGTGAGTTAATTGATGCAGGATAGTTTAAATTTAACAACTTTATATGTGGGATCGATACTCTACTTACTCTGTATTACTTGTTGACCCGTGTATGCTCGCATGAGTTAGAGCTCTTTTATTAGAATTATAAAAGAGGCAACAAGTTTGGGGGTACTGCTATAGATGATCCGAATGAGCATCTATTGAGCTTTATCGAGATTTGCGACACATTCAGATATAACGGTGTGACGGAAGATGCCATCGGACTACTGGCTATTTCCATTTCATTGAGAGATAAGGCTAGGAGTTGGCTACATTCTTTCTTTGTCGGTCAATAACCACATGGGAGGATTTAGTACGAAATTCTTAGCCAAGTTCTTCCCAATGGCCAAGGCTGCAAAGATGAGGACAATTTATCTCTCGTTTGAGCAACAACAGGTGAGTCCTTAAATGAGGCATGGGAGGCGTTATAAAGAGATGCTTTCGAGAAAATGTCCGCATCACGGTATGCCGATGGATGGTGATAAATTCCTTTTTACAATGGGTTAGGATGGCGATCGAGACCGATTGTGGATGCGGCCAGGAGGGGGAATTATGGGCAAAAAGAGCTATGATGAGGCCTATACGCTTATCGAGACTATGGTCGCAAATGACTATCGAATCCTACTGATTTCGGATGCCACGGCCCTAAGGTTTGGTGTGTTGGAGGTAGATGTGATTACTGTGATTGTCAACATGGATGGCGACTATTGCTAAAAAGATAGATACTTTGGCAGATAGTAAAGTGAAAATAGTTGCTTTCGTTTGTGAGATTTGTGCGGGGTCACACTCCACGGATCAATGTGCTATCAGCTCAGAGTCGGTGCAATATGTGAGAAACTACAGGAAAGACCAAGGTCAATTTTAGAACACATACCATCCCAACAACCGAAATCATC